>JAUPFV010000003.1:143092502-143624896 GCA_036936605.1 Limnanthes douglasii subsp. nivea
TGTCTTTCTCTAATTCGCCTCACCGGCCTTTTTTCTCCTAGAATGGCGCTCTCACTTACTTCAAAAAGTAACCTCTTAATTAATGTTGGTGACATCAGCGTCGTCCTTAATCATTACACCTATCTTTTCGTATTCTCCTAGGTATCAAAGCATCTTTTGTTATTTTAGTATTAATTAGTCCACTTTTCACTGTTTACCATCTTCATTATCTTTACTCTGTTAATTCTTCAAAGCTTTTACCTCTAAAAAACCCTTCTTCTGGTGTGAGTTTATGTTCACATCAAGAAACGCCCTAGTAAAAGGTGGGTGGCTCAACTTGTCGGAGTTAGAAAAAGCTCAAAAAGTCGAACGAGAAAGGCGCATTGTTGTAGGCCTCCTTGTTTCTCCTATTGAAAAGTCTGATATACCAAGTTCAGAGCCTGATTGGGGTTCGTCTTCTGCCACAAGTTCTAAACCCAGAAGGTTATTCCAGCCCAACCTTTCTCCAATCGCTTCAGGCTCATCGGTCCAAGAATCAGAGCCCGTTATTGAAACAGAGCAGGCGGTTACAAGCTTTAAGAGACCTTCCCCATTCATTGCCATGGGATCAGACGTTGATATCTCCCCAGAGAAGCTGGTAGATCGACGAAGGGGTCTTTTGGTGAAAGGGTATGGTGCCACCGCACAGCCTAAACCTACAAATCCACGTCTTCTAAGTCTTGGGCTAAGAGTAAAACTACAGGGTCAGAAGCACCTATTAAAATCCCCAAGGACAAGTTGTCTGGTCCGGAGGCAACCAGTTCAAGCCTTCGGAAAGAGATCTCCGGATCTGAGCCCAGCCGGACTCCAGACCACAAGAGGAAAGCAATGCCCAACCATCCGGAGGGCCTACTGAGCCAACCACTAGCTCTTCTCTTCCAAAAATAGCTAACAATCCTTCCATGGTAATGGAAGATGTAATGGAGGACAGCATTGAAGAAGTCTCTTTTGAGACCGATGTCTCCGGGCAGACTAGTGAGACTGCTATCATCAAGAAGAGCAAAGGCAAAGAGAAGTTGTGTTTAAAGCATCCAGATCTACCAGAGTGCCTTGTAGGAAAAGTGAGGCCTTGTTTCCACAAAGTAAGTGTGAAATACTTGCTAGCTTTGTAGAAGATCAACTACACTTTTATTCATACAACTGAACTTGGCCGGATGAGGACGAAGTGGGGGATTCGAGAAAATGTTAAAGTGAGGATACCAGTTGATCCGGAGACACCTATGGATTGCAAACTCAACGAGATAATCTTCTACACTAAGTTATTTAATTGGGGGCTTAGGTTTCCCTTGGACCCAGAGATAGTCAGATATTTCCATCTGACAAAGCTCTGCCCAAGTCAACTGAGCCCTAATGCCTGATTCACCCTCATGGCCTGTATCATGGCCTCCATGCTCTCTGAAATTCCTCTTCCGATGGAGCAATTTGTTGTTGTAGCTAGCCTTTGCAGAAACCATGTCATCCCCTTCTATCACTTCAACATGCGACGATTACAAATGGTGGACGACTTTCTTGAGTCAAAGAATAACTGGAAGACTCAATTCTTGTTCATCAGTGGTGCCTGGGAGAACGGGAAAAAGATTAAGGCCGGTGTCAACCCAAGCATGCTTACCAGCAGATGGCAAAGCGCTGGTAAAAATCTCATCATATACTTCCACTTTTTCTTATAACAAGTTTGCTTGTCTAATTTTCTCTCTTTTATTTTTTTTTTGTTTTTTGGTAGTGTTGCCAAAGGAGTTCAACGACCACTTAGAGGCGGGGCAAACTACTTGTGCCAAGCTAAATGCTTGGGCTGTTGAGAAATGGGGAAACCACTTCCACAATTGTTTTACCGGAGGCAATTTGGCAAGATCCCACCTCTGGAATACAACCAACTGTATGGACTTGTCATGGGAGGAGTTAACCACTCCACCCCTCCGGGGGTGATTCTTCGGAAGACTGAGGGAAAAGATGGAAAATTGGCCTTGCCGGGTAGAGATAAAGCCCCAAGCAAAATGAAGGGCAAGAAAGGCAAGGGCAAGCAAGGTGTGGTTGAGGCCAATCCTACCGAGGTGGAGGAAGCTGTCCTAAAAAACCCAGAGAGGCAAGACCAAGGACAGATTGATGCTGCTTTATTACAAGTGGTGGAGCATGAAAGTACCAGGGAAATGGTTGGATCTCCAAAACCTCCAAAAGCTCCCAAGAAAAACAGAAAACGGGGAGCATAAGGTGGAGAGAGGGAGGCCAAGAAAAAGAAAACCTCCAAGGGAGATGAAGTTTCTCTCCGGCCTCCGGAGCCTCTGCCTCCAGCTGACCCAACTGACCCCACTCAAGCAGAAGAAATCCCCAGTGACTTTCACACCGGAGAGGGTGCCGGAGGGGACATCAACATTGATGGTTTCGATATTAGTGGCCTCCAAAATATTGGTCTTTACTTTGAAGACCTTGACAAAGATGATTTTGCTGGACCCTACCTCCCCCTAAGATCTTCGAATATCGTCACATTCAATGGTAGATATTTTTCTATTTCAAGTGAGAGAGACATCGTCACCCATACCTTATTGAGCAATATTCAGCCAGTGCTTACCTTGGAGAAGCAAGTATGAAATCAATCAGCCATCATCAACACACTTAATACTGACAAGGAGAGTTTGTCCAACGACCTCCTTACACTCAAGAAAAATTTTGAGGCGTTGAAGAAAGAAAATGAGAAGATGATAAAGGGGAAGGATGACTTGGCCACCAAGCTAGCCACTTCGGAGAGGGTTGTCTCAGAGCTTCAATCCAAGTATGTTAACTTGGAGAAAAATCTTTCTTCTTCGAAAGAGGAGGTGAAGACCAAAGACAACGTTATTCAGACCTTGACAAATGACAAGATATCGCTTGAAGATGATGTGTCACGGGCTAAGCAAGAGAAGGATGACTTGCTAAAGAAGCAGGAGAAGACAATCCAATCTAGGATTGATGCATATACCAACCAGGTGATTGACTCCCAAGAGGAAAGGTATGCAGAAGTCAAGTCAGACATGGTCCTTCTCTTTCATCAAAAATTACTGAAGAGGACACTTGGGGACTTATGGAGATTCGTGGAATATGAAGACCTTCCTCACCATACTATGGCTGATGGTGACAAGCATGGTTATTCCAATGGTTTGGATGACACCACTAATGAAGATGAGAAGACCGGAGTGAAGCTGGGACATCTAAGAACTAAAGTTCTTTCAATTTTGTGTTTGAACTAAAGTCCTTAGATGGCCAATGCATTTTTTGTAATCGTGCCCGGTACTTGTCTGGGCAAACCTTTTCTTGAAAAACTTCAAATTCCTTGGATGGCCAAGGTATTTTATATATTTAATATTATCACTCCGGTATTTACTGGTTAATTTTAATTTACACAATTCTTACATCGTTCTGTAGTTATTTAATTTTGATAGCTCGTGTTAAAATGGCCTTTAGTTATTTCACAAATGTTTTAAAGTGAGAGTGTTCAAATTCTCCGATGACACATGTTTAAACAGTCATCACCTCATCGAATTAAATCAACCTACTAGCCAAACCACTTTGAATATTTCAAGAAGGCATCGAACTTTATTTAAAAACCTAAACACCTCA
This sequence comes from Limnanthes douglasii subsp. nivea, assembly GCA_036936605.1. Lineage (NCBI taxonomy): Eukaryota > Viridiplantae > Streptophyta > Magnoliopsida > Brassicales > Limnanthaceae > Limnanthes > Limnanthes douglasii. The sequence continues at coordinate 143,096,109 of JAUPFV010000003.1, forward strand.
TTAAAATCTCTCCCCGCCACCAGGGTAGGAAAGAGTATGCCCCTAAATATTTACATGGACTTTAAAAAAGTAAATATTTACATAGTATATTCTAAATACAACCGGAGGTGTTCGATATTCCAGCGGTGATTCAAAATCCTTCCATCTTTATCTTGGATCCGGTACGTCCCAGGCTTAAGCTTTTCACTGACCACATAGACTCCTTCCCAAGTTGGGGCTAACTTTCCGAATTGCTTCTCCTTGGTGTGTAGGAATACTTTCCTCAATACTTTATCCCCTGGTTGAAAATCCCTTCTCTTAATTTTAGAAGCAAACATGCTTCTCATCAGACCCTGATAGTGTATGGCCCTGAGGTGAGCCTTAACTCTTTTTTCCTCCATCAAGTCAAGATGGCTTCTGAATGCCACTCCGTTTGCGTGTTCGGAAAAATTATGAACTCGAAATGAAGGAAGAGTAGCCTCTATGGGAGCTATGGCATCCATCCCATATACTAAGGCAAAGGGAGACTCTTGTGTTGCAGCCCCGCGAGTGGTCCGGTAGGCCCATAATATTTCTTGTAGATAACTCGGCCATTTCCGAGTAGCTCCCTCTAAATTCTTTTTAAGACCGGACAAGATGGTCCTGTTAGCCACTTCAACTTGACCATTTTCATGTGGGTGGAAAGGAGAAGAGAAGCAGTGTTGGATGCCTCTAAAGGCGCAAAAATTCTCCATTTCCTTCTTGTCGAATTGTGGCCCATTGTCTGTTGTTATCTTTTGTGGAACCCCAAATCTGCAACAAATGTTAGATAGGATGAATTTTATAACTGCTTTTGAAGTGGTACCTGCCAATGTAGCTGCTTTTATCCACTTGGAGAAGTAATCAATAGCAACAATTATACTTCTGCATCCTCCGGATGCCATGGGTAGAGGCCCCACTAAATCCAGCCCCCAACGAGCAAAAGTTATTGGTTCAGAAATTGACTCTAAAGGAAAAGATGGAGTATGAATTTCATTACTGTATCTTTGGCATGGATCACACTTTTTTACCAATTCCTTGGCATCTTGCATTATGGAGGGCCAGTAGTACCCAGCTAACAAAACTCTTCTTGTTAGAGCCCTGAATCCACAGTGTGTTGAACCCTCACCATCATGTAATTCAGAGAGAACTACTTGGGACTTCTCGACTCCCAAGCATCGTAAGAGGGGTTTACTAAAGGATTTTTTTTTAAAGAACGTCTCTTAGGATGACAAAACCACGAGCCTTGTATTTTATTTTCCTTGATACTGCTTTTTCCGGAGGCATGATACCATCTGAGAGATATTGAATGAGAGGAAATCTCCAATCTTGGGGTTGTTTCATTTTTATATTCAAACTTTCTTCTTCTTTATCCGGATCGAATTGAATAGATGGGCAGTCTTGCACATGTATCCAAGGGTAGGACTCAGAGTAGGCTATGGTTGCCAAAGAGTCTGCTAGCGTATTTTCCGTCCGGGGTATGTGCTCATAGGTGATACTTTTGAAATTGAGTGCCACTTCTTTAAGGATGAACAAATATTTAATCAGCTGCTCTTTTTTTGCTTCGGATTGACCTTGTGCATGATGGATAAGAAGCTGAGAGTCACTCATTAACCTGACCCTTTTGGCTCCACAGATGAGAGCTAACTTCAGACCAGCTATAACAACTTCATATTCAGACTCATTATTGGAAGCTCTGAAGGCAAAACATATAGCCTGGTACATCCTGTCACCATATGGAGAGGTTAAACATATCCCAGCACCACCCATGGTACTTGATCCACCATCAATTCGGATAACCCATATTTTTTTTATCTTTTACATCGGTTGCTTGCTTAGTACCCCTGTCTGAATGGAATTCAACTAAGAAATCAGCCATAGTTTGGGCTTTGACTGCTGTTCGAGGGGAAAAATCAATATCGCAGTCTCCCAGTTGTACTGACCACTTGGTCATTCTACTTGAAATGTCTGCCTTTTGAAGAATATTTTTCAAGGGAAAGAAGTCCGGACAATAATAGAATGAGCCTGAAAATAGGGCCTCATTTTCCTCGCAACAATCACCAAGGCTAGTGCTAATTTTTCAAGCTTTAAACACCGTTTTTCCGCATCTATCAAGCTTTTGCTAATATAGTACTCCGGACGAGGGTAATTATCTACCTCTCTTACTAACACTGCACTTATAGCACAATCAAAAACTGCTAAGTACACATAGAGGGTCTCTCCATCAACAGGTTTAAACAAAGTCTTGGGAGAAGACAAGTGCTTCTTAATCTCATCAAAGGCCTCATCACACTGCGGAGACCAGTTAAAGTCTTTTTCACCTTTAAAAGTTTGATAAAACGGGGCGCACCTGTCCGAAGACCTTGAAATAAAACGGTTTAGTGCAGCCAGCTTCCCAATCAATCGTTGTACTTCTTTAATACTCCGAGGAGGCTCCATTTGTAGTAAAGCATTAAGTTGGTCTGGATCAGGCTGTATCCCCTTCTCACTTATCACATACCCCAAGAATGTTCCGGACTGTACTCCGAACACACACTTTTCTGGGTTCAATTTGAAATTTACTTTCACCAAGTTGGCAAAAGTTTCCTGGAGATCTGCCAAGTGTAGTTCTTCGTCCATACTTTTTACCATCATGTCATCGATGTAAACTTCCATGTTTTTCCAATCTGATCAGCAAAAGCCTTGTTCACCAACCTCTGATAAGTAGCCCCAACATTTTTTAACCCAAACGACATCACCTTGTAACAATGAAGGCCCCTATCAGTAACAAATGTAATATCTTCTTGATCCTTCGGATCTAGTTGAATCTGATTATACCCGGAGAAGGCATCCATAAAGGACAACAGCTTGTTTCCAGATGTGGAGTCTACCAACTGATCAATTCGGGGGACCGGATATAAATATTTTGGGCAAACTCTGTTGAGATCTGTGAAATCGATGCACATACGCCACTTACCATTTTTCTTTTTTACCAATACCGGATTGGCTGCCCATAAAGGGTATTGATATTCCTTTATGTGCCCCATTTTAGTAAGTCGGTCAACCTCTTGAACTATGACATCAGCCTTTTCCTTAGAAAAGGCTCTCCTCTTTTTTACAACAGGTGTTATGTCCCTTCAGATGGATAATTTGTGTGATATAATGTCTGCTGGTACCTCAGTTACATCAACATTGCACCAAGCAAAGACATGCTGATGGTCTTTCAAAAAATCTAACATTTTACCCTTTAATTCTGATGTCATCTTGGATCCTATCTTGACACTTTTTCCTTCAGCCAGAGAGTGAGTTTCAACTTCTTCAATTGGTATTAAAACACCATGGGTCTCTCTAGGGTCATCAATTTCACCCTCTCCCCCATAGGGCCCCTCAAACTGCTATTCCTTATTGATCCAGACTGCCCCAACGTTCGAGGGGCCAGTACTATTTCCTAACACTCTCTTGCCACTTTTTGACTGCTTCGAACAACTCCCACTTGTCCTTGTACATCATATTTCAAACATTGGTGGACTGTTGAAGCTACAACATACATCCTGGAGAGCCAAGATCTCCCCAAAATGGCATTATAACAAGTGGGACAATCTACCCCAATAAAAAGTATTCTAACCATATTTTTAAAAGGGCTCTTGCCCAACAAAACCTCCTCATTGAATTCCCCGATCACATCTGCTGAGCTTCCAGTAAAACCCACTATTGACCTGTTCGAACGCTGAATCACTGCCGGATTCTTCATTTTTTTTGTAGGAAGCCAAAAAGAGAATATTGGCTGAACTTCCGTTGTTTATCAAAATTCGTCTTATGCCATTTCCCCCAATGGATGCTCCTATGACAACAGCATCTTCATAAGGACCAGTAATATCCCTCAAGTCATCCTCATTGAAAAAAATAAAGGGAAACGGAATCTATGACTGATAAGAAGTCATGCCTCCTTCCAGTTGGGTAGCTAAAGTATGAACGTGCCTCTTTCTCAAAGAAGCAGTTGGTGCAGTCATGGTGTCTCCCCCGAATATTGTAAGCGCTCAAAAAAGCGGATAAGTCCGGACACCGTTTTGTAATGCTCTGTGATAACACCCACCCTATTCCGGGTCGGATCAGGGTCCAAATATTCTGACTCTACGTCAAATCTTTCGATTATCACCATAGCCCCATCCGGAGCCGACGTTCCTGCATTGTTTGGACCAGCTCGATGAGTGTTATCAGGCCTATTTCCAGTTCTCCTTTTAACATAAGCTCCCAACTTCCCTCTTTCAATCAAATTCTGCACTTCTTGTTTCAACGCAATACAATCTTCATTATTATGGCCAATATCATAATGATATTGACAAAAACAATTATTGCGGCTCTCCCTAGGAGATTGCAATGCAGCCGGTCTTCTGTAGTGTACTTCGTCTTTTGTTTTGTCATAAATGGTGGCTACGTTTTCTTTCAACTCAGCAAACCACTCCGGTTGAACCCAAGGTCCCCGCTTATTTCTAGATTGCTGGCTCTAGGCTGGTGTAGCTGGATAAGACTGAGCTTTGGCTCTGTTATGACCCTGTCCGGCTTCCTTGGCCTTGTTCCCAGACTGGATCTGGTTTTGATTTGGTGCAGCTGGAGCAGACCTCACCTGCTTGTGCACCTTGGTTTTCTATGTTTCATCTACATTAATCTATTTACCGACTTGATTCAGCAGACCTCCCCATGTCATGGCCTTCTTCCTGGTTACTGAATCAGCCAAGTTTCCACGGTTCAAACCCTGCCTCAGAGAAGCTATTGCTACTTGTTCAAAGCAATCAACCAATCCATTCTTGGTATTTACAAAACGACTTATGTATTCTTTTAAGGATTCGTTTGGTTCTTAGGCACAATGGATAATTGTGTCTCCATTTCCCTTTACTTCCTTACTTCCAACAATCTGCCTCCGGAAAGCCACCCAAAAAGTGTCAAAAAAATTTATGCAGCCCTGTGGCAAACTATTGTACCACTTCAGGGCACTCCCCGTAAAAGATTGGGAGAATGCTCTACAAAGTAATTTGTCGTTATCATCAAAATTCATCATAAAAATTTTGAATCCTTCCAAGTGGTTATCCGGGTCTTTACTGCCATCATATTTTTCCATTTTTGTACTGTCAAACCTCTTAGGAAGGTTTTCAGACAATATTTTGGAGGACAATGGAGATTGTCTCCAATTCCGGCCACGACTGAATACAATATCTTCGTTAGGAGTTGCAAATATACCTGGCTCATCATGGAAGGCAAAATGATCCATTAACAAGCGGTCTACGTGTCTATGGCCATGACTATGACTGTGAGACGATCCTTTACCCAGATGCCTCTTCAACCTTCCATGCATGTCCCTTTTGACCAATTTTTGTTTCTTTTTAGAACGGCCTTCATCACTGCTGGATGACAAGGACTCTTCAACTCCATCTTCATTTGAGGAGCTACTAGAAGACTCTGAGTCTGAATCTGAGCTCTCCACCGGCTTAGACCGATGAGACTTTTTTGAGCTAGTATGAGTCTTTTTTGCACTCACATGGGTCTTTGATGGCTCATGCTCCCTTGGATTGTCAGTATGATGGCTGCTAACGCTTTAGACTTCTTTTTTGTGCCCATCTCCGCCATTTTGGCAGCCCTCAAAGCTTCTATTTCAACCTTCAACCTATCTCGCTCCTCAATCGTATATTCATCATTTTCCCCCAGTACTTCTGCCAAAGCTGGCGGCACTTCTTGCACGTCCAGATTCATCCAAACTGGTTTTTCTTGATGGTTTTGAATGCTAGATTCAGGCACATTCTTCTCCCACTGTAGTCACCAATTTGGTGAGGATAATATTTGTCTGAGGGTAATTTTATCAGGAGTTTTGTATTGTTTCAAAGGTATTTAATGTTTGGGTAGTTTGTAGTGTGAGATTACAGCTGTCTTGTTGTATTTAAAGTTCATTACCCTCATTAATGAAAGTGGTTGGGTATTTATACCCTTAATTATGGGCCACATGGGCTTTCGGGTCATACTTATGTATTCGGGTCGAGTTCAATGATCCATTGGCTAATAAGCAGGTAGGCATTTAGCTTAGTCATAAAGTGATTTATTTTTAATACATTAGTCCTGTTCGGATGGTTCAGTGGGTGGTTTTTGTCCGAATTTCCCCTATCCGGTTCCCATGGTGAGTGGTGAGAAAATCCGAACTCATCATTGCTGACGCTCCAAGGCCTCCTTTTCTTTGGTCATCTCTGAAATAGTGCTTTCTAACTTATTCTTCTCGTCGGTTAGGGTTTGGATAGCACCATCCTTAGTTTTCAACTGCTCTTTCAAAGTTGTAAGATTTTGTGAGGAAGAAGTCTCCAGGTCGGAGTAATTAGTTTGGAGCTCAGTTTTGGCCGCTTCCGATGCGGTTAGCTTGGTTTCCAAATCCTCATTTTCCTTCTTCAGCACCTCTATGCTTTGCTGAGCACTTTGAAGACTATCCGACATAGATTTTTTGTCAGAAGTGAGAGAGTTGATAACATTGGTTTGAATTTTTACCCACCTCTTTAGATCGAGTACTGGTTGGATATAACCAAGGAGAGCATGATTTAAAGAATCTTGTTCTCTGGATATGGAAAAATATTTCACATTGTAGGTTACCATTTTGGAGGAACAGGAGGGACGGTAAGGACCTGCAAAATCATCTTTATCAAACTCATTAAAGTACAGACTAATATCTTGAAGGGCAGAAAGGTCCACTTCGTCGTTTCCTTCAGCAACAATCTTTCCGGACTGGAGGTCTGTTAGGATTTCCTCTTGCAAAGTAAGGTCAGAAAGAGCGGGGGGTGGGTTTTGCGGGGGGTGAAGAATTATCTCTTCCCCAAGAATAACCTTCTTCTTCTTGGCAGTTTTTTCATCATTACCGGCCTTGCGCTTTCTGTTCTTTTTTGGAGGCTTTGGTGGGTTCTTTAACCCTCCAGTTTCCCTCACAGTCTCGACCTCTACTTCCTTTAGCAAGGCCACATCAATACCACCATGGTTTCCCGAACCAGTCCCCTTCGTAGCTATCTGAGCCAAGTCTGTTGTAACATTCCTCTTCTTATTCTTCAGTTTACTGGGGGCTTTAGCCCTGGAAGGCAGGTATAACTTGGCATCTTTGGCTTATGTCCTTTCTAAAATCACGTCAGCAATATGAGGGGTGGTTAGCTCTTCCCATGAAAGGTCTCTTCTGTCTGTGGTGTTCCACAGGTGAAACCTCACAAAATTTCCCGACTTAAAGTAATTGTTGAAGACATTCCTCCAATTTTCCGAAGCCCATGCATTGAGCTTTGCACAAGGATTTTGCCCTTCTTCCACATGGCTGGTGAACTCCTTAGGCAATACTGAAGAGAAATAATAAATTAGTCAGAATAGGAAAAGTTGCATTTTAAGAAGTAAAAAGGAAAATAAAGAAAAACTTATAGTGTTTTTCCATCTACTGGACAACAAGCTAAGTTTTGTATTGGCCTTGATCTTCCTACTATTCTCCCATGTCCCACTGAGAAAAAAGAACTGTGTCCTCCAAGGTTTTTCAGACTCTAGTAGGTCGTCCACAACCTTGAAATCATTCCCCATGCTGTGGTGGTAGAAGGGAATTTGATGGTTCTTGCACAGACTTGCTACAGCAGCAAACTTCTCCATTGGCAGAGGGATATTTGACAGTCTAGACACCATGATACAAGCTAAGAGTGTATACCAGGTGTTGGGGCTTAGCTGACTGGGATAAAGTTTGACCAAATGAAAGTACTTGACAATTTATGGGTCTAAAGGGAACCAAAGTCCCCAGTTCAGCACTACGGTGTATACTACCACCTCGCTCAATTTACAGTCGATGTGGCTCTCCGGAGTGATTGTATCCTCACTTTTACAGACTCTGGAATCCCCCATTTGGTCCAGATTCAACCTAACTCGGTAGTATGGGTGTAGACATAGTTAATATTTTGTAAAGCCAACAAATACTTGACGCTAACATGTTTAAAACAATGGCCCACTTTACCCTCTAGAGTCTATGAAAGAGCGTTCGGATGAGTCATGCCAAATTTAAGTTTACTTTTCCTTTCTGGGGCAGCATCCCATGTCTGACTTGACACCTCGGTCTCAAAAGGGATCTCTTCAATGTTGTCCTCCATATTATCGTCCATCACTATGGAAGGTTTTTCAGTTGTCTTTAAAGAAGGTTGCTCTGATTCCTTCATCGGAAGTGGTTCGGGTGGTTGCGCACTTGTTGCCTCTGAGGGCCTGATGTCTGGTAGAGATTGATGTCCGAAGGACTTGGCATGTGGAGAAATTTTAGCCACCTCTGATCCTGAGGGTTTTTAAGATGATGGTGTTGACTAAGTTTTTGTTTCGCGAGTCGTCCGACGAGGAATTATCCTCTCTGGTGACTTTTCTGTACCGGAGCCCATCGTTATAATCGGTGAGGGTTTTCTAATGCTTGAAATAGTTTTTTTCCTTGGAAAGAGGGTGTTAAGATTGTTGTACGGAAGAGCCAGAAGGGACGGGTGAGAGGTTTGGTATGGATAGAAGTTTTCTGGGTCTATGGTTTCTTTAGGAAGATGACCCATGATCGGCGTCCTGGTTTGGCTGATTATTTTTCTTGTCTGGAGAAACATGGAGACCGGGGACGATATGGCTTTCTCTTTCTACTTTCCTTGCTCTCTCTAACTCAGATAATTTCAACCAACCTCCTTTAACTAAGGCGTTTCTGGATGTGAACATATATCTCTCAAGAATAGTTTGATGATGAAGATGAAATAAGGGTTTTTTCTCTCTACAAAGGTTTTGAGTATGGAAGACAATGGAATATTAAAAGCAGAAGGTGAACACGATTTTTTCGTAATGATTAAGGGCAGCACAACGTGTGAAAAATCAAAACCTATGTAACTTTCTAGACCTAGTGGGTGCGACGATCTAGGGGAAATAATGGTTGGGAGGTCAAACCTGATGTTGACACTGATAAGGAAGAATAAAAAATAAGGAGAAAATCGTAAAGAAGAAACATGATAAGAGAAAATTGTAAAGAAAAAGTATGATAGGAGGAAAATGAAAAGAGGAAATTGTGTGAGGGGAAAATTGTATAAACTATCAAAGAAGTAGCTAGAATAAGAAGAAAATAAGATGTATGGACTAAAAATGTAATAAATGGGAATTAAAGCGCGTGGGGTCCGTAATTGTACTATAAAAGGACCACACATGCTTCACATATCCCGAGACGAATATTATATTACTTTATCTCTCTACTTAAGCTAAGCTCTCATTTTCTCTCTCTAAAACAGCTCCTAAACAAAGTAAATCAACATATATTGACACTAAGAGATTCTCGTATCACATAATCACCCCCGGATAATCTTCAAAATCTTCAGTGGCGCCGTCTGTGGGAAGCGAAGATCGTTCTGACGACAATCGCTTCCTGGAAATAGTTCCGAGGAAAACTATGGAAGAGCAAGGGGACGATTTTGTCAACAATTGCGAGGAGAACCTAGTGGGTGAGGACTATCGGAATGACATGGAGGACGAGTCGCATAGAGGCCATCGAGTCGGAGACACTTTCGATGACTCAGACCTATTGGCTCGAAGGAATGAGCTGTTGCTGGAGATCGAAAGATTGAAGGCAGAAAAGGAAACCGTACAGGAAAATATTCGTTTTGAGATACGGAGGGAGCCAGCTAGTGGGAAAGAGGAGCGCAAAACCGATTTTCGTCCCAAAAACAGGGGTGATAGATACAGGGGATACGAACGACGATCGTCGAGGATGAAAGAAAAGCGACATTTGGATTCGTCTGATTCGAGCGATTATTCTCGACACAGTTCGTCGGAGTCATCTCCTAGGAGAAATCACAGAAATAAAAAGCACGGTCGAGGACACGCTGATTACCGAATGGGAAGAAGCTCGGAGAGGAAGTCTCCGAGGGAGAAGAGTTACCGTGCTCAATTCGATGATCAGGCTTATGGCCAAGCGAAGTTTCCTGTTAGAAAAGAAGACATGGGCCCGCGAAATTCCGAGTGGAAGCATCAATATACTCTGCCATCCGAGGAAGGGTTGTACTTTCCGAGCAATGACAATTTAAGATCCAACGTTTATCGTACGGGTCATAATTGGAGAGCTTCACCTCTGTCCTCGGACATTTTGGTGGGAAACCTCCCAAAGCATTTCGATATCTTGAAGTTAGAAAAATTCAGTGGGACGCAAGATCCGGATAATCACATCGAACAATTCAAAAATTTCATGATTAATTTCGACGACGATGATAAGTTGCTGTGTAGAGCATTTTCTCATACCTTCAAGGGGGTAGCTTCCAAGTGGTATAATAGGCTTCCGCAGGGCTCGATAAAGAATTTCGACATGTTCTGGAATATCTTCAGACAACACTTTGTGGGGAGCAAAAGGTTCAGAGCTAACGGAGACACGATAATCTATTGCAGACAAAAGGCTGGGGAGAGCTTGAAGAATTACACCAATCGGTTTGTCAAAACGAAAACAGACATGGAGTATGGTAAGTGGGTAGAAGCAGAACCCTTAGCAGGTACAAAGGCCAAAGATGTAATCAAATTTGTGGTGTCAAACATTTGCTGTCGTTTTGGGGTGTCATTGCAAGTCACAACGGATAACGAGCCTCAGTTTGATAACAAGGAGTTTAAAAGTTTTTGCCTCTCTAGGGGCATACGACAATGTTTTTCTGGCTCATTTCATCCTTAAGCTAATGGGTAAGTGGAAGTGACCAATCGCACAATTCTGGATGGTTTGAAAAAGAACTTGGAAGGAAAGGCAGGAAAATGGCCTGATTATTTACAAGAAGTATTATGGGCTTACATGACAACTCCACGAATAGCCACGACTGTATCCCCGTTTGCCTTAGTATATGGTATGGATGCCATTTTCCCTCCAGAGATTTTTCTCCCTTCATATCGTGTGGCAACGTATACAGCGGAGGCGAATGACCAAAACAGAGCATTGTCGTTAGATTTGGTTGAAGAAAAAAGACAACGAGCACAGTTGACGTCCCTCCATTATCAAACTCTTATGCGGAATCGATATGCGTCTAAAGTAAAGCATAGAGACTTCAATGTGGGAGACAAAGTACTACGAAAAGTATTTTTGCATACCAAAGATAAGAGTCTGGGCAAATTGGGACCAAATTGGGAGGGTCCTTATGAGGTTACTGAGAAAGTAAAACCTGGAACATATCGGCTGAAAGAAAAGGAAGGGCGATACCTCCGTCTCCCATGGAATATTGAACATTTAAAGTCGTATCTTGAATGAGAAAGTTATCCCTTTTTGTATATGAAAGTTCCAAACATAGTGAGGGCATACTCTTTCCTACCCTCATAGGCACAGGAAGGTTTTAACGAGGTGTCCAATGAGCTACTTAATATGACGTACTTTTTTCCTTCAACTATTTTTCGGGTCACAATAACTTGTGCCTCGTATTTGTCTCTATTTTAAACTATGATTTGGGTCATAATGGTTTATGCCTCGAATATTTATTTGCCTTAAACTATAGTTTGGGTCACAATGAGTTGTGCCTCGAATTTCTCTTTATCTTAGACTATGATTTGGGTCATAATGATTTATGCCTCGAAGTTTTGTTTTCCTTAAACTATAATTTAGGTCACAATGAGTTGTGCCTCGAATTTCTCTTTATCTTCAACTATGATTTGGGTCATAATGATTTATGCCTCAAATTTTTATTTGCCTTAAATTATAATTTGGGTCAAAACGACTTGTGCCTCGAATTTTTCCCTATCTCAAATTATTGACTGGGTTATGATAATGAGTGCCCTGGATTATTATTTGGATAAATTCTGCTTTCTACTTCAAGTCGTTTCACCCTTCGAATTATAACTTGGGTCTCTTCGAATTATTCTTTGAGACACAATATGTTGTGCCTTAAATTATTTACATTCTTATGTTATTATACACGCTATGACTTTTCAATGTAAACCATAGTTAGAAATGATACAACGATGTAAATTGCCACACACTAAATATTACAAGGTTAAATGTTACAAGTTGGGACATACACAAAAATCCGAAGAGTACAAAAATCGCCTTATAAGGTCTTATACACAAAACACTTTGTCCACGATTACCTATTGTTGGGATTTTTCGCGAGAGTCACTTTCCTCGGGATCTGACGATTCACTCTCACTGACAACGATGTGAGGAGGACGGAGATCTGAGGACACAAGTTTCCAAAAACTGCCAAGGTCATATTCGGGGTACTCCGCATGAAGTTGCGTTATCAAACCTGCTCGAACTGTTGCATCTCGGTCAGCCAGGTTGTTGGTACACTTGGCAATATAGGCATTCATAGCCTTCTCCTTCTCTTCCTCTACCTGCCGAGGGAAATCTTCAATGCGCCTCGCCAAGTGATTTCTATTATCGAAAAGCTTTTCATAGTCCTTGCAACAGTCAGTAAAACCTTTGCGCGCTACTTCTTCGGCCTTCATATATTCAGCAATGAGTTCTCCTGGCCCTCGGTCTTTTTCTGATAGAGATCCCTCTCCTCTTGGAAACATCTCTCTAACATAATGACATAGTTCTCCGAGGCATATAATCTTTCATATAGTGCATCTGCCTGACTCTCCACAATCACATATTGTTTTTTGGCATCTTCAAGCTGTGCAGCCAACAGGGAAGCCTTGAACTTGTAATGATTTTTCCTGTTCTCCAAGTGTGCCATCTTCTTTCCCTTCATAACAGAGGCATGCAACAAGCTGCGTATACTCATTGACAATTCTTCGTCACGGGGAATTTTGAAGGAGCTGCTGGGAGAGCCAAGGCCACCAACGTCAAAGTCATATGTCTCCCCCTCGAGAATCCCAAGATCAATGTGTTGGAGAGGCTTACTTTGAGGAATGGGAAGTGGAGCAAGTATGGGGGGCTCCTCTGGGGGAACTGGATGTGATGCTTGGGTCCGAGGAGTGCTGGGTGTTAAGTTGGAGTTTTGTTTGGGAGAGTTATCTCACATTTCATGATCAGACACATCAAGAGCCCTTTGATCTTCAATCTCCTGGGCCGGTTCGGGGGCGTCGTTTTGAACTCTACTGTCCTCGGACTGCTCCTGGATAGGCTCTAAGGCACCATTTTCTTTCCCTTTGGCTTTCAAGCTTTTCTTCCTCCGAGGGTGAATGGCCTTTTTTGGGGAAGGATCAGGACTGAGAGCTACTCTGTTGTCCGAGGAGGCTGGGTCCGGGGCGATGGGCACATCTAGCTGTAGCTGTTGTTGCTTAGCAGGAAGTTCCTCATCGGGTGCATCTCGATGACTTTGTGTACGATCATGCTTCGGAAGGTATATTACTATATCTTTCTTTGTTACTCGTTCTAGCACCTCATCTTGGGAAGGAGGGGTCATCAATTCTTTCAAAGACAGTCGATCAAGGGGATTTAACCTCAACAGTCTGCTCAGAGCCATATTGTTGTCACTAAAACATAAGCGAAATCAGTTTTCCCATTTTTCTTTAGCCCATTCACTAAGCCTCGTAAAAACAGCAGTGGCACTCTCCACATAATCAGCATATGGCTTCGAAATGCCAGTCATAGCTACAAAAATGTTTAAGTTAAACTCTTAAACTCTCATAATTCGAAGGACTATTATAAATAAAGTGATTCAAGGACTTACATTTATTGGTCCACAGCAGAGTTAATTTGTGAGGGTTCGAAGGGGTTGCTTCAGAGCCAGTCTCCCAGTATCCTGAGAAGAAGATAAATTGATGTCTCCATTTCTTGTCAGCCTCTAGCAGATCTTTTAGCACTTTCTGCCTTCGGTTAAACGTTAACGAATAAAATGGGAAGAATGCATTCCTAGCTAACCCGGATAGTCCGATGAACTGCTCCAAGGAAAACTCTTGGCTTGAAATTCTCGAGGCCATGATGCATGCCATTAATGTGAAACATATGCTGGGTCCAGCTTGAGAGGGGCACAGATCAATCTTAGCAAAATACTCGATGAAGAAAGGGTCTAAAGGAAATCTTAGTCCACAATTCATGATGTCAGTGTAGACAACAAGTTCATGATCCCTAACAGATAGTGGAGTCTCTCCTTCGGAGGGAAATCTGATGTTGATATACGAAGGGATGCACCAACGAGTACGAAGTAGCGTTTCTTCCGAGGGAGAAAAGTACTTGTACGATATATTGTAAAGAGCAACATCATGCTTATTTTCAATCCCTCGAATATTGTTGCCCATGATGGCATCAAGTTCTAAGGGAAGGTTTACGTCACCTTTTGACTTAGGGGCAATGCGTTCCGCTTGCTCGTCGTACATGGTTGGAGGAGGAGTACGCGTCTGACTGGAGGATTATGTTGTGATGTCGATTTGTTGGTCTGGATTGGTGGCTTGAATGGCTTGAGTGATTGAATCAGGATTGATCGGGCGGTAGGATGTTCACCGGACGACTCAGCAGGAATTTTGATGACATTACTCCTATCGGCAACATGAGTGGTTGGAATAGACGACTCCGGGTTATCCGAGGCAATAGCTTTTCCTTTAGCAGCTAGGGCTTTGTTGCGCAGCTCTTGAATTTCTACCTCGGTAGCCACGGTCTGTCCTGAAGAAAACCGGGGAGTCCTATTTCCTGTTATGGATGAAGTAGCTGGAAGGCTTGAGACAGGATCCCCGGTCCTCGGAAGAGGAGGGTCAGCTGCTGTAGTTCGAGGAGACTCAGGGTCAGCCGCCATAGTTTGAGGAGGCTCAGGAGTAGGTTCTGGTACATCTTTCAAATGCTTGCGCTCCTGTGAATGCCTATCCTTGTGGTGTCTCTTTATTTTTCCCGAAGAATGTTTATGGTGCTTTTCTTTCCCCATTTCTTCGAGAGTGATCTGGTTGTTGACTTGATTCTGATGAGATATTTCGAGAGGGATTATGGCCGTCGAATTTTCATGAGGGGGCCACGAACCGTAGAAGGTAGTCACAGCAGGTGGAGGCTGAGGCTCAGTATATTCACCAGCAGCAACTCGTTCTTCGAATTTTTTGCTAATAAGGAGCCACTCTGGAATCCGACAAGGTTTGTGAGCCAGCTTTCTCTCTCTAGAAATTATGGGTGGAAAGTTTGAACCATTAATGAAAGAGATGAGTATTTATAGAGGCCAAATGAGCTTCTAGGAAAAATCGGGCCTGGGGATATTTCTTGTTGTTTTCCTAGGGGTATTATGGGAACCCTAGGTCAAAAATTGTGGACAGAAACGTGGGAGAAGTTGCAGAGGCAAGATCTCTCTAAAGATACGCTGACACAAAAGCATGACTGCTAATGTCATGCCAAATTTTCACAGCCAATCATTGCAATGCCTTAGCATCGAATTCTAATGGTGGTGATATGCTCACAGGGCAAATTCCGATGGGCAAGGATTTTAGGTATTGGCTTGTCTTTATTAAGTCATTGCAAGGATTGGGGGGCTACACTGGTTAATATGAAATAAGAGATGTTTTCGAAGAGATGTTGTTTCAAAGAGATGCAGCATTCGAAGAGATGTTTTCGAAGAGATGTTTTCGAAGAGATGCTTTTTCGAAGAGGTGCAGCATTTGAGGTATTTGTTTCGAGGAAAAGATGTTCGAAGTGATAATGGAGACTTTTTTATAGTCCCAGTAAAACTACTTTTACTAGGACTGGGGGGCTACTGATAAGGAAGAATAAAAGACAATGATAAAATCGTAAAGAAGAAACATGATAGGAGAAAGTTTTAAAGAAAAAGTATGATATGAGGAAAATGAAAAGAGGAAATTGTGTGAGGGAAAAATTGTATAAACTATCAAAGAAGTAGCTAGAATAAGAAGAAAATAAGATGTAGGGACTAAAAATGTAATAAATGGTAATTAAAGCGTGTGGGGTCCGCAATTATACTATAAAAGGACCACACACGCTTCACAGATCCCGAGACGAATATTATATTACTTTCTCTCTCTACTTAAGCTAAGCTCCCATTTTCTCTCTCTAAAACAACTCCTAAACAAAGTAAATCAACCTATATTGACACTAAGAGATTCTCGTATCACATAATCACCCCCGGATAATCTTCAAACTCTTCAGACACGTGTCCCACGATTCAAGAGAAAACTCTTAGAATTGTGGAAAGAAAAATCAGTCGTGATAAAAATTCGAACTATGTTGTTTGTGAAAAGGAGCTTTTCAATTCGGACGACGCAAGAATGAGACAAAATTGATGTAGATTGGGTAACATTTTTAACCCTTCCAAAGATACTTTGCAAGGCCTAAAAAATGGGCTATTGATAAGTTCGGATATTACAGTCACAACCAACCCATTAATCCGAACAGGGGTATTTCGGACTATATCACACCACTATAAATCTGAATAGGACAAAAGTAAATAACTTTTGACTAAGTTATTTGCTAATCTATTTAGAAACTAATGGGTCTTTGAATTCGACCCGGTTTCACAACCCGGCCCGCTAAGCCTATGGGTTAATAATTAAGTTATAAATACCCCAACCACTCTCATTAATAAGGGTGATCAGAATTTAATACTAGCAGGCTGCTTAATTATCTCACTACTCCTCACACTAAATACAAAACACCTCAAACTTATTAAAACATTTTACCAAACTACCCTCAGCCCAAAATAAACCAAATCAACCACAATGAGCAAAACTTGAACTTTTTTCTTAAAATGAACTCTTCCCAACAAAACTTCTCCCTCGAATTCTCTAATAACTTGCGTTGTTTCCCATGTAAACCCAATTATGGTGCGCTCAGGTCGGAGAATTGTAGGTGGATTGTGCATCTTCTCAGATGTTGATTAGAACAACAAATATTTTGAATTGCCAATATCAATTAGAATTCTTCGGATCTCATTTCACCATACTTTGCATTGATTACCACTGTATCTTCATAAGGTCCAGCTTTTCCCCTAAAATAGTCATCATCAAACAAAATGAAAGATGCAACATTCCTCCCATAAAGATGAGTAGACAGTTACCCTCGAATTGAGTTGTTAAACTTATTACATGTATCTTTCTAGACCTATTACTGTTTCCAGTCCTAGTATTTCCCTAAAAAATGGCCAGATTTTTAAAATACTCGCACAAACTATGAACCCTCCCTTGGACCATTGGTTTGCTTTTAGCCAACATCATTTTATAATCTGGGTCTGAATCTAAGTACTTGGAAACCGTGTCAAAACCTCCATGCTTATTTAACTTCAAATCCACAATCATCAATGGGTTTTCCTGTTTTGAAGGTGTGTGTACAACATGTTATGCAGACGTACTCAAATTATTCTGACAATTATCATGTCCTTTAACAAAATTTTGTCAACTTGCCGTTCTCTATCAATATGTATATTGTTTTGTTCAAAGCTATATAATCCTCATTGTCATGTCCGATGTCGTTATGGTATTTACAAAACTTGTTGTTTCACTCCTCCCTCGGCCTGTTTATCGGGGGTGGTTTTCTAAAGTTAACATGGTTCTTGAGTCTCTCAAATATTATTTCCATGTTCTCAGTTAATTCCGAAAAATATTCAGGCCTTATCCATTAGTTGGACCTCACATTAGGAGGTTGAGATTTAAGGTTGAGATGCTCTGCCTGTTCGAGGAGGAAGATTAGTATTCACTCTCGAACGAGATTGTACCTGGGAATTCTAGTTTTTCCCTGGTAACCTTGACCATAATGGACATGTCCCGAGTTTCTCTGAGAGGAGCTCGACCCAATCCGAACTCTTGTCGACTCTTCAACTTTAATTTATTCCTCAACTTGAGTCATTAGAGCCCCAACTAAAAACACCCTTCTCCTCGTAGTCTCGTTTCTAAATCACCGGGAAGAACCCCAACCATGAAAACTTTCTCTTTATAATCTTCCAATTCAGTCTTTGTTAATTCAAAACGTCTTGTGTAATCTTTTAATTTATCTCATACAACTTTCTTACATTTTATAATGCTATCACCGTTAGCTCACATCTCTTTTCTTCCCACGAATATTCTTCAGAAAGCAATATAAAAAACCCAAAGCTGGTGATGGATCCTCTCAAAATTTTACTATACTATTTTAAAGTGGTGCCTTTAAAAGTTTGTGAGAATTATCTACATACCAACTTGTCATCAACTTCAAAGTTCATCATGTAATTTTTAAAGTGCTTAATATGGTCATCAAGACCCTATATACCATTAAATTTTTCGACCTTCAAAATATCGAAACGCAACGGAAGTGGTATCGAACTAATCTCATTGGACAAATGAGAATTCCTACAATCCACTCATTGCATGTATTGACTTGCTCCAGTTGTTCCCATAATTATATATAAATTTTGGTATGCATTATTAGCATATTGATTAGATGTGTTATCCTCAAACAAAGGATTGTCCTGAATATACCTAAACTTATCATCCTTTTTGGACTTGTCCTCTCTTAAGATATTTCTGATGCCGACTGCCTTATTTTCTTGAAGAACGTCAATCCCTTTCCAACCTGACAAAATCATTTTCATAATCTGAACCAGAGGACTCACTTTCCCTAGTTGAAATATATCGATGTTTATCTTTCTTCCCCTTTTGTGAGGAATGATGTTCTCTATCCGACGGAAAATATATTTTCTTACGATCACCTCGTGCTTACTGAGCGGTATAAGACTCATCAAATAAATTTTCTAGCTTTTTTTTCTCATCCACACGTCGCTTTTTTATTTCCAAAGTTCACCCACTATTTATAGGCATTAGTGGTTATAAGTAACAGATTTAGTTCCAAGTTAAGACATTTCACCCCACCTTCATACTTAATATAAACATATTTACAACAAATTACACCTCCAATCCCTAATATATATACATTATGCATTAAATATATCTTCTAACTATAATCTGTTCAGATTATAATATTTTTAATAATTGCATTCACTACTCAATTATTTATATCTTTATCAAATATGAGATCATAAAACAAGGTTAAGAACTTGCTTTCATTGTAATATTTCTTAATTGATGAGGACAGCTGGTATGAATAAAGACTGCATCCATATATATTCCTCAAATATTTTAACAAAAGTCAAATGACCAAGGCATGTAGAACATCACAATTTTTTTTGGTATAAAATATGAAAATATCCATGGAAACTAAATAAGATGACATAGCGTAGACTAGAATTACAAAGACTTGTAAAAGGCCAAAACGGCTAAGACTAGCTAACGGTTAATAGCGGGTCGAACAGAGAGAGTATATATTTTCGAAGATCATAGTGTTCCTTTCCTTCTAAATATGGTATATTACAACACAAAAGGTGACTCTTCTATGATGCCCAATCTCTGCATGTCCAGGGACCAAGCGGTTCCTTCATTGATCCATTCATGCCAACAAGACGCGGTCGGGGGCATATTGAGTTTATGGGTAACAAAGTTCCAAAGTTGTTTGGAATAATTACAACCCGTGAAAATATAGGCTGAAAATTCAGGGTTACTTCGACAAAGGGCGCATAGGGCGCTGGTGGGGTAGCCCAAGATCATAAGCTTATCTATGGTGGTAAACTTTCCTTGGATGGCAAGCCAAGTTATGAATGAATATATCAGGATGTTAAATTTGTCCCATATTAGAGCATACCAGTTCATCGGGGTGAAATGGGGCAAATAGCTTTGTATGTACTACTGATGGTGAAGCATTCTTTGTTTCGATTGGAAGGTGAAGGGCCTTGGATGATAACGTCTCTAATTTAGGCCTAGTGATGGATATGAATTCTTTGGCCATGGAGAATGACAGTTGGCCAACTTCACTCCCCGTTGTAAATAATATCTAAGATGATATTTTTTACTATTAAAACGGGCATGACGGATAAAGCTCTGGGCAATAGTGGTTCACCAAGGAGTTAGGTAAGAGTCATGGGTCATACCAGATTGAAGTGGACTCCCCATTTCTAATTGTAACTTTATAGAGCGAACCAGCTATAGTTCTAAGCTTAAGAATCTCCCTCAAACTCCAAGTTATTGAAACATTAACATGGAGGCTCCATATACGTTTGTCTTTAAGCTTTTCGCTAATGATCCACTAAGTCCAGATTGAAGCCATGGTTTTAGTCAAAATGAACCATACATTTTAGGGCGGTCGCCCGACTCCATATTTTTAAATCTAGGATCCTAAGGTCACTCGCTTACGTGAGAAAACTTTTTCTCCAATAATCTTCATACAAGGGCCTGAACGAATAAATCTTCTGAAGAGATTTAAAAGGTCCTTTAGCACTCTTGTATAAAGTATAAAAACTTAAGCCCAAAATACATGACTTGTAAAAAACATTGTTTTGATCAGTTGGAGCCTACTAGCATATGATAGGTGCTTAATAATCCAGGAGTTAATCTTGGAAGAGGTGTCTACAATCATTGTACTTAAGCCTTGAAGAGTTAAGGGGAACAGCAAGATATTTTGATGGGAGGGTCCCTTCTACGTAACCTAAAGTCAAAATAACATCTTTTTTGACAACATTTGAGGTTTCGGAGAGAAAATGTGGCTTTTGTTAAGGTTGAACTTGTGGCTAGAGAGGCAGGAAAATTTATCTAGGAATTCTTTAATGAACTCGACTGAGGGTTTGTTGGCACGAAAAAATATCATGAGATCATCAGTGAAGCAAATTTTTATAATCTTATGCTTATGGCACTTCCAATGGTATCCAAATTGTCGATAATCGTCTTTTTCTTACCTTTGAATGTCGAGGTGTAGTTCTCATTGATACATATAGTCTACGAGGGGTGGGAATACATTGAATTATCCATCCAACCATTATGTGGGAAAAATCCATTATGAAGAGACCATCAAGCACTAATCTTCATCTGATGTTGTCCAAAGCTTTCATGAGGTCAATCTTAAGGGTACATCTAGGTCTTTTTTTATTCATATTGTATCCATGGAGGAGCTCTTTGGAGTGAAGAATATTGTTCGTGATATTCCTACCCGTGATGAATTTTATTCGTATTGTATCCATGGAGGATCTCTTTGGAGTGAAGAATATTGTTCGTGATATTCCTACCTGTGATGAAATCAGTCTGAGTGGAGTCGATTAAAGATGGAAGTAATTCTTGGATTCTGGTGGCTATAATTTTGGAGATCACTTTATAAATCACGTTGCAATAAGCGATTAGGACAAAAATACGATGGGAAGGAAATTGATCTTGACTTCAGGATGAGCGCAATAGTCATTTTATTCCAAGATGGTTCCATTTTTTTACCTTAAAATGATTAATATATTTACATAAACCGAGGTTAATAGTAGGCTAACTGTTTTTAAAAAAACATGCATTGAAACCATCTAGGTTAGGGGCCTTATCATTATAAAAAGAGAAAATGAATTTTTTAATTTCCTCATTATTTACTGGTCTTATAATAGAGGATTAGGCTTCTAAGGATAACTTAGAAGAGGTAAGGTTTCTAACCCTATCCACTACAATATAGTTAGGAAGACTTGGCGAGCCTAAAGAGTTAGAGAAATAAGATTTGGAAACATTAACAACCCTTCTTGGTTGAGACATGGAGTTTTCATTTGAATTATTAATGGTGATAATTTTATTCTTAGCTCTTCTAGATCTTATGCTATTGTGGAAGAATTTGGAGCTGTAGTCTCCTAGCTTGAGCCATATTTCCTTGGATTTTTGCTTTAGAAAGGATTCTTCGAATCTACTAAAAGAGGCTGATTTTCTATAAGGCTAGGGTCTGAAGAGAATTCGGATAGCCTATATTGAGCCTGGTTGATCTTATTTTTAGCCTTATTAACTCGGTCCCGGATTTTACTTTAATTTCTCTTATTATGCTCAGACAGAGGGGACTGGAGTCTGAGAAGCTTATGGCTTAAGGTAGCCATAGGGTCACTGATGAGGGGTAATTTCCAATTGTTTGAGACAATCTAGTGACAACTCTGGTGGAATTTCCATATGTTCAAATATTTTAAAGACTTGATTGTGATTTCAATTTGGGAGGTTAAGTGGAGCACAATGGGGGTATGATGCGAGGTACGAGGGATGTGGAAATGAGCAAAGAAGTGAGGGAAATTTTTTTTAACAAAGGTATGGTCAATTTTTTATTAAATCAAGTTGTCACTCTGTTTGTTGGTCCAAACAAATTGGAACTCAGAACAACGAAAGTCACTGAGACCGCTTTTGTTGCAACATTCATTGAAGTCTCTCATAAAGTTGGTCCAAAGGTCTATTCGACTTATCTTTTTATTAGGGTGTCTAATGGAATTAAAGTCACCATTTCCACCTAGGGTTGATCATTTATGTTGCGTGCTAAACAAGCAATGTCCCTCCAAAGGGGGAGGCACTCAGAGGGGTTATTAAAACCATATACGGCCGTGAGATAAAAAAAATATTATTTCTAGTGATGTACATGATTTTATGGTCAATATACTGAGGCGAGATTTTCAAGGTTTCGATTTTGAAAAGGCTTGGATTCCAAGCAATCCACATTCTTCCATATAGGTGGGTCTCGTGGTTGATTTATAGTGTCAATATTGGAAGATGGTTCTCATTATACTATATACGGTGCCAATACTAACTTTAGTTTCAAGTAAGCAAACAATGGTAATGTTTTTTTACAAAACGTAGTCACATACATCAATTTATCCAATGGGGTCGTTAAGACCCCGAATATTCCAAGTTGCAATTACTATAAATAGAGTTTTAAATCAATAACAAGAAAACAAAGTAGTTAACTATGGATCCCCCAATTGTTCATATGTGTGGTCTTAATATTGATAGTCGAAACAGCAACTCTTGTCTGCAATTGCGATTGTGATAAAGCCATCTTGATGATCCTCGACGGTGTACGGATTAGGTCGTTGTCATCTTTACTATAAAGACGAGCATTCAAGTTTGAGATAAATAAATAATTAACTTCATCATCCCAAGTAAGCACCATATGTAAGTTTTCTGCAAAATATTAACATCATTAGCTGAATGTTCTATTGAAGCAAGTACGTTGATTGACATGTGTGCCATGTGTTTATTAGTCAGATGGAGAAGAAGAAAACTATAGATGCAAATCAATCTTGCGGAGAACGATGAACGGAAAACAAAATATCATGGCCCAAAAAGGTGATGAATTCCAGATAGTGAACTTGGGTGTATTTGCTTGTATGTCTCAGAGAAAATCTCTGACAATCGAGAAGAGAAATACATAACATACTCTCGACCAATGTTCTTGTCAATTTGTTCTTGTCAATATTGTCTAATAAAAAGAGTCAAGGCAGTTTTTTCTCAACCTAGAACTCCAGTATTATTCACAAATATCATCCACAATCCATTTTCTATGTTTTTTATGTTTGCAACGATGATTGGTTGCGAATGGGATGTGAGTTCAACCAAAACAACCTTATAGAACTGAACGATTTCCTCCGACGGAATAACCACTTCTCTCATAGATATATAAGTTATCATCTTGACGTAAATTCTATTATTTTCCATGCTCTAGCAGCATAAATAAATCATTCAAAACACAATTACTGTGAATAATCAGTTCCTTCTAGAGTACTGAAAATTGAATCTTAACACAATCAGTGTAACTGAACATCACACTAAATTTTGATTAGTAAAGATGTTAATATGTTTGTTCATGATTTTTTGAATAAAAAATGTACAATAACCCCGCATGAACCCAAAAAAACACCTATGAATAAGCTTACGAATGTACAAATTTCAATCATCAACAATTGTTTCTTCTAACAAATCAATACAAAACTAATTAAACTTGATCAATATAAACCAAGAAATCAAGAAAAATAAAGTAAAAATTCATACCTCTTCCAAATATATAGCTAAAAATATTCGTGAACACCGTCGTTGAATTCCTAAAACCACCACCGTCGCTATTTCTATCTCGATCGTTCTATCCCTGTCATAGATCGGCCTGCTACTTCCACCAACAGAGCATCTAACTATAATTTCACTGCTCTTCAAACACAACGAAGAGTCCCAATCCACGCTACACTTGACGCCATTTCGGTCATATCCGCCGTATTTCTTCGATATGAATTCTTCCAGAAAAAACTAAGAGACTAGTCTTCTTTTCGAGAATCATAGATCCTCCAAAATGACTTTAGTCTATTCATTTTCTTAGTTGATAGATCATTAGACATAATTTAGGTTTTTAAAAAAATATATTATATTTAATAAAATGGATAATTAATATAGATATTTATTAGGTAACAGTAGTATATTGGTGGACCAAAATTAATTTTCATCCTATTTTGAAACGGTAAAAGAAATAGCCCTTAAGCTAAATAAATATTATTAATTCTTATTGACTTTTTTGTTTTGTTTTTTTAATTGTTTGGGTAATTTATAAATTGCTTAATGTGATTTTTTTTATCCCAAAAGTTATATAAAAAATATATTAATAAAGCTAGAATAAAAATTGTTATAAAATAAGAACTTCTAAGAACATAAAACCTAAAGGTTTTTTTAGGAAGATTTTTGTCATGTGTAATTTTTTCTTTTATTAAATTTCTATTTTATTTTATTTTTGTAAAATATAATCTATAGGGTTTTTAAGTATGCCGATAACAAGGAGTAACAAACCTCTGGTAGCATAAGTTTTGGATTAGGAAGTTTAGAGCTTAAATAAATTAGGAAATTTGGTTTATTTGGAGTCCTATTTAGAAAAGGATTCTAAGACTATGTTTATATATTTGATTTACCAATCGGCAATGTTATATAGATCCTCTTTATTTCTTGTTAACAGGTACAACAAGCGATATCAAATTATGGAGCTTGGAAAGGAGAGTAAGACAAACGATTTTGTTTCTGCCCTGAAACTCAAGAAGTTCCCTTGGCTTCTTTACTGCCATGGTAAAAAACACAGGGACCAAACCTTTTTCACCATTTCAGACAGATACAGACAACAACAAAACTTACTTTAGACAATTTCCTGAACTGCGCAACAGCAGTGTTGGTAGTTCTTCTCACGGTTGGTGTCTTTTAAAGGATCAAGAGTGCGTTAATATGTTTCTTTGGAATCCTATGGACTCAAAGAGAATAATTCTACCACCATTAAAGTTCAATAAATTCATACAACTGTTTGTATTATCCTCACCCCCAACCAGTACTGATTGTACTGTCTTTCTATTTTTGGAGGACCGTCCTTTCATCATCTTTTATCGTCTCGGAATTGATTTGCAGTGGATTTTCGTGAACTACGGAAAAGAACTGAGAGCTTGTCTGGAAACCGGTGGCGAAATTATGGAAAACACTGTTTTTGTTGGTGGTAAATTGTACGCCACAACCAGTTTCGCCAACATGTTGGCATCTTTATTAGATCTTTGCACGTACCTTTCCCGGCCTTATACACAAACTTGTAGCAACACTTATTTTGTAGAATGTGTTGGCAAACTCATAATGATATGTGTAAACTGTGGAGGCATTGATCTGAAAGAAGCTATTGCAATTGGGGCTTATAGTCTAAATCATACATAAACAATGGGGGAAAAGTTGGAAAGCATCAGGGATTTTATCTTCTTTTTAGGCAGTGACTTTAGCATTTGTGGCAACACAAAAAAATGAAGGGGGCCGTGTATACTTCTGTCCTGCATTGACAGCAGAAAAACTTTGGTATTATAATTTTAAAAGAAGATATATTAGTGTACTGTCGTATATGGTTAATGCCGCGGTATATTCAAAGGTACTACATTTTTTATACTGTAATTAGTAATATTCTGTTACATTTATTATATTCGTTTTACCAATATATAGTCTTATCTAAATAGTCAATTTGAAGCAGAAGCTACGAATCAGATTCAGAAGAAATAAAAAATTATGTCTAAAAGAAGCCGAACCAGCTTCTGTAGAAACAGAAACACATTTTCATAGGCTTCATACTGTTGAATTTAATCTCAAACTCTAATTGTGTCCTTTGAATTTGTCCGTTTCTTTTTCACATTGTCGTTTCACTTTGTGCTGTCTTTTTGTGTACTCAACTTTGGACTATTTAATAGTCTCTCTATTACCTAATAAATCACATCTCAGATTTAGCATTATCCATGTTGTCTCAAAACGGTGTATATTAATCTGTTTTAAGATTAGATTTGGTATCAGAGCCTGAAGGTCTTAGCAGACGTATTTGTTTCACTAACGATGGAGGTGAACAAAGGAAAAGGAGGTTCGTACGGCCTAAGCTACCCAATGCTGGATAGAAGTAATTATACGGCTTGGGCTATCAAAATGAAAGTTTATATGCAAGCGCAAGGGGTCTGGAATGCAGTAGAGCCAAAAGATCCCAATGTAGCTGTCGAAGAGAAGACAGATAAGATAGCGCTAGCAATGGTGTATCAGGCAATTCCCGAAGATGTATTGCTCTCAATTGCGAACAAGGGAACAGCGAAGGACGCCTGGGATATGATAAGAACCTTATGCCAAGGTGCAGACAAAGCAAAGAAGGCACGGATTCAAACCCTAAAATCTGAATTCGAAATGCTGAATATGGGTGACAATGAAAAATTTGAAGATTTTCACATGAGAATGAATAGCATCGTTACAAATATTCGAGCTTTGGGGAAAACGATGGAAGAATCATACGTCGTAAAGAAACTTCTGCGTGCTGTCCCTGCCAGATTCCTACAGATAACTTCAACACTGGAGCAATTTGGAGACATCGAGAGCATGACTGTCGAAGAAGCTGTGGGTTCACTCAAGGCACATGAAGAACGAGTAAAAAGAAGGACATAAACGAAGGAGATTCAACTCATGTTGACAGAAGAGGAATGGGCTAAACGAGAAGGAGCCAACAAAAAGCTTCTATTGACGCGTGAAGAATGGCTGAGGCGAAACAATGGTGACAGATCCACAAGGCAGAGAGGCCATGGAAGGTTTGACAAGAGTGTTATCAAATGCTTCAACTGTAATATCTATGGTCACTTCGCCTCGGAATGCAGGAAACCAAGGAAACACAAGGAAACACAAGAAGCGGAGGCGAATTTGGCTGCGATGGAAGATGATGAAATGGCCCTACTCTTGGCCAAACATGATAAAGACTCGTCAAAGCTTCTCCTGAATGAGGGAAAACTGCTATCTACTCAATTTCCAAGGCGTGGAGAATGTGCAGGCGAATCAAATGTCTGGTACCTGGACAATGGTGCAAGCAGTCATATGACAGGTTTTAAAGAAAAGTTTGCAGAACTGGATGAGAGTATATCTGGTGTAGTGCGTTTTGGAGATGGTTCAAAAGTCGAGATAAAAGGAAAGGGCACTGTGATATTACTGTGCAAAAATGGAGAAGAAAAGATGCTGCGAGAGGTGTATTATATACCTAGTCTACGTAATAACATTATATCATTGGGACAGATTTCTGAAGAAGGCAATAATGTGGAACTCAAGGGAGAATTTCTGAGGATTTACGACAACAAAGACAGATTATTGATGAAGGTAAAACGATCTGCCAATCGACTTTACAAAATTATTATTGAGACTAACAAACAGGAATGTCTGATGACTAAAACGGATGACATCACGAGATTGTGGCATGCCCGTCTTGGGCACGTCAATTATCAAGCCATGGCTCTCATGTCTAAGCACCAGATGGTAGAAGGAATGCCCAGGATAATAAAACCAAATGTCGAGTGTGATGGGTGCTTAATGGGAAAGCAAACCAGGAAGGTATTTCCAGCCAAATCCAAGTTTAGTGCAAAAAAGGTACTAGAACTTATACATGGTGATCTGTGTGGTCCGATATCTCCAACTACTACCTCTGGATACAGATATTTCTTTTTGTTAGTTGATGACTTTAGCAGGTTTATGTGGGTGTACTTTCTAAGAACTAAGGATGAGGCATTCGAAGCATTCAAAAAGTTTCGTGTATTGGTTGAGAACGGGTCAGAGAAAAGAATCAAGGTGTTGAGAACTGACAGAGGAGGTGAATTCAATTCTAATGAGTTTAAAGAATACTGTGAGAATGCAGGAATTGAGCGACACCTCACGACACCCTACACTCTGCAACAAAACGGAGTGGTAGAGCGTCGAAACCGAACTATTGTGGAGATGACTAGAAGCAGTCTCAAGGAAATGCAATTGCCATCAAAGATGTGGGCTGAAGCAGTCAGAAACTCGGTATACATCCTCAATAGACTACCCACGCGAGCATTGACAGGTAAGACGCCGTATGAAGCATGGACAACAAGGAAACCGCAGATAAGTCATGTACGGGTCTTTGGGTGCTTATCGCACATGAAAACTCCAAGTGTGCACAACACAAAGCTGGATGATCGCAGTAAAAAGTTAGTTAATCTGGGGAGAGAGCCTGGAACTAAAGGATACCGTTTATATGATCCCAAGGAAGATCGTATACATATAAGTCGTGACGTCATTTTCGAAGAAACGAAGCAATGGCCGTGGAGTATGATTGCAGATAGGGAGGAGACACAGGAGAGTTTTATTGTGGCAAGTATGCCTGAGGTTGATGAAACAGGTCAAGATGAGACCGAAATCGTGGAGTATGGTGATGACAACCATAGTGGCAATAACACCCAGACGTCAACACCACAGTCGCGGGCTTCTGAGTCTTCTCAGTCCTCTGTTGGATATGACAACTACAGTAACACTCAGGAGTAATCTTAGTATTGAAACTTTTATCTTTAGATAAGTTCCATTCAATTTTGTCACTTAGATCACGGGATATTTTAGCAGTGGAAATAAAGTTAAGATAATCATTAGGAAGAAAAGTACTGAGAGTAGTAATATCCCAAGCACCCCCCTTCCAAAAAGAGTTCACCTTAACAGGGAGAAAACAAGTGTTAGAACTGTAATTATTAGCGATAGGAGACTTGAGAAGCCAAGAGTCTTTCCAAAAATCTATGTCCCCATTTCCAAGACTCCAACTAATATATTGATCGGCCTTACCCTTAATAGCACAGAGCCTCTTCCAAATTATAGAATCAGAGACATTACACTCAACATTTAAATGATGCCCATAGCTACAATAAGTAGTATGCATAAGATCAGACCAGAGAGAGTTTTTCTGCCTGAAATGATACCAGAGCTTAAAAGAGAAAGCTTGCTGAATGTCAGACAAAAGTTTGACATTCAACCCTTCTTCATCAAAAGGCCTACAGAGCCCACTCCAGTTAGACCAATGAATAGCTTTCACATTATACTTAGATCTCCAAAGGAATCTGCTAAAACAATGCTCAATTTTGGAAATAATACTCTTTGGAAGCAGACTGCTTTGCATCCAAAAATAGATAATAGGATATAGTACATTCTTTATAAGGGACAATCTACCCCCAAAAGATAGATTATTTTTATCCCATAGATATATTTTGTTGTAAATTTTATTTAGAAGAGGAAAATAATGCTTCCCTTTATTATTTGCAGCTATAGTGATGCCCAAGTAGGTAAAAGGAGCCTGCTCCACATTGAAGCCTGTAGTAGTTTTAATTCTGGTAATGTTGTCACTTTTACAAATAGACGAGGTAAACAGCTTCGTCTTGTCTTTATTAATCAACTTTCCAGATTCTAATTGATAGTTATCAAGCAGGTGGCTCAGGCAGCTAATGGAAGAAGGAGTGTTATTCGAGAAGATGATAATGTCATCTGCAAAAGCCAAACAAGGCAAGGTAAAATCTGATTTTAAATAGAACTTCATGCTAGAGTTGGTGTTATAAAGGTTAGACAGGCCTCTAAGAAGAGCTTCCTCAGCAAGAATAAAAAGACAAGGGGACAAAGGGTCTCCTTGTCTTAACCCATTCTTCTGAGGAAAATAACCAATACTAATAAGCATATTAATAAGGGACATAATATTTTCAGAAAAGCCAAATCTTTTGAGAGTATTAATGACAAAAGCATGAGACATTCTGTCAAATGCCTTTGTCATATCTAACTGAAGAATAATGTTGCCTTTAGAAGGTTTCCTTTTAATATTATGGAGCATTTCTTTAGCAATAAGAGCATTGTCATGAATGATTATGTCCTTATCAAATTCACTTTGACCTCTAGAAATAATGCTAGGAAGAATGCTAGAGAATCTCTTATTGATAAGACCAGATATAAGTCTGTTGAAGATAGTGCACTGGCTTATTGGCCTGTAATTATTCCAAGACATAGGGTTAGGGCCTTTAGGGATGAGACAAATCCCAGTGGCAAAAACACCACTAGGGATACTAGCACCCTTAAGATAAGAATTTAAAGCATTACAAAGATCACTGCTAATAATATCCCAACATATTTTGAGAAAGAAACAGTTGAAACCATCAGTGCCTGGGGCACTATCATTCTTCATCCCCATTATAATGGACCACACTTTATCCTTGCTAGTCTGCCTAAGAATAGCCTCATTGTCCCTGTCCATAATAAGCTTAGGAATATTGTTAAGTACTGAATCCTGAGACATATCAGTATTATAACTATAACAGTTACTAGAGAGAATTTGTTTAAAATAGGACTCAGCAGAATTCACAATTTTATCCTGATCAGTAATCCATATGCCCTCATCTTTAATACCAATAATAGAGTTCTTCTTTTTCTTCTTAGCCACATAATTGTGATATAACTTAGTGTTACCATCACTCTCATTTAACCATGTATTATAACACTTCTGACGCCAGTAACACTCCTCATTTCTAAGAGCAATGATGAGTAAACTATTAGCTTTAGCTAACTTAGACTTAGTTATATTGTTATTAGCCTGCTGATGAGCAATTTCACAATTATTTACATCAATAGTAGAATCTTTAAATTTATTGAAAATGTTACCAAATATAGTAGAGTTCCAGTCCTTAAGATACTTCCTTAGGCGCTTAAGCTTGTACCAGAAAAAAAAATTAGAATCACCATTGCATCTTTTATCCCAATTCTGCTTCACACCACTTAAGAAATCATGATGATTAGCCCAAACATTTAGGAACTTAAAAAAAACCTTTATTATAGCTATAGCATCTATTTTGAAAGCTAGAGATAGAAATAAGGAGAGGGGCATGGTCAGAGCAAGTTCTGACCATGTGGAAAACCTGAATATTCCAATTAGATGACAACTTGTGATTAACTAATACCCTGTCTAACCTTTTCCAAATTTTGTTCTTACTCCAGGTATACCTTGAACCACTGAAGCCAGGATCCTCAAGACTACATTGCCTGATGCAGTCATTAAATTCCTCCACACTACCATCATCAAAGGATACACAACATAGCTGATCTTCAGGACAGGTAATAGTATTAAAATCCCCTGCAACTATCCAATATTTATCCTCACTATTAAGCCGGCACAGCTGACTCCATAGAAGTCTACGATGAGCTCTCTGATTCTTAGCATAAACAACAGTGAATAAACCAGAAAAAGTATTATAGTTAATTTCCACATGTAAAATTGTTCATGACTAAGGATAACAGAAATATTAACATTAACAGCCCAAAACATCCATACTTTGTTAGAAATATTAGTAGCAAAATTAGGATAGCCTAACCTTCGAGCAATAAGATCAATCTTATCAAACCTGGCCATTGGCTCCTGGATAGCAATAAATTTAACATTGTCAGTACTGATTATGTGTTTAAGTCTGGCCAACGTAGGATTGTTATTCACTCCACGAGCATTCCAACATAGAAACTTTATCATTCCGAAAAAGATTTAATTATGGATTTCTCTCTTTTGCGAAGAGAGTTAATAGACAATCTTTTGACTTTATTGTTTTTCCTTGCAGATATGATCTTCCTATTGATAATAGTATTGAAATCCTGATCAGATGAGCTAGCCTTTGGAGAGGGGTTGTAGCTGCCCACGTTTTTCTCTTGAGGAGCATCCTGTTTGGCATCCTGTTTGGTATCCAGACATACAGACATGTCCTAATCCAAATCTTGAAGAGCCCCAAGAATATCAGGCTCTTTATTGGAAGAGTCAACTAAAGAAGGACTACAAGGAGTAGTAGACGAAACTGCACCCTTATCCTTAGCAGTTATAATCGACTTTAGCCTTCTCTTGTAAACCTTTATAAATGGTTCTTCCTTAACAGATGTATCCAATTTATCAATGTTAACAGATTGAACATCATTCTTTGTAATGTTATAAGAATTATGACCGGCTTCATTAAGCTTTTCATCAATTTTCCTTTCTTCAGTTTTAGAACCATTCTTTTTACAATCATTTGCTTTATGTCCCAAATGAAAACAATTAATGCAGTAATCATGAGCTTTCCTATAACTCACACCAACCCAGCACCCTTCATTCTCTCCAAACCCAACCCGGACCTTTCTTTTAAGCAAACTTGATACATCAACTTCCAGCAGAGCATAGGCAGCCCCAGCTTTCACACGATTATACTTAGGCACAAAAAATTTATAAACCATGCCCAAAGAGGCCGCAATATCCCCAACATTCCACTCGTTGTATAAATATTCATGCATGTTTTCGAAACGAGCCCACAGCAATACTATGGGACTTTCTTTGTTCTTGCTTAGATCGGGAGTCCACTTTAGAACCCTCATCAGCTTCCCCTCCACATTCCAAAACGGCTTAGACCAGAACTTTGACACATCTTTCAGCAAAGAAAACTCAACCAAAATCTGCCTAGAGTCCAATGTCACATAAGAGTATTCACCTTTAAACATTAAAAGCTTCCATGAATGTTTGGAAAACGATACGTTTGGGTATACCCTGGCTAAACTTTCCAATGAGCGTGGATTTGGACTGCTTTAGAAGCAGTTCTTATGTTTCTTAATCAAACTGCACAACATTATGATCAGTCACACATTTCACGAACTCCGGCTTCGACACATTTCTTGTGTTTCGACCATTAACACACACATGTAGGGTTGTCAACGGTTCTCCGGAACCGAGAACCGGACCGGGACCAAACCGATAACGACCGGACCGAGAACCGGACCGAGAACCGGACCGAACCTTAACGGTCCGGTTCGCGGTTCCATTCTAAAAACCGAAAACCGATAAGGAACCGAAACAAAAAACCGGTTAGAGACCGAACCGATAGAACCGGTAAACCGATAGAACCGATAAGGAATCGAACCGATAAAACCGATAGGATCGAAGGAACCGATACGGAATCGAACCGATGCAACCGATAAACCGGTAGAACCGATAAGAAATCGGACCAATAAAACCGTTAAAACTGATTATTTATTAGTATTATATATTCTTTTATAAATTATAGTACTAAAATTAATAGTTAATTACCAATTTTTTAAGAAAATGAAAGATCAATTTATAAACTTTAGTTTTTATATAATTTATTTTAATAAAAAAATAATTAAAAATCAATTTTAATTAGTTTTATTTTTTTTAAGTGAACCGAACCGAACCGAAATGGGACCGGACCGAACTCGGACCGAACCAAACTCAGACCGAACCAAACTCGGACCGAACCAAAACCGAAACTGAACCGAACCGGACCGGACCAAACCGAACTGAACCGAAAGCTTAGCAGTTCGGTCCGGTTCCAAAAATTAGAACTGAAAGCTTAGCGGTCCGGTCCGGTCCGAACCGATAAGCTTAGCGGTCCGGTCCGGTCCGAACCGATAAGCTTAGCGGTCCGGTCCGGTTCTTTCAAAACCCGGACCGAACCAGACCGATAACAGCCCTACACACAGGGGACAGAACTTCAGCATACGACTTTCTGCTTTTGGGTTCATCCTTGCTGTTACCCGAGGGAAGAGCAGGATACTCTTTGCTATTATGGAGATCATTCATGATCAAAGAGCCAAAAACATGAACAACCGATATAGCTCCAAAGCAGAATTACTCTTAACAAAGCAAAATGAGGCTAAAGATCAGAAAATCTTTGAAGGACAAAGCGAACAGCCGACTAATCACCAGGAAAGAGACCAGAAATAAGCACCGGCGAAAAACGTCTCTGAAGAACAGAGCAACTACAAAACAGAGTATCGAAAAACTTCCGCAGAAAAAACAGAGGGAAGGCTAAAACAACTCTGAAGAACAGAGGAGCAATCAGTCAAACATCAGAGAAATCAAAGGTGGATAGATGAATGGCGAAGCTCAGAGGAGTCTCAATCTTGATCTTGATCTAGGAGCGAACCCCCATTCAAAACTGTTTATCCTTATCTTTTTCGTTTAAAAACTCTACTTTCAGATATATCAAATATATAATATCAATAGAAACGTTCCAATTTCTCAGTGCTAAAGATTTCTTCTAAAATACTAAAAGTCATGAGTTTAAATCTTACTCGATATCCAAAGATATATTTTTTTACTTTTTTTTTACACTCTTTTATTTTATTTTTTACATCTTTTTTTACTTTTTTTACATTCTTTTATTTTAATAAGTCTCTTCACTTTCGTGTTATTTTGCTCATCTCTTTGCTAACTTCTCTTAAACAAAAGCAACATCGAACTAGCAAAGGAAAACTGTAAGTCGATTCAGCTAATAATTTTTCATTGGATTTTCTTTCGATTTTCATTCAATAAAGCAGTATAAGATTTATTGGGTTTTATTTCAGGTCTGATTTTTGTCTCTGATTCAACAAAACATAAAAAAATTAGAGATTTTTCTCAGCCTAATTGGATTCCATCACTAGCAAAGGAAAACTGTAAGTCGATTCAGCTAATGATTTTTCATTAGATTTTCCTTCGATTTTCATTCAATAAAGTAGTATAAGATTTATTGGATTTTATTTTAATTCTGATTTATGTATCTTATTCAACAAAATACTTAAAAATTAGGTATCAAGGTTTGGTTTATAATTTTATCATGATTGCATATTCCATTGCATGCATGTAAATTACGTGACAAATTTTCAAAATTAAGCAGGTAATACTATTTTACTAGACTAATTTAAAGGATTTGATTGAGAAAATTATTGTTATTATGCTATTTTAATATTTTCTGTCAATTTATTTCTAATACATAATTTGATAAAATTTATAATTTTACTGTTTTCTATTTTATGTTAATTGATTTTTTATTTTGTATCATATTTTGTAATCTTTTATATAGAAACAATTTTTTTTATTTAAGAAAATTATTGTACTCATTCTTTTTAAGTAAATCAATTTCTTAAATGTATTTAATCAAATTATTGTATAATTTTTTTCTCGACCATTTCAAGGTATGAGTAAGAGAAATTATTAAACGATTTCAAGGTATGAGTAAGAGAAATTATTAAACGATTTCAAAGGTATAGTAAGAGGAGAATGGATTTACGTCTGGACTAGACTATATAAAAGAAATATTTACATATTTTTAATATCTGATATTAAGATATTTATCTTTTATGGATTTTTTTTCATAATATTTTTCGGGGACTTATGAAAAAAAATCCATAAAAGATAAATATCTTAATATCGTATATTAAAAATATATAAATATTTCTATTATAACTCAAAATGAAAATATAGTCTAGTCCAAACGTAAATGCATTCTCCTCCTCCTCTCCTATTACTAAAAAGCGTTTAATAATTTCTAAATAATATTCATCGAGAAACAAAATTATACAATAATTTAAACAAATTAATTTGTTTAAAAAGAATGAGTACAATAATTTTCTTAAATAAAAATAAATAAATTAATTTGCTTAAAAAGAATGAGTACAGTAATTTTTTAAAATAAAAAATATTGTTTCTATATAAAAGATTACAAATTATGATAGAGAATAAAAATTAGAAAATAGAAAATATTACAAATTCATTTACAAATCTATCCATTATCCATATAAAATATTTTTAAAAAATTATAAATGTTCTCAAATTATTCATTAAAAAACAAATAGTAATTTTTAAAAAAAAATTTCAAAATATTGTTTCCATACAAAATATTAGAAATAAATGGACAGAAAATATCCTAAAATAACCTAATAACAGTAATTTTCTCAATCTAATCCTTTAAATAAGTTTAGTAAAATAATATTACCTGTTTAATTTTGGAAATTTGTCAAGCCATTTGGTGTTTACCCGCAATGAAATATGTCATCGGAATTATTAAAGAATGAAAGAACTATAAAACGAATGAAAGAACTATAAAGCAAACCTTGATACCTAATTGACTTACAGTTTTCCTTTGTCAGTGATAGAATCCAATTAGGCTGAGAAAAAGTCTCTAATTTTTTAGTATTTTGTTGAATCGAAATAAAATCCAATAAATCTGATACTACTTTATTAAATGAAAATTCAATGAAACTGCTTTATTGAATGAAAATCCAATGAAACTTGCAGTTTTCCTTCCTTTCCCAGTGATAGAATAGAATCTAATTAGGCTAAGAAAAAATTAGAAGAATCACAGTCAGAAATCAGAACTTAATTTTTTAGTATTTTGTTGAATCATAGTTGGAAATCAGAACTTAAATAAAATCCAATAAATCCTATACTGCTTTATTGAATAAAAATCGAAAGAAAATCCAAGGAAATTTGCAGTTTTCCTTTCTCAATGATAGAATCCAATTAGGCTGAGAAAAAATCTCTAATTTTTTATTATTTTGTTGAATCATAGCCAGAAATCAGAACTGAAATAAAATCCAATAAATCTTATAATCCAATGAAACTTGCAGTTTTCCTTTGCCAGTGATAGAATCGAATTAGGCTAAGAAAAGTCCTTAATTTTTTAGTGTTTCAGAGACAATAATCAGACCTAAATAAAAAATCGAAAGAAAATCCAATGAAAAATCATTAGCTGAATCGACTTACAGTTTTCCTTTGCCATTGATAGAATCCAATTAGGCTGAGAAAAGTCCATAATTTTTTAGTGTGTCGTTGAATCGTAGACAATAATCAGACCTGGAATAAAATCCAATAAATCTTATACTGCTTTATTGAATGAAAATCGAAAGAATCATTAGCTGAATCGACTTACAGTTTTCCAGAATCCAATTAGGGTGAGAAAAATCCATAATTTTTTAATGTTTTGGTGAATCAGAGACAGAAATCAGACCTAAAATAAAACCCAATAAAACTTATGCTGCTTTATTGAATGAAAATCGAAAGAAAATCCAATGAAAAATCATTAGCTGAATCGACTTACAGTTTTCCTTTGCTAGTTCGATGTTGCTTTTGTTTAAGAGAAGTTAGCAAAGAGATAAAACGAAACTGAAGAGACTTATTAAAATAAAAGAATGTGAATGTAAAAAAAGATGAAAAATAACATGAAACTGTTCTTTTTTAATGTTTTGTTGAAGCAGAGACAGAAATCAAAATTAAAAATAAAAGAATGTAAAAAAGATGTAAAAAATAAAATAATGTAAAAAGAAGTAAAAAAAATATATATTTGGGTATCTAGTAAGATTTGAACTCATGACCTCTAATATTTTAAAAGATATTTTTACCACTATACTAAATTTATTTCACTAATTTAGGGTTATCCCGGGAATACCCATATCCCCTCTAAATCTGCCTCTGATAGCTACATGTATTATGATATAGTGTATGAGTTTTATATTTTGTGTTTAACACTTCAATTCATGTGCTTGATATATTAGTTTTATCATTTTTTCTCTTAACATTCTTTTAATGCTTTTGAGGAGTGGTTCAAAGACCCAAAATTCTGGAATAAAGAGAAACAAAATTGAGAACCGAAAACAACATCTAAAAACAAAAGTGAAATATAAAATCAAAATATTCAGCAGTTGGGTGTAAACAAAGAGCAAACGTGTCAGAGTTAACCTAAAAATTAAAAAGAATAACTTAAATACCTTAGACGTATTGCACTTCGACATCTAAACACACCACGTACCCTAAAGGTAGTAAAGATGTATTTGTAAGAGTAATTTTCTCTAAAAAAACTTTGCAACTTAATAAATTGAAATTAATAAAGAATAATGAATAGTGTATATTTTTTATTAGAAAACTTTTTAAAAAAAATCATAATTTATAGGATTTATGCTCAATATTCCATCAACTATATAATTGAATGTGCATCCAATTATAAATTTACATATGTGTCATTTTATCATAACCGTCTAAAAAAATTTATTATCTCCCATGAAATAAAACGTGTATATCAGTTGTCATTGGATCCAAATTGTACTCTTGTCATATTTTTCCATCTAACCTCTCGTCATAACTTTGAACTATACTCTCGTCATAACTCTTATTTACCGCCTTATCATAACTCTGAATTGTATCATTGTCTTAATTATAATTTTCACCGTCGTCATTATTTGAGAAATATTCGTCATAATTCTGATTTATTCTCTCGTCATAACTATAAATTACACATTCGTCATAACTATAAATTACACATTCGTCATAACTCGATTTGAACCCTTGTTTCGTCATATTTTATTTTTCAACTGATCCACATTTATTCCTGACCCTACAGGAAAACTTTCAATTAAATATTGATCTACAGAACCTTAATTGGTTTTTTAGTTTTCAACTGATCCACATTTATTCGCGACTCTAAAGAGAAAATTTCAATTAAATATCGATCTTCAGAACCTTAAGTGATTTTTCAGTTTTCAACTGATCCACATTTATTCCCGACCTTAATGGGAAACTTTCAGTTAAACATTGATCAACAGAAGCTTAAAGGGCGAATAATTTCAAAGACAACGGGTAAAGCTTGATAAAAGTTAAAAGTTGTCGGTCAAGTACAAAACAAGAAGGGTTCATTCACCCAACTGGTTACAAAACACAACCACAAAAAACATCAAAACTTGGGAAAAAAAATTAGACATCTTCATTGTCAGGGTCAGCCTCTGTGGCAGCTGATTCTTCATCTTCAAAGACTACTCCGGATGGGCGGTCTGCTTTGGGAACATCTAACCACATTGACCTAAGAGCAAGGTCGGGGAACCGGTTATGCAGGCTTAAGACATAAGAAGCTTTAGCTTCGGTGGCTTCTTTCTTCATCCATTTTTCACACTTCACAGCGAAAAGGTCATTTGCGGCTTGGAGGTCAGCAATTTTATTTCTCTTCTTTGCCACAGAGTGACGGAAAAAGCGGCTCTGAAATTTTGCTGCAACCAAATTCCGAGCTTGGTCATCATGGTCCTTTTTTACCCGCGCCAGAGCTTTCTTAACTTTCGACGCTCTTTTCTCTGCCTTTTCAACCTTTTCTTCCAAGAGATTTTTTCCCGCGTCTTCTCTTTTAAGTTCGTTCTCCATCTCTATTATTTTCCCCTCAGCATCCGTCAACTTTTTCCTTAGCTCCCCCGCACGTCTCTCCTTCATAGCCAGCGGCACAATCATGTTATACAAAGACAAGGATAGCATATCATTGTCTCGTAAAGCGAAGGTGTGTGGACTCCCAGGAACTGACAGAACGGGCAGTTTTGTGTTGCTTGACGAGTCTCCATCAGCTTTCGTTACTTCAGAAGGGCCGACCTTTTTCCCCCGACCTCGTCATCATCAGGAATCACGACGACTGTGGATTTCTCGACCGACGCAGCTGCAGAAGCAACAATGTCCCCACCTTTAACTCCCTCATATTGCTCGAAAAGCGCCAGGATAGTCGCGTTTTCTGCAAGCGTGGCAGCATCGGCAGTTCCAACCTCTGTTTTCTTCTTCACACGCTTCGATTTTTTGGCCTCTTCGCCATCACCCGCAGATTTCTTTATTTTCCTCTTTACCTCCTCGGGGAAGTCAACCTTCTTAGCCTCGACAGCAACTGCTATTTCCTGTCCAGCAGCATCAGCCTCTACCTTTTCTGCATTCTCCGGCTCTACACCTTCATCAGATTTGGAGCGTTTGCTAGGCGCTTTATTGCGCTTGGGAAGAAACAGATGTGCGTTGGGTGCATCTGTTTTAGCAACCAAATCCACCAAGCTAGGTGGTTGGCGCAGCTGCTCCAACGTAAGTGGTTCCTCAGAGCAGTGCCAGAGGTTGCTCATTATGAGGTTGGTGTTCTTAAAGCACCGGTGAAATGCTCAACCCCAATTCTTCCGGGCGAAGTCCTTCAAAATTTGGAAGGTTATTTTGGCATCCTCAAAATAATACTTCTTCAACCCTTGGATATACTCCTTAGAAACTAAACAAATAATCGGTTAACGCTAAAAAAAATTATTACCATCAGGAACCCACATCCGCAGTAACCGCCTCGGGTTCTCTTTGGTATATGGACGACTCTCAGCAACCACTAATGAAGACGAACCGGTGCTTCCACGACTTATCACCCTCGAGAGAGTCATTCACAATCTTCCAAGTGTTTGCCAAAGAGGAATAGAAGAAATGTAGTTTGAGCGATTTTGAAAGCCCGTACATAGCAACATATTCCTCTATCGGCATAACGCGTCCCGCAATCGAGAAGCCATGATACAAGAAATCAGTGTGTACCACGCGTTAGGAGTCAGCTGCGAGGGGCAGATACCGAGGATTTCAAAATACCTAGAGATCTCGAGATCCAAAGGAAACCTGAGACCCCAATTAAAGAGCTCTGTAAAAACAACGATCTCCCGAGATTTTACATGCATATGTGTTTCCCCAGGAATGGAAATCGTACTTTTACGCACTCCGGGATTCCCCACCAGATCAAGAGCTCCGACTATTCTACAGCAGAGAAATATATATACTTTCCCTCAAATAGGGCGATGATATTTTCCCGACACAAAGATCGGTGGTAAGTGGTTGTTATCACAGCCTCTATCTCTGGATGAAGAGGCTCTTCAGAAGAAGCGACGACACCCCCGCTTACGGCAACGACACCTTTCCCCGCTTCATTCTCCTTTACGGGACCATCCCCCGAGCCGACTAATTTGGTCGCCTATGGCTCATTGATAGCGTTAGTTTGTATAGCCTCGGTACCAATAGGATCGGCTTCCTCTGGAATTTGGGAACCAACCGCTTCCGTGTCAACCGGTTGGGAAGAAGGCTTTACGAAACTGGAACTACTACCGGCGCGGTCATGTTTTGATCCGTTTTCGTGCAACTTACGCGCACGTTCCCTTTCGAGCGTCTGACCCTCGAAATCCCTTCGATCAACGCCTAAAGGAGTAGTAGCGGTATTGATGCCCGTACGAAACCCGACGATGGTAGGGGTTAATTGCACCAATTCGGGTGAGATGCCTCCCACCCGCGAAGAAGAGGCGCTGAAGTCTCCCATTGTAAGGAATCTGGGTTTACTTTGGCGCTCAGGAAAAAGATGAGAGGGTAAAATACCAATTGAGTTTACTGACGAGAGCGTCGGGTGATCGGGTGGGTTGACATGGGAATTTGGGGAAGAACTACTGGAAAGGATGACGACCGCTTCGAGGATTGGAGCAACAGCTGGCTCGGGGACAACGAACGATTCTGCAGGCACGAGAGTTGGTAGGATATGATCATGGGGAAGAGGCACGAGTGTGAAGGGCTTTTTATCGGAATCTCAAATTAGTCCTACGGCTCGGTATTCGTCGGTCACTGATACTGGCCAATCAATGAATCCAAACACGGGCTCCGGTTTCTTTTTTGGTTTCTGGGTATGCTCTGGGTTTTTATTTTTCATACACATTGGCTTCTCTCTCTAGAATGGCTAAATGGGACTCTCTCTCTCTCTCTCTAGGATTTCTTTGAGGGAGCAAGTTGTGATAAGGGAAGAATTATTTATAGGCAACATTATGCCTTAACTATTTCACGCATGGGGAAGTCCAAACGAAAAAGAGCCGCGAGAAGTCAAAGAGTCTCCTAGAGAGATGTACAGATGGGCACACTTCGAATAAAGGAACGACACGTGTAAGCCAAAACCAACTATGCAAGAAATAAGTAATTATCAGGCTAGTTTCATATGCATGCGCCGGCGCCAGAACTCGAGTGTTCTTCAAACGAGCTCCACGTGTCCACTAACGCGAAGAACTGAAGCAGATAACTTTCCAAGCAGGTCTAACGACCCGGTTAAGCCCAAACAAGTTTACCAGCTAGACTTTTAATAAGCCCATCACCGCAGGTCGGGCAATAGGGGACAAGATTAATCACCTCTCAATGCATTAAGAGACATGAAGCGGGTCGGTTCCGTTGTGGCGAGTTGTTCGGATTTAGACAATATAACCCTTCCTGAAGCTTTAGGAGACGTGATCCCGAGGCACTTGGCCAAAACGCCCGAAAGGTCCTGAGCCCGAGGTAACTTTTGACATTGGCTGTTTTCTTGATTTACTGATGAGTCTTCATTCCCGACGCTCTTGAAAACTGGGGGGCTACTAATAAGAAAATAATTCGTTGAATCCAGCAGCAAAAGTATTAATTGTAAAAGGGGTAAATAAAATAAACCCATTAGTGTATTTATTATTTATTAAAGAGCAATATGTTAAAGAAGTATAATGTAAATTACTAGCAATTAAATGTACAAGGACTATTTGGGACATAAATAGGGACCACTTTCCCCACTATATAAGGGAGCCCCTTTATTCCTGGGTAGGTGAACATTCTTTAATACTTTCTCTTTCTACTTTCTCTCTTTACAATCTTAGCATTAGTCACATCAAGAACTAGTTCCAAGATTCTTCATTTCTTGTCATTATTTTACTCATCAAATCCGAATTACTTGCACTCCACATATATGAGCTAATCTCAACCCTCATAAGACAACCTTATATTTAACAATATTGTTAGTCACATTAAAACCAAAATTAAAAAATTTCTTAATCTAATCCTTGAAAGGTATTTTCAAAATAACTCCCCTTCTATATTTACCAATTCCTAATACTCATCCACCTCAACTACCCATTAAAACTCAATTGTTAAATATGATTTCTCACCCTCTTACCATTCAATCTATCGTTGGAAAATTCACTTATAAATATGTTATGCTTGAGCTTTAATGGTAGTTTGAGGCTCAAATATAATCGCATACTCTTCTAATTCAATCGACCACCTCGTGAGCCTTCTCGAAATATCATATTTTTTTAACACACCTCTCAAAATAAAGAAAGTCTTAAATATGATCCTATGATTTTAATAATAATGCCTCATCTTTCTTGCAGTTACGACCAAACATAAAGCTAATTTTTCCATATTCAAATACTTTTTTTCAGCATCAATTAGACTGTTACTCACATAGTAAATTGGTCGTTGCACTTTATCCACTTTACTAACCATCACAGAAATAACCGCATGATCGAAACCAGAAAGATAAAAATATAAGGATTCACATTTTGTTGGTGATGATAAGACTTTTGGCGAAACCAAGTAATCTTTTAAAACCTGAAATGCCTCGTCATAATACTTATTCTAACATAATTTCTTAGCTCATTTAAGGATTTCAAAGAAAACATGAGTTTTATCTGATGCTCTTAAAATAAACTGAGATAAATCCACCAAACGTCACGTTGAATCTCTTTAATATTTCTTGGGAGCTCCATATTTAACAACGCCTTAAGTTTCACCAGACCAGCCTCAATTCCATTATTGCTAACAATATACCCCATAAACTTATTACTTGTTAACCCTAAAAGAACACTTTAAATGATTCAGTGTAAGATTAAAATTTCTCAAATTTTGAAAAATCTCATTCAAGACTTGCATATGTCGATCCTCCAAATTACTCTTAGCAATCATATCATCTATATATGTTTTCACATTCTTTCACAATTACTTCTTGAAGATTCGATTAACCAATATTTGATACGTTGATCCAGTGATTTTCAAACCAAATGACATTACTCGATAATAATACAACACTATTTTCGTTTGAAAAGTTTTATGCTCCTCATCATTTGAATGCATTTAAATTTTATTATACCCCGAATCTGCATCCATAAAGGATGAAATCCACGCACATCCATCATTGGCCTTTTTTCTTAACCAACACTAGATTAGCTACCTAAGTATGGTACTTTTATTCACGTATATGATCTAACCTTAGAAATTTCTTAACTTATTTAGTAATAACCTTAGCTTTCTTTTGCGAAAATGCGTTTCTCTTCTGATGAATTGGTCTTAATATCATATCAACAGCCAACTCAAGACAGATAACCGACGAGTTTACCCTGGTAACATCATCAGCAACCCAAGCAAAAATATCGTTATTATTGCTCAACATCTTTACTAGTGTATCTTTAAAACCTTGACTAAACTGACTTCTAACTTTAACCATTTTCCCACGTGACACTTCAATATCATCAACTTTATCCAAACAACTATCACCTTGCATTCTTTTCTAAGGTCGTCAGCCTTCTTTACATAATCAATTTATTCACTCAATTAGTAACCCTATAATTTCTAGAATAATGACTTAGGAAAATCCAAAGCAATTGCATAAAAATCCATTGTTGTTCTCTGACTTACCTTAATTACCCACACAAAACTTCCAACGGGATACTTAAGACACTGACAAAATATTGACGTAATAACTTCTATTCTGTGTAACCACGTTAGCCCATAATAGAATTTAAAGACTTGGAATATCACTAATCATGAACATAATCCTCACAATTTTATTTATACGACTATATTTCACGGTTACATGCAATTTAATTTCCCCAACACAACTTGAGGCCTTACCACCATAACTCACTAATTGATTCTTAATCGGCTTAAATGACGGTACTCCCACCATTTTTATCATAACCAACCTTGAAAATTATATTAGCAAAACTACCACTATCCATCAAAACACGAGTAACCATAACTCTCGAGATATTCAAGGCAACAATAAATAAATCTTCATGAGGAGTAACAACTCCCTGCAAATCACCATCCTTTAAAGATAGATTAGCAACCGACTTTCTATAATGATGATATAACGATTCATCAATTAGATGCACATCTAAATATTTTTTATACTTCTTCCTAAAACTAGAACTTGTTCTTGAATAAGTATCCCATCCCCTCCAGAGTTATAAAATGGCCGTTACTTTCTATTATCATCCATTCTCTCGTATGACTCCACATCGTTACATAATTCCTCACTTTTCTCTTCACTCTTATCCTAACCTCCCATTTTAAATTCAACCAATTCCATGTTGTCAATCAACCTTTGCACTTCACTTATTTACTTAAAATGTTCACTCATCAAATGTCCATAATTATTATGATATGCACACAAAAAATTCTTTAGACCTTTCATTATCAAGTGAAAACATTTGATGAGGTGG
This sequence comes from Limnanthes douglasii subsp. nivea, assembly GCA_036936605.1. Lineage (NCBI taxonomy): Eukaryota > Viridiplantae > Streptophyta > Magnoliopsida > Brassicales > Limnanthaceae > Limnanthes > Limnanthes douglasii. Next base: position 143,140,950 of record JAUPFV010000003.1, read on the forward strand.
TCTAAAAATTTCTTTATCTTTCATCTTATCAAAAATAGTGGCAATTTAATGACGTGTATCTTCGTGTAGGTTTATCATAGTAAGAAAACCTCATCATATTCAATTGTACTTTTACAAATTCATCATGTTTTACCTCATCGACACTTTTCTTATCCACTATCACAATTTTTACATCTTGAAATTTAGACAAAATTATTGCACCACTCTTAAAATCCTCGATCGTGATGAACTGTTTACTCATGCCAAAATATTCTCCATAATTTCAACCAGAAATCTAACAAACTCTCCATAAAAAATTTCATCAATAATCAAAACGTTTCTAAAAGCAACGACTGCTACAACTTCTTTGCAGTTTACCAAAGTGTTCAACTCCTGTACAAACCACTCAACATAACTCTTCAATAATTCTTCTCTCATTTGGTAAAAATCATTATAGACTCGTCATCTTTTTGTATGCTTTATTTCCAATAAAATGGTCTCCGAAAGCATACCAAAGTCCATCAAAACTCTAAATTGTTTTCTTAAGAAAAATAATTAAACCACTCTAATATGTTTCCCTTAAACATCGTTAAAACATCTCTACGCAACAATATATCATCAGTGTTGAATCTTATCATTATGTTTCTAAATTGTTCAAAATGATGCTCTCACCTGATCCATTATAAGTCTTCATACAATATGGATCAAAATTTATTGGAAGTTTTCCTTCTAATATCTCACTATTGAAAAGCGATTATTGCAAAATATAGTTTGTCATTCTCGAAATTTCCTTATTATATTGCATTACATTATTATTTTTACTCATATTAAATTCCATGCTACTTAATTGGCATTCACCCTCGACCACGTCTAGATAGAAGTGTGTAAATGAAGCATAGTAAAAATAACAATAATAGTTTTAGTAGTAGAAATTCTAGTATCTTGTGATTTTTTAAGCTTCAGATATTATATATTTTAGGGATGCTGAAACAGTTTCTCTTTCTCATTCAATAATCTGTATGTTCCAAGCTTGACATTGGCTTCTATTGTGTATGATCCTTCCTAGTTTGGACCAAGCTTGTGGGTGCTCCGTCTTTGGTGTTGAGGAACGGTATTCTAAGAACTTTCTCTCCAAATTAGAAGCTTCAGAAGATGACTTTGGAGTTATATATATATATTCCTCATAAGGGTTTTGTAATGCTCTTATCTTATGCGAGACTTCATCCTATTTTATTCAATGATATCAAGCTCAATCAATCTGGCTTTGGTATTTCTTCATTCATCATATAATGATATTCTGATAAAGACATGCTAGTTTTGTTTGGAACTACTACTTCCATTCTATAGACTCGAGAAAAATGTGTTTCGACACTTGCAGTTCTTGAAAAGTTGATGTATGACTATAAGACTTCATGCAAGAAGTCAAAGAACTTTACAATTGTACTTCTGTTATTATCTTGATAACATTCATTTTATTTCTTTTTTAACTTCCGTCTAACTATTTTCATATAGATGGAAGAGGGTAGAGGAATTTTATGTTATATGTTTTGCTCTTCATAGCAGTGATAGGTGATCATTATGAAATTATGTTCCATTTTATATTGTGATGGCCCTTGGTATCTTAGTCTGCATCATATATTGATCTTCAAGAAGTTTATAACTTCATTCGTTATGATTTTTGCTAAGGGTTGTACTTTCACCCACTTAGGAAAATAATCCACAGTAATAGGTATTATCTTCCTCCTAAAGCCTTTGGTGATATATGATATAGTTTCTAAAAGGGCCATGTCAAGACAAAAATGTATGCCTTAGATGATCACATTATTGCACCACTATAAGTTAGAATCATCTACCATACTTTTCAGATGTCTTTAATTTGGTTATATATTATGCCTTATATTTTTATTGTCTTGTTGTGATAAATGGAACCAAAATGGGCATCAAAGCCAAGCATGTTACAGCTTCATCTTTGCATGTACTAACATCCAAACCATTAAAGAAGTTCAAACTTTTAGGTTAGTCAAAGTATACAAATGGTGTGAAAATATGGAACATTCCCTTGAGCCTAAGCCTTAGTTTGAGTCTGAACGAAAGTCAAGTGATTCATCATCGGTTAAGGAGGAACAGGCAAATTCTTCAAACCTAGAAGTTACGGCATTTATAGTAAAGGTTCTCTCATATACTAAGAATATAAAAATACTTCATGAACTATATTATTCATCATGTAAATTACATCAGGGTAACTATATAATATTTTTTACAATTATTTTATTAAAAAATTAATTAAAAAATATTATATATATATATATATTTGTTTGTATGAGAGATTTGGCGATGCATCATTTCATTTTTACATTACATGCTCTTTATTGGCCAAGTGATATTTAAGCACACAACAACCTATCGTTAAAGTTGTAGTAAATATAGTGTTCGGTTACCGGTGGTTGTATTAGGTGATTGGCACGTGAATGACCCACTTCTATTGGAATTCGTAGAAAGATAGCACCCAGTGATAAATATTTTTCATTCATCATTCGGGAAGATGACAATCATATTAGATATTATGATCACTATTACAAGTCTTCTAGTCCTCGGATGGCTTGTTCAGTTAGAAGGCAACAAAGATAAAGCTATCGGGACTGAAATGATATCAAGGTTAATTGGTATCCCCTTTTGTGAAGCCATGTTGGGCCTTTACTATTTCACGGTTGGGGGGGGGGAGGGGTCGGAATCATGTGTTCAAAACGGGAAGTCATTTCATGTCGTTTACTAAAATATAGTGTATCGCATGCACTACATCATTGGTTGTTTTATTTGACCTTATCTCCAAATTTATTTATAGTGTATCGCATGCACTACATCATTGGTTGTTTTATTTGACCTTATCTCCAAATTTATTTCGAGGTACTTTGATCTAATTTTCCATTCATTATTCTAAATATACAAATCAAAACTTACTCATATATAATAGCTTTTTAACAAAATAATACTCTCATATCTACGATTTCAAATGGAGTACAATTGAAGATTCGTGTTGTAAAAGTTTCCGACATAATGAAGGAAACAATAACGGGTGAAGGAACATCATTTTTTGATGAATTAGTACACAAAATGTACTACATGTATAGCATGAATCGTGTCACCTCAATATTGCTTGTACGTGGAAGAAAAAAAATACTCTATCATGTGAGAGTATTCGAAATCAGTTCCAAGCTATTGGTTTTCCGAACTCTCATATGATGCTAGAAGAAAAAGGCATTTGGTATATTTTTTCATGTAATACTAATAAATTTTAGCTAAATTAGGTGAACAACAAATGTTTTGAATAAATATTAGAACAAATTGAAGTATATTTACACTTGAATTGTAGGTTTCTACAGATAACTCAGTTTTATCTGATCAAATAATGGAGTCATCCAACTTTAACTCTCTAGAGAAGTAAATCTTGACCAACTAGGATGAATGGTTGGTATCATTCTTTTTAGATGTATGAAAACTTGTTAAAATAATACAAATAATATTATAAAACAAAATATTATTATGAACGTAATAAAGAACTTAATTCATAAATTTTCTTACGTTAATGAAATATTTCTTGTTCACGTAAGCGATGCAATTCTCTTTTCTTACTGCGAGAGTCGACATATAACATTTTATAGGTAAATAAATCATCGAACCACCTACAAAAATTATATGTACGATGTATTTAATACAATCGCGATGATGAAACAAATATCGAGCACCATCACCAATTTTTGTCAGGGTTAGAGGAATAAAAAAAAGATATGGTTGTTACTGGTTTGTTCGATGACATGATTAAAATAAGATTTGTCTCGTCGAGTCGAACTAGCTTTAACGTGTTTAGAATCATAGCATTTGGTCTTGAATGATTCTTTGAGTGAAAAAAACATTCGTTCTTTTCGGATCAGGTACTTCTAAAAAAATATTATGATATAGAACCTACGTTTATGGTCATAATCATAAACCAAACTACCAATTTTTTTAAAAAATTCTTTCATAAAAGAAATTTTTGTTGCATTGGCTTTACGTAACAAATTTTAAAGTTTGTCACCTATTTTTTTATCATAACATAAATACGGTTGTCTCTTACCATGGAATCTATCTTGCATTCACACGAAAATTTGTACGTCGTCTTAACAACACATCTACATTATAATCTGTCGACGTCTATCTTATTTAGTTATTTCTTAATATTTTAACATAATGTCAAAGGTTGTCTCGCGGATCCATTCTACACCTCACGGAATATTCAAGTATCGTGTAAAATTTTGAGACTATCTTATATGGCTCGAATGATGGTTTTTTTATCTTCATGTGTTGAATACCGAGCAAAGCATCTAATTTCTCTTAAAATACTTTAAAATTTACATCACTCCTCCGATAAATCATTTCAAGGATGAATACGCGCTTTCAACAATGATAATGACAAAAACGAATAAAATTTTCATGATATTGGCACCAACAAAAATATTTTCCTAATGATTTGTTCTTTTTTTTCAATTTTCTTGCTCAGCGGCATCAATCTAAAAAGTTTGCACTTGTATAATTATGTTTTTTGCATAAAACTTTCAAAACCTTTAATCTCAAACCAACATTGATAAACCTTATGTTTGAAATGATAATCGTATTTTTTGTGCTAGTGAATTTTTTTTAGATTTAGTTTTTAAAATTTATATTTTATTTTTTAAAACTTTTTGCAAAAAACAATTAGGAGTATCCATATATTTTATATATCGTCCTCCAGACTTATACCATACGCGTATATCCTAATTTTTAATCCAAGTATTCTGCTCATTCTCAGGCTTAACGTTAAATACGTAAAAATGATCTTCTAAAAATCCGATTTTATAACAGTTTTGGTTCTCTACGAGTCACATGAGCGGATTTATAGGTATATGGGTATGCTCGGGACAACCTTAAAGTAGTGAAATAAATTTAGTATAGTGGTCATGAGTTCAAATCTTACTAGATACCTTATTTTAATAAGTCTATTGAGTTTCGTTATTTTGTATTTAAAAAAATATTTTATTAATTTTTTTAAAGCAAATTACTGTACTATTTGTTTTTCAATGAATAATTTGACAAAATTTATAATTTTTTAACATATTTTATATAGCTAATGAATTGATTTGTAAATGAATTTGTAATATTTTCTATTTTCTATTTTATGTTATAATTTTTTAACATATTTTATATGAATAATGAATAGATTTGTAAATGAATTTGTAATATTTTTTATTTTCTATTTTATGTTAATTGATTTTTTTATTATGTATCATATTTTGTAATCTTTTATATAGAAATAATATTTTTTATTTAATCAAATTATTGTATAATTTTTTTTTCTTGATGAATATTTTTTTACCGTTGATGAGGTATGAGTAGAAAGAGAATGTATTTACGTTTGACTATATTTTCATTTTGAGTTATAATAGAAATATTTATATATTAAAAAATTTAATATGCAATATTAAGATATTTATTATAATATTTTTTTTGGCATTCCCTAAATTTTAAATTTAGGTTTTGGATACGTCTTGTCTACGAAATTAACAAGAATTATCAATTTATATAATTTGTCTCTAAAATATAAAAATGATGTCATTATATTGGATAAGATATCTTGTGCCCCGTCGAAAGAAGTAGGTATTTCATGGAACACTAAACCCATCCCTCGTCAATGTTTAACTGTTTATGTGATTCCGGCTATAGGTATCTCCTTGAAACACTTAAGTCCATCCCTTATCCCTTGTCAATATCATCAACTGGTTCTCTTATTCCTCCCCCTGGAGGGAAGCCTACAACATTTTAAAAAATAATTGGGTTGGATTCTGGTCAAAGGAACAAAAACAATAGTAAAATCCGAGTTTGGGGATTTTTAATATTTATAATATCGAAAAGAATATGTCTCGTTGTCATTTTATTTATTTAATACATTCATTCAACAAAAAATCGTAACTTTTTTTTCTATTTGTATCAAAATAAAAATAAATAAAAATATAATTTATTTGTTTATATTTTATTTTATTTTATTCGAAAGAAATCCATCGCCATTATTCAGCACGTGCGCATTTGGTAAACCTTCGAAACGCAATAACTTACAGACCAACGCTTAAAAATATACCACACAATTTAAGAGATCCAAACTAAAAAACATATGTAAAGAGACCGATCAAATATTTTTTTTTTTTATCACGAACTCATTTATTTTAGGAAATCCTTTGCCCCTTTTGAAGTTGTGAGACTTTTAGTTCATATTTTGATAATATATGGGTTAGATTTATTTGCGTTGGAACAAAATATTCACATTCTATTGTAGACTTTAAAGAAAATAGATATTTTACTTTATTTTTGATTTTTTGGTTGAATTTGAATAAAAATATCATATGATACACCAACGAAAAAATATAAATAAAACTAAAAAAAATGATGAAAAATCAAACACAAACTTGGAAAAGTGAAAAATAGCTTATGGGAATATATTCGCCTTTAGGTTGAAACGTGAAACGAAATACAGAATACATTTTATATGTTGGGCGCTATATCAATTCACCCAACTTACAAACCAATTTGTAAGCATAAACTTGAAACATAATGCCAAAAGACTAACTAGTAGTAGTAGTACCATAAAGCAATTATTAAGTCACGTAGTAAGTGATCTTATCCAGGGCTTATCTAACGAGCCTCTACTATATATACTACACTCAGTCGTGATGTCCATAACTAAGCAATTGCTACATCAGAATTTCATGGAAGACAGTGTCTAAAGGACAAACCTTTGTTCACAATTTTATATTTGGTTAAAATAAAATTAAAAGATTTGAACTAATAAAGTTATGTTTAGTTAGTGAGCATGCATCCTCTTGGCATGTAAAATTGACTTTCGATGCACCAAAAGCTTGTGCCTTACCAAACCTCACTCTTCCTTCACTATATAGCTAGCCTTTTGGTTTCTTACAGTTCAATGCATTTTTAGAACGTTTATCATGAACATGGAAATAGGTATACAGGAGGAAACAGATGACATGTCCCCTCCAACAATGGGATCCATGCAAATTTCAGGCAGTAATGGTTTTGGTCATAACATCGAGTTCATGTCGCAAGCTTACCTTACAAACAACCGCTACTCCGAGATTTATATTGATGATTATTCCTCCTCCATCAATAAAGATCGTCCTCTTCCCATTTTTCTCAAGGTACGAACCGGACCTCGTTTTATTAAAACTTATCCTTTTCGGCATATATATTATATATTATGCTGAAATTAATAAATGCAGTTCGAAGACGTGGAGTTCAAGGTGAGAAACAGCCAAGCTTCTTCGATGAACCCGGTGAAAGCGGTAGTGTCAAAGGTAGGTTCAAAGGTGCAAGACAATTATAAGCATATACTCAAGGGTATAACAGGAAGCATTGGACCTGGTGAAATTCTTGCTTTGATGGGTCCTTCGGGGAGTGGCAAAACAACCTTGTTGAAGATCGTTGCAGGAAGATTATCTGATAATGTCAAAGGAAAAATTACTTATAATGATATTCCTTATAACCCTGCTGTCAAAAGGAGGTAGAATCGTTCCATAATGTTGATTGTAATTGCTTTAGGTGTATTATAATATTGGTTTCGTTGCAGGATAGGATTTGTGACACAAGACGATTTGTTGTTGCCTCAACTTACAGTAGAAGAGACACTAGTTTTTGCTGCCTTTTTAAGACTTCCAGGCAGCATGACACGCCAACAAAAATATGTAAGAGTAGAGATGATCATAAAAGAGCTTGGCCTTGAAAGGTAGTACTAGCTAGGTTCACTGGTTGATGATCCTGAAACCACTAAATTGTGTGTGAATGTATGTGCGTATCTAATTTGTTTTAATGTTTTTTTGTTTCCTAAAGATGTCGGCACACGAGGATCGGAGGAGATTTTGTTAAGGGAGTATCAGGAGGAGAAAGGAAAAGAAGTAGCATCGCTCATGAGATTCTCGTTGACCCTTCATTGTTGTTGCTTGATGAACCCACATCGGGGCTTGATTCAACTTCAGCTAATAAACTCCTTCAAATTCTCCAAGGAGTGGCCAAGGTATGTGTGTATATATGTATGATTACTAAATCAAAGCCTTGAAAAAAATGAGATAGCAGACTGTTCTAGTTTTTGTTTGATGGCTTTCAGGCCGGAAGAACTCTAATTACAACAATTCACCAGCCATCGAGCAGAATGTTTCACATGTTTGACAAACTCCTTCTTATATCGGAAGGATACCCTGTGTATTATGGCAAAGGTAGGGAGTGTATGGATTACTTTTCGTCTCTGGGATTCACCCCGACAATCGCCATGAACCCAGCAGAATTCTTGCTTGATTTAGCTACCGGACAAATAAACGATATAATTCTTCCCGAAGAATTAATGGCGTCTAAAAGAGCTAATGAAGACACAGAGAGACTTGTGATACAAGTAAGAAATAAAGCTACTGTATATGAGTATGAAAAAGACACTATTACAAACACTTATTACTTCATTTTATGTTAGTACATTCAAAATAGATACAAGACAGAACTGGAAACAAAAGAAAAGGAAGAGAACCATCAAGGCACAAAAGCACCTGAACATCTTCAACTTGCAATTCAAGTTAAGAAAGACTGGACATTGTCATGGTGGGAACAGTTCAAAATTATATCCAAGAGAACCTTTAAAGAGAGATGCAGAGACTACTTCGATAAGCTAAGAATAGCTCAGTCTCTTGGGATTGCAGTTTTGTTAGGCCTTCTTTGGTGGAAATCAAAGACAGACACAGAGGCTCACCTTAGAGATCAGGTAATTAAAATTAACTTTCCTTATGAAAACATAAGAGACTTGTGTTTCATCGATGAGTTTATGCAGGTTGGTTTGTTGTTCTATATCTGCATATTTTGGACATCTTCGTCAATCTTCGGAGCGGTTTACGTGTTTCCATTTGAGAAAATTTATCTGGTGAAAGAAAGAAAAGCAGACATGTACAGATTAAGCGTGTACTACGTCTGCAGTACATTGTGCGACATGGTTGCTCATGTTTTCTATCCAACATGCTTCGTGATCATTGTTTATTACATGGCTGAGTTCAAAAGGACCGTCCCTTGCTTCTTCTTCACGTTATTTGGGATTCTATTAATAGCCATCACAAGCCAAGTAAGTAATAAGTTATCTAAACTAGAATACAATACAAACTCTTCTTCTATTATAATTTTAGTGGTAATTAGGGAGCAGGAGAGCTGTTTGGTGCAGCAGTCTTGAGTATTAAAAGGGCTGGCATGATTGCTTCTTTAGTACTTATGCTCTTTCTTCTCACCGGAGGTTACTATGTCCAGGTAAATACTACTCACTCTCGTTTGAAATAAGTGTTTGGAATATACCAAAATGATAATCCATTGATTGATGGATTGATTGTATATGGAATGCAATGCAGCATATACCAAAGTTCATGCAGTGGCTGAAGTACTTGTCGTTCATGTACTACGGATTTAGACTTCTGTTGAAGGTTCAATACTCGGGAGACCAGCTATACGAATGTGAAAGCAAAGGAGGGTGTAGGACTCTACAGAGTTCGCCCTCATTCGACACTGTTAACTTAAATGGTGGCTTGGAGGAGGTTTGGTATTTGCTCGCTATGGCGCTCGCTTACCGTATTGGCGCTTACCTTTGTCTTAGCAGGAGAATCAATCTATGTAATCTTTAAAGACAGCTTCAATTCTATCTTCTTCTTTTTTTTCTAGCTCAAATATATAATGTTAGAAGGATTGTTTTATAGGTTTTTCTTCTTTTCTATGCTCTTTGATTGATAGAATTTATGTCGAATATTAATATAGACAAGAGCTGTAATTGTAGTGAATAGAATACTTCAGGTGTCAAAACAAAACAATAAACGTTTTTTGGGGGGATTTTACAATTCATACCAAATATTGAATAAAAGACATGCGCCACGTGTCCAACTATGATTGCGAAATTCATAATAGTATTTGGAGGGGACAGCCGACAGTCTGTTCAGACAATTATTGATACTGTGCTTTTCCACTTTTGACCAAATTGGCCTTATTTATTTTTCCAAATTTTCCGTTAGGACAAAACAATTTGAACGACTACCCTTACTTTTATACGTTCTTAAGAAGAAATTATTTATTTTTCATATTCCTTGCCTATTGTCTACGTATTTTTCATAATAACAAACCTTTTTTTTTAATTTTTTAAAGTTTATATTTTTTGTAAAAGAGTAGAAAAAAATTTAAAATTATAATTAAATTTGTTAATTTAAGATGGACGAAACTAGATCAATTAATGATTTTTTATTCATTTTTTTACAAGAGACGGTAGTTGAAAGACGAAGCGATCAATAATTGTGAGACGAAAGAGATAGTTCGTGGAACAAAAAACCGATAGTTGTGGGACGAGAGACACATATAAGAGAAAAGTATAGATGAGACGCATATACGAAAGACGTAAAAATGAGAGAGGTAGAGACGAAAGACGTAGAGACGACTCAGATGAGAGATGATAATGGAAGAACGAAAGATGTAGGGATGCGAAACGTGTAAATGCTCCAGCTGTGTTTCAAATACAAAAAATCAATTGCCACCATATCACAAGATACAGTGACAGTAGCTGCATATTGTACCAAGATCAAGGCATCGTGGGACGAGCTCGAGACATATCGTTCTTCATTGACCTGCAATCAACGACAAACACACCTCGAACAAAAAGAGAAAGATTGGCTTATGCAACTTTTGATGGGTTTGCATGAATCTTACAAGACGGTGAGGTCCAACATATTGATGATGTCATCTCTTCCCAATGTCCTTCAGACATATTCTTTGATAATCCAAGAAGAAAGCAACGACATGTATCCTCTAAGCCAATTGAAAACTTTTCCATAACAGCCGCAGACCTGGGAAAATTAGGAAATTTAAAGCAGAAAATATGTGAGCACTGTAACAGATCCGGACATACTATAGATGAATGTCAGACTCTCATATATCATTGTACTAATTGTGATAAGAGGGATCACACAAAGGATAGATATCGATTGAAACATGGAAAAAATAACAAGTCTGGACAATTCTGAGCACAACGATCTTCATTTTATGGCAATCAACATTTGGCGAATGCGACAAAATCTCATAACGTATTTGGTTCTTATAATTCTAGCATTGCTAAAGGGTTCACTACAGAACAAATACAACAATTAGCCTAATAAATCAGTACACTGAATCATAATTGGTGTGGTTTATTTCTGTCTGAGGGTAATTTTGTAAAGTGTTTTGGGTGTGTTGTGGAATTTAATGTTTAGAGTAGAAAGTAGTTAGATAATAAGTTGTGTGCTAGCAGTAAATTCTGATTACCTTTATTAATGAAAGTGGTTGGGATATTTATACTTAATTAGTGGTACATGGGCTTATTGAGTCGGATCGTGAAGTCGGGTCAAGTTTAAGGACCCATTAGTAATCTGGTTTAAAGTGACCAGCAACTAGCTTAATCAGAATTTATTACGTTTATCTTGTTCCGTTTTTTATATTAGTGGTCATGGTCTGAACTGCCCATCGGATTAAGTCAAGACACAGTAGCTAAAATATTTGATCTCATGAATAATAATCCTGGTAATGTTGATGCACATGCAAATGATACAGGTTTGATTTCATCTATTATTGTGTCTGTTAATTCTAATAGTACAAGTTCTTGGATTTTACAGATCATATTATCTCTCACATATCACTTTTAATTAATCTCAACCTTCCAGTATTACCAATGTTAATTTATCAAATGGTGCAGCACCACAAATCACTCACACCGGCACAGTTAGTTTTATTTCAAAATTAACCCTTATAGATGTCTTGTGTGTACCAGCCTTTAATTTAAATTTAATTTGAGCTAGTAAAATCACTAAAAATCATAATTGTTGCATCGTTTTCTTTCCTGACTACTTTATTTTGCAAGACTTGGTTTTGGGGAAGATGATTGGCTTAGGTAGACAACGTGATGGTCTATACTATATGCATCCACATGCATCGTCTATATGTCTGGTGTCAGAGTCATCTGACCTTTGGCACTTATGCCTAGGCCATCCATCATTGTCTCGTTTTAAATTACTTTCACATTTGCTTCCAGGTATTCATAGAGAGTTAAGAAATAATTGTACAATTTCCCCACAAGCAAAACAAACACGTTTACATTTTTTTAAAAGTTCAATAAATATAAAATGTCATGTCTCCTTACACATGATTTTCAGGAGTAAAACCCGATAAATTCCCAATGGAGCGAAATTTGAAATTAACTGACGAAAACGGTGATCTTATTCATGATTCGACTATATATCGGAGACTTGTTGGCATGTTAATATATTTGACGGTGACCATGCCTGATATTTTGTATTCAGCATGTACACTAAGCCAATTTATGAGAGCATCTAGGAAGCCACACTGGGAAACAGCGTTAAGAGTCCTCCATTACATCAAGAAATCGCATGTTCAGGGTCTATCTTTTTCATCATAAAATAATATGACACTTAGTGCCTTTTTTTATTAAGATTGGGGTGGATGTCGCATGTCAAGACGGTCTGTTTCTGATTACTGTGTTTTTCGTGGCTCATCACTCATATCATGGAAATTAAATAAACAAACTAATATTTCACGATCATTTGCAGAAGCAAAGTATATAACAATGACAAATACTTGTCTAGAATTAACATGGTTGAGATATATACTTAAACATTTGAAGGTCGAATTAGATAAACCGGCATCATTGTATGTGATAATCAAGCGGCTTTACACATTGCAGCTACTCCACTTTTTTACGAGCGTACTAAGCACATTGGGATTGATTGTCATATAATTCTAGAAAAACTTCAGGTTGTGATAATTCATCCATGTTATATTTCTAGAAAGATGCAATTGGCATACATATTTACTAAAGCACTCGGGAAAGATCAATTTGATTTTTTGTGCAGTAAGTTTGGAGTCCTTGATTTACACTCTCCAACTTGAGAAGGAGTACTAAAGTATCTTTGTATTTATTGTAAAGTAACCATAAAATATAGTTAGGTGAATAGTTGCACTAATTTATGCATGAATGTAGTGAGATTGACCATACTAATTATAGTTATAATTATGATTGACTCTATTGAATTAAACGCAATACGTTTTATCATTTTTTATTTTTTTCACTTTTATGATAGTTTTTTCTTATATAAACATCACTATCTAAGTCACTCTCACTAATTTCAAACAAATTTCTCAAGTTATATCTTTTATTAATACTAACTTTTATTTTTTTATCTATTCATTCGAATTATCATATTTTAACTTATTAATAATAATAAAAACAATAGTTTTATTATAACATCAATCATCGATGACTTATGAGTGAAACTCAGTAAAAAAAAGTATAATTGTTAATTTTATATATTATTATTTAATTTTTTTAAAAAATATATTATGTATCTCTATTATATTTTTTAAGTGGTGATTTTAATTATATTTACGTATTTTTTTAACGTTTTAAGTATTAATAGTTTTTAATCTTTAATCTTTAATTTTATTTTATTTCAAAATATATCAAAGTAATTATTTATTTTGACCATTACAAAAAAATATTAGTGATCTCAAAATATATTTCTAACATATAGCGAATATAATACAATTAAAATACAAAAATAGAAACTATATTCTATTTTTTTTTAATAATCCAAGAATATATGACTGCCCATTTTGATCGTTACAAAAGAATAAAAATATTAATAGAATTGATTTTTTTAGACAAATATCATAACACATATAATAAAATTTATAACATGTTAAAAAATCATTTTTATCCAACGGATGGCTGCCAAAGACCGTCATTTAATAGAGCATGCACTGTTTTTAAATAAAAGCGGGTCATTTTCTCCATATTTTTATGGGTCCTTTATCCCTTTTCTTTTTTCATATTTCATTGAAAACATATTCTACTTGCATGTTTCATTCTTATCTATAGTTGGAGACGACTTTAGTTATTATCAATATCTTGATTGTAGTCAATTAAATACTACAAATATTATGGGAAAATTACCGAATTAGAAAGCACAAAATCTATTTATAGCGTGCTTAATAACTCTCGCTTAGTCAGTTTTGAGTGTGATCGCGACTTGCATTATGCACACAATAAAGTTATTGGTGCATGTGTGCAATTAATTCAATTGGATTATTAAATATTTTGTTTGGAGTTCACCCGAAAATGGTAAGAATATACATTGGATGTTATGGGACACGATGAGTAGATTGAAAAATAAAAGGGGCTAGGATTTATGGGTACAAGGACTTTCAATAAAGTGTTTTTTTTTGCTACACTGTGGTGGAAGATCTTACAAAATAAAAATGAGTTATGGGTGAGGGCTCTCAAAAACAATTTAAAGAAGAGTTGATAGGTCGTGTAGTTAAGACGTCATATTCAAGGATATGTTAAAAACATCTTTGAAAGGTGAGATATGTTGATTAATGGGGTGAGTTTAGTTCCAACATTATGTCCGGGAGCGGTACAAATAGAAACTTGAGCCATTAAGAGTATTTTTTGTCAAATCAACTTATAACTTTTTTATCCCACCGAGTGAGGAGGCAGTGTTCAAGAGCAAAAAAATTTGGGAGTTCAAGTATCCATAAAATTACGAGTATCATTGTGATGTATCATAAGTAATAGGTTTCCGACGACGATTGATTTGGTGAGACGATGTGTCATAGTATCGATTCTTTGTAGTGGATATGGTAAGATTCTAGAGATAACTATTCACTTGTACCAAGATTGTGAAAGGTATGAAACAAATAGGAATGAGTGGCCTTACATATTTAAAAAAACATATTTTAGAGCATGATGTTGTCTGTAGCATCTACTAGAAGAGTATCAGAATTTTAAAATAGACAGCAATAAATTTTTATTCACACATCAGGAAATGAATGAGAATATGTAAATATAATTTGATTATGGATCAAATTATTAAAGTGCATCAGGAAATCCAAGAGCCTAGAATATATAACTTTTGGTTTAGGTATGGTATGGAGCTATAGGTAAGGAGGTTGATGGGGGACTTATATTTTTTTTTTGAGAAGTCCAATGATAAAATGGACGAAGCCAAGTGCATGAGTCAAATTCAGCGTGGATGTGCTCTTGTGGTCAGATCATTTGGCAGCAGGTGTAGGAGGAGTGTTCAGATATGTGAATGGCTCCTTTTTAGGTGAATTTGCGGACTCAAACTTGGTAAGGTCAACTTATTATGGGGAACTTTATGCATTACAATTCGGACTATATATGATGTTGGACCATATATATGAGGTGTTTATTACAGAGACATGATCATAAAAGTTGAACACACTAGTGAAAGGTGGTGACGGTAACGAGAATTAGAGAGGATGCACTTATGGTGTGTAGAGAGATTTTCATGAATAATCCGAACTTCAGATTTAACCATGTTTGTAAAGAAACTAATTATTATGTTGACTGGATGGTCAAATGGGGAAGGCCTCAATGGTGGATCTGGCTCCGTTTTTAGATCCACTAGAGGGATTAAAAAACTTATTATAAAAGATAAATATAGATGAGCCACTCTTAGAATTGTAGTCTGCATCCCTTTGAAGGTTTAGTAAGTCTTTTTTACTGGTCTTTAGACATTATATGTATGAGGAAATTATCTCTTCTACTATTCATGGAAGAGATAAGTAATAATAATAATTATTATTCTTCTTAATTGTGTGATTTCTTAAAATGTTCATTATTTTGGAAGAGAACGAGTAGTTATTATTTTCTCAAATTTTTATTTTTCTTCTTCTCTAAACATTCAACATCAACCAATTTTCTTCTACCGGTTTTATAACAACAACAAATCTTCTCCTCTTACAAAAACAATTTCTCATCCAATCTCTACAAAATATACAAATGGGTAAGGAAAATAGGTTAAAGAGTAAGTTCTTCTTCTTCTCTTAAACAAAATCGATTATGTAGTAAGTTTCATATAGGCTTAGATTCTTATTTCACGCTAGAAATGATTTTGTAGTGAAATAAGGGTAATTACTTTTAAGTTGAAAATAATATAAGATTCAATCTTGTACTTGCTTTATTATATTTTTTTATGAAGGTGATAAATTCAATTTTTAATCATATTTATGGGTGTTTTGATGTTCTTTAACAAATGTCACGTACAAACGTCACAACCGTTATTCCCCAAAACATGTACCGATTATATCTCATTTATAATAATTGGGTTTTGTCTTGATTTTATTGTAGATTTTTTTTGTTGAAAATACATTAAATAAAAATAAAGTTCTTACAAATACATGTGGCATACCTCGAGGAGCGGCATAAGAGCTATGTAAGAAGGAAATCGAAGAAAATTAACCTAAACTTGACTAAACAAGTACATCAAATCTAAACGAAAACGTTAAGACCAATATAATCAGAGACAAATTAGCAAAGTGTAAGTGAGAAAAGACAGTAGACTAGTAGTGACAGATGGTTGCATCAATCTAAAAACAAAACAAATTTAAAATAGAGAACAAATAGTTAGATTAGCCAAATATGATCAAATAGACTAAGTAGTAGTGTCGAAGTGAACAAAGACAACAGACTGGTAGTGATAGATGGTTGCATCAATCTAAAAAAATTAAGTTGAAGATTAAAGGGATTATAGTGGTCATACAACCATGGTATCATGAAATTTGAACTAGAGGTCAAAAAGAATGCGGTAAGGTAGTAAGGGTAGGAGATGAGCTAAAAATTCTAGTATTCCTCTCACACTAGACATGGCAAACGATGACGCAAAAGAAGGAACGCCAAAGGTATCGTAAACTGGATGGAGGCTAGTTTGATGCCTCGTGGATCCAAGAGACACGACTATTATTGTAACTTAAATAAAAATCAAGTTTGGAGCTTGCATCACCTAAATGCTCTGAGTGTAACTACATTCATTTAAGATATGGTTAATGGTTTTAGGGGAAGAAATGCAATAGATACGTTTCGAGGTAGTGTTTAAATCCCAAATCAAAGCTTATCGCGGGTGGAAAGTTTCCCTTAGATAGCAAGCCAAAAGATGAAGGAATGACGGACAATATTAAATTTATGCCATATTAACTTTGCCCACCCAACACTGGGGATGAGTATACGGATGTCGTTGTAGGTATCATTGATTGTGGACTTGGTGATTCCTCTATTAGCAATCCAGTAATGGACGTCATTGTAGTGGATGCATGAGAAAGAGAGGGAGAGGATGATATGGTTGATCTCTTGGGAAGTATGATGATTTATAGCACTATCAGCCCTTAACTGAGGTGGCCAATTCCAAAAACCATCATAGATGATATCAAAAACCTTCATAGATGATATCGAAAACCTTGAGGTTACTTCTAAAATGAGAATCTAGAATAATATTAAGCCCATAGTGGTTGATACGAGAGGTTAAAAGCAACCACAAGCCAATTTTGTATCATTGTCTTGCGAGAAGACATAAGGGAGAATAACCAATTTTTAAAGACTATAAGTTTTGTTTTTAATTTCCTCAGAGTAAATCCAGTCACACCAGATTGAGTTGTCCTGTTTACTAATGATGGACCATAAATATTTGAGGATGGACGCTTGATTCTAAGTTTTAAGGTGTAGAATCTCAAGGTCTCCCTATAACAAGGGAAATGTCATAGTAAACCGAGTCATTTTAGCACTGATTCTCCCATGTTCAGACCAGAGGAAACGACAAAGATACTAGGAGAGTTCTGTAAGAACTCTAGCGGAATCGAAGACCTGTACACATGTCTTACAAAAAATACAAGTTTTTTGAGTTGAAGCCTACCTGCATAAGAGAGGTGCTCATACGAGTATTAATTTTATCTAGAAGCGATCAATAATCGTTACAAAAAAATCGGCTCGGGGGAAGGTCTCCAAAATATTTAATCGGAAGAGAGCCTACGTTCAAGCTGAATATTTTGATCAAATCTGATCTAAGAGAGTAGCTAACCCCGACAAGTGTAGATTTTCTGATTTTGATAAATTTGATTTTGATTCGTATTTATCCCGCATATAATTTTACCCCAGCTATTTTATTGACCAAATAGATACATCTCACAATTTTAACATTTTTTTCTATTAAATAAGTTCTCCAAATTTATAACAAAAAATTTTATTTCTCAAAACTAATTTCTCCAACCTATTTACTATTTTTTTATCATTTTCAAAAATAAAAATACTTCTTCATTTTCTAAAATTATTTATTCTTCTTCCGAGACCACTTCTTTTTCTTTTACTCTATCATTTCCTGCTTCTTAAAAACAAAACACTCTTCATCTATGGACAAGTAAGAAAAAAGTTTTTTTCATAATTTCGATTGAATTCATGTGTATTATTTAAAAAGATTGATATAATCAAAATGGACAGGATGTTGATCGTGTACAATCTCTCGTATATTAGCTTTAAAATATAGTATTGTTTACTCTAGGAGCAGCGTACTGAATTTTGATATCGTCGGTATACTTATAACACCGATGATATATAAATTCACTATCGTCGGTGAATCTTCTTATCGACGGTATAAAAATAGTTTACTAATAATATTAATACATGCTAACTGGTTCACTTTATTTTGCATTTAATATATTATTTTTTGTTACTCTCACATGGATGGTTTCAATAATGTGTATCGACTGTTGGTCAAGTTTATAAATAGTGGTATGAAAAAACTGTATATTAGTATACTCTCTAAGTTATTTTTCTAAAAATATAGTGTGTGTGTTTTTGCTCTAACACCAACGGTATATGAATTGTGCACCACCAATCGAGTTTCATACCGATGGAATGAAAAAATTATACCAACGGTGTGAAAAAATCCCGACAATTAAAAAGTTTCGTCATCTCAAACTCTCAACAAATATAAACTTTTTTTTCAATTAAAAAGTTTTGTCAGTTACAAACTCCTACCAAATTTATAATTTATTTCTCTATGAAAAAAACTACTCAAACATACCGTATTTCTTCATCTACCAAAATAGCATAAGTAATCAAACTTGTGATTTTTACGATATGAAGTGGACTATAAGTGAAGACAACCATTGGTTACAAGCTATCAAATTTGTGAAGAGAATGAGATCGAATGAGACTACCAATGGGTTTTATAATGAAGTGTTGTGTAAAATATACTACATGTGACTTTACGCAGTCGTGAAGAAGTTTTTAGCATGTATAGTTATTTGAAATTAAAACCAATCTTCAGGGTGTTCGATATTTTGTACGAATTTATTGTAAGAGGTATGCAACACGTGTAATTTGATAGTAACTGATTTTATGACCGAAAAATATGTTATGTTATGTGGAGGAGAAAATCGTTAAACAATCGGATGCATAAAGAATTATAACGAATTTAACAAAGGATGTTATTTTAGCTAATATTATGTGTTGCTACAGTTCATGTTTAATATTAATTTTTGTTTGTTTGATGTTCTTAAGTTATTGTATTTGTTGCTTTGTAAGTTTTGTTTACGTTAAAAAATATTTTTATAAGTTAAACGCCCATGGTACTGATATTAAATTTATCTATCATGTTACAATATTTGGAATCGGTTTTATATGTTTGGGTTTGTGATCTCACACACGATGTCGGACAAGAGATGCATAAGCTATTTGGTTTGGGGAGTACTTGCATCAAACAACATATATTTCACGAGATTGACTTGGACCTTGTTAGCAACAGACTGGACCAAGTGCGAAATGATGCATACCTTTTTGAAATAGATATGAAATGATATAACTCTATCCAGAGTGTTGTATTGTTCATATCACTTGTTTCTGTTAAATGTATTTGCTTATCGTGCTTTTAAATTTTATGAATTGACAAAGCAGTATAATCGATATCGCAATCCTCTGACACTCCATTGGTATATTTAACCTCCTAAAATACCAACTTATTATAAATATAAACCAAAACATATAAAAACATATGTCGGACGACATACCGTCAGTACAACCCACTAGCATTGTCGATATAATGCATCATGGTATTAACTTGGTAATATTGTTGGTGCGCGTTGTTGTTGTGTTAGACGCGCACACTAGCATTGACGGCGCCATATATATCGGCGGTAGAAAAATACTGCTCGTATATAGGATCTGTAATGACCCTTGTAATCTCGTATCTTCGGTACACTATTGAAAAAACAAAAACATGAAGATTGGGTTTAAGTTAATAATGAATTCAGTTTGGTAGGTTATCTCTTTTAGAGTTTGATGTTTCTATTCATAGATTAGTTTAAAAAAATTAAAAACAATTTTTTTTATTAAAAAATAATAAAATTTTGATAGGAGTACGTTAAACTATTAACAAAGATCTATTTTTTAAAATGAGATTCAATAACATCTCTTGAAAAAAAAATAGGTTTAGAAATCTCATTCTAATTATTGGAAGTCTCAATTTAACTTACCCCAATTTAATATTTTATGTATAATAAATTTGTATTAAATTTCAACTTTTTAAAATATTTTGTTTTTTCACCAACTTCTTTTATAAATAAATAAAATCAAACGGAACTAAAGTAATAATAATAAATTAAAAAAACAAAAAAAAAAGTTCTTTTTAAAAAAGGAGCTGAAATTCTTATTATATTATATGATGAATAGTAGTAAATTACATATAAAAGTGATGAGTAATAAGGAAAAGTAAGGACCACATTTGAAAACTGGGGATTAGATGGGACCCAATTTGTGATATTTCGGTAATTTCATTTTCTTGGTCCGAATAAATTATCATCTGTATGAAACATGAAAAAGTCAGTGACACCACAAAACCACGTACGAAAACTTTATTTACTCGCTTCGCTTTGCCATTCAGGCATACCGGCGTTGATGATAGAGATTAAAAGTCCAACATCATAACTTCAGGATCGGACATTTCCGATACCGGAAATAATATTAAACCTTTCCCTCCCTGTAAAACATCTAGGAACGCCCATTTCGTTTCTATTATAATTTTTTCTTCGATGGAGTTAGTGCCTTATAATTCCAAGGATCCAGAAACCAAATCGATTTCCGAGAACATAGCGTGGCAAGACATGTTCCGATCCGCCTCCTCCCGCAAACCTTCACCAACCCGGCAACCCGACGCTCCAAAGCCCCAAGCCCAAGCGCCGTCGGAAAAACCGACGCAAAATGCCGTTGATCCATCCACCACAACCGGTGACTCCCAGGTACGGCTTGCTCTGTACATAGCCATGGCTCATGCTGGGCTGGCCTTCTCTATCTTCATCGTTTATACCGTGTCGAAGCTCCTTCAAGAGTATCTCAGGCCACTTCAATGGGCTGTGCTGTGTTCTATTCCGTTAAGAGGTATACACGAGATCATTGTCTCTTTTTGGAGCGAGCCTCTGAAGTTGGGGCTTACCGAAACTATACTTGCTGTTCCTCTCTATGTATTTAGAGTGTTTATAGGTGCTGTTGGCGATATTGAGGATGCTTGCTTTAGGGTTTTTCTAAAAAGATTGAAATCCAATCGACCGAGACGTAATCGAAGTGGATTTTCGAAATTAGTGAGGTGGTTAGTCGCGTTTGGTGTGTTTGTGATTGCTTATGAGACAATTGGTGGTATTGGGTCACTCTTGATTCTTGCCTTTGGGGTTCTGAGTAGTAATAAGAATGTATCACTCTCTGCAGTGTCATCTTTCAGGTCTAATAGCTTTAGACGCAGCTCTATTACTGCCTGTTTCACACGCGGGATATTAAAGAAACTGAATACCATTGTGGCTATTGGATTGATTATTGCCATGATTGTTGGATTTTTGTCTGGTGTAATATTTTTTTCGTATAAGATTGGTGTTGAAGGAAAGGATGCAGTGTTTTCGCTGAAATCCCATGTGGAGCAAAATAATTATGCTGAGAGAATTGGTGTTAAGAAGTGGATGGAAGAGAATGATGTGCCGGGAATGGTTGATATGTACAGCACGAAGTTCTATGAGACGGTGTCCGAGCAAATAGATAGTTTGGCAATGCAGTATAACATGACAGAATTTGTGACAGGTGTTAGGCATTTTGTGATTCCACCACCAAGTGGCTCGCCAGGGCAGTCCACCGCTTTGATGACTCCATCTCCATATACAGAGAGGCTCTTGAGTTTAAGGAAGAGGGTCACTAAGCGCCAATGGGGCAAGATCTACTCAGAGCTTGACTCGATTGTCAGAGATTTGATAACAACCCGTGTAGATTTGGTCGAGAAGGCAAAAGCGTTTGCTGTTCGAAGTATGGATGTCTCACAACGTGTGCTTGCAAGTAGTACTTCGGTTTTAGGTGGTGGGGCAAAATTCATGTTTTCCATAGGAACTTCCATTGTCTCGGGTGCGGCTGAGTTCTTCAACTTTTTGTCACAGTCGATGGTTTTCTTTTGGGTTCTGTACTATCTTATTACATCAGAATCCGGGGGAGTCACTGAACACATTATGTGTATGCTTCCGATTTCTCAACCAGCAAGGATCCGATGTGTTGAAGTTCTCGACCACGCAATATCGAGTGTTCTTTTGGCTACTGCCCAGCTTGCAGTATTTCAGGGATGTCTTACATGGCTTCTGTTCAGATTGTACAAGATACATTTTTTGTATATGTCGACTGTACTTGCATTTATCAGCGCTCCTTTGCCGATTTTCCCAACTTGGTTTGCAACAATCCCTGCAGCGTTGCAGCTTGTGCTAGAGGGTCGATATGTAATGGCAATTACTTTATCAATTATTCACCTTGTGCTTATGGATTATGGTACAACTGAAATTCAGGAGGACATACCTGGCTATAGTGCTTATCTCACTGGGCTTAGCATCATTGGAGGAATGGCCTTATTTCCATCTGTAATTGAGGTACTTGTCTTTTACTGTTTTTCTCAATCATGCAAACTAATAGACTATAATTTCTTTAGATAACCACAGGAAGGTACATTTATGCTAATATCGGGAAGATGTTCAAGTTCAAAATACTAGGAACTAAGTCCATAAATCACAAAGACTGCCTACTAGAGACACTAGAATTCATCTAGAAATGTGACCAAATGTAGCAACTCAGCTAAAGATACTGTTTGGTTGTACAAGTGATTTTGTTGTGGTTCCCAGTCTCTTGGTCTGAAAGTGTTGTTATTCTTCTGACAGGGTGCAATTATGGGTCCATTGATAACAACGGTGATGATTGCTCTTAAAGATTTGTATTCTGAATTTGTGTTGGACGAACCCAAGCAAGATTGAGTGGCAAACAAGTTTGTAAATTGTGCACAGATTGAATGTAAACTCATATCCTTCCTTGGCTGTACCATAAGGCAGCAATGTATTTTATAATTTTTGCATAGACTGTATAATTGATGAGGTTTTGAACATGTAAAAAAATGTACGCATGTGTGATTTTTTGTGACCAGCTCTGATATTTGTTGTGTAGTTACTAGTTGTTACCATAGCTAAAGATGTTTAGCCAATGAACAAATCAAGTTTGCAGTTTGCTAAATTAAATTGGTTAGACATTGAAAAATTATTTTTAGACCAATCAGAACCGGTTCAAAATCATGACAGATTTAACCATGTATAATACTAGCTTTATTCTGCATAATCATTAACACAAGGTATAACAGAATTTAATGAGATTTTCTTAGTTCTGACGTCAAGCTCGTGACACGAGTTTAATGGTCAGGACAAGTACAATACACCGTTTGATGCGCGCTTCATTACATAGCACAAAAGATAAGGACAAGCACAATAAGAAAGTTTGACCGGCGTCATTCTATAACACATAACACACCAATCTTCTCATTCTTCCAATGAAATAACTCTTTGTCAAAGCCAGATAGTCGAACTTGATCATACACAAATGATCAAGAACAGACCTACTTCATGTATTTATGCAGGAATTTTCGGTGGAAGTCACTCCTTATTGTGTCATTGATAAAGCGCTTAGGAGTCTTGGTTTCACCACGAGCTTGGTTTTTAAAAACCACATCATCATCCCACCTGGAAAAAGAGCATTCAAAGGCAATATCAGGACAACACTTCCTAAACAAATCAAAGCCCTAGAATCAGTTACAAGTTGTTTTAGGCTGCTAACCTCCTTTTGACATTAAATGAGGTTGGATTATTGATCAGTGGGTTACCCCGCAGAAGCATCTCTTCTTTGACTTTAAGATCCTCCTCCTGCTGTATTTTCTCCTGGAAAGTCGAGCAACAGATCATTAATCAATAGAAAAATGAAGTTAAATACAATCAAGATAATATAGAACAGCAATGAATGCAAATTATGGAAAGGCCAACTTAAACAAACGAAACTTTAAATATATATGCCAAAATGGCAGCTACGACAGAAAAAACGGACAAAGCACCCACTTCACTGAGAGTGACATGTTTGCTCTTATATACACAGTTTGCAATACATGTTCCTGGCACAAAAATTCATCTACGTTTCAAGTAATTCTTACCCAGGAAATATATCTATCAACAAAAATACCAGTTTTTATTAAAGAGGAAATCATACAATACCCAAAAATACCAGACTGCAAGTGAAAATAGAAACAATGGAGTATAAATCAAATGATTACCTTCCTAAGCTTTTCCTCTGCCCTTTCCTTCTTAATCTGTTCAAGCTCGGCCAAAAGTGCTTCTGTGTCATCATCGTCATCATCATCATCCTCGTCGCTAACACAGTTCATCAGAAGCTTAGTAAATACAAGCAATTCAAATCGGTGAAGTAGCTACCAATCAGAAACAAACATACGACAAATAACAACAAAATTGACAGAAAGATTAAAGTGTTGTCGAATTAAAATATCAAACATGCCAATTTTTAATTATCTTCATATGCAATGAGCTGAAAGAGAGACAATAAAGATAAACAATGCAAATAATTTCAGCAAGGGCAGGAATTAGATGACAAAATTCAGGTTAAAGCTTTGCAGCAGTACATGGAAGTAAAATTCATATTCTTCAAATATATGTCGATACACAAGTCAAAGAGCAAGCAGTATCATAAATACAAGGACCATTTACAAGTAATGGACAAGAATACAGAACCATAATTTTACTCAGACACTTAACATCTTTCCTTGCAAGAAATATGAACTCAACTAGTCTAGATAATAAACCATCTTTTTTAAGTCACTTATTTACTAATAATGCTTAGGCATATAAACTTTAGGACACATATCAGAAGTAGAAACCTTTCATCGTCGCTTTTCACATCCACATCAGAGTCATCAGCATCCACACTCCGTGGCACAATGCGATCTTCAGCTTTTAATCCTGCAAGCATCACTATAGTTAGTACAAGAATAATAACAGCGATACCTTATTTATCAAACAAAGTGGAGTTGATAACTCTACCTTCCAGCAGAAGATGCCCCTTTCTCCGATCTCTGTCGTCTAGAACCATATACAAAATTAAAACAATGCACAGTCAAAACAACAGCAAAAAATATAGTTCCAGCAAATCTATCAATATGTAAAACGGGATTTAGCTTACCATTGTAAGACTTGTCTTTTGAGGAAAAATGCCTCCTCTCACGCTCATCAAGCTCCTCACGGAGGTTCCTCTTCTGCAATTCATCTTGAGTATCTTGGCCTTCCCTTCTGTATATCATACATAGTAATTAGGATCAAAACACTAATTCTATTCTACAAAAAACAACCAGATCTCGTATATATCGCTTTACTTAAGTCCCCCCAAAATAAACCCTAAAAACACCTTCAGATCAATAAACGATTCACCAAATAAATAAAAAACAAGAATTTCAACCTATATCATGCTAGATGTGAAGAAACCCTAAAATCAACAATAGTTGTGATGCTAAAATCAAATAACAAATTCAACATATGAAGAACGACTCTAGAGGCCTAAAACCATGGACGATAAGGACAAACCTAGGTTTAAGAGACGTATGAGCAGCAAGATCCCTAGAGGAGTATTTCTGAGAAGGGCCGAAGATTCTAGTGCCTCCTTGTTCGTTGCCTCCCTTGGCAGGCGCCCATGTAGGTCGAGCTGCAGTTGTCATGTTGAATTTGCCGGTCGATCCCTGAACAGAACCCTAGAAAAGACTACTAATCGAATCAAAAGACGAAGGATAATTTGAGACGAAGGATAATTTGAGCGTTGTTTCAATTCCTGAATGGCGTAAATTATAGATGCGAGGCAGATTAACTTTCAAAAGTAATAGAACCATATATGGGGATTTTATAGTAAAAAAGCCGGGTAGTTTCGGGTTTATAGAAATATTTGGCAATTAATACGCTAGTGGATCACACTATTGGGTTTATGAAAATATAATAGATATATATATTCGTAAACAATACTATCATCTAAACTCGTGCTATCGTTAATTTAAACTATCATTAACCCTAATCTCAACTAAATAACTCACGCCTAATATTTATTTCTTTAAATATCTTGATACATTCTACCAATCCAATTATATAGAGTTAAACTTTTATAAAATATTTTATTTTTATTTGATTTTTTAAACATTTAAATTTGTTTGCCGCGTTTTTTTTCTCTTCGTACTATATTATATTTTATTAAAAATATCGGATTTTCACGATTCATAATTTATGCGATAAAATTAGTTATATCGATGACTTCATCTACTATTCATGAGTTCATCGAAGTAGCATTGTAGTTTGTAGGTAGGTCTTTTCATTTGAGTTTTTGATTTCTCATTGTTTCATTGTTAGAAAAAAAAATTATTTCAAGTTGTTTTATCTGGGCATGCTAAAAACCACTGTTAGTCCTTCATGTTTGGGACTTGTCTCACGTTAGACCCCATCATTTACCTCTATAATAAATTGGCTCCGACGTTTTAAAAACACAACAAATAAGTCTTTAAATATCCCATCAGCTTTTTTTTTGTCCAATTTTACCTCTTGACCATTCACGTGTCTTACGTGAACGCTGACTTGAACGGAATACATATTAAAAAAATTATCATTTTACTTTCAATATTTTACTATTAACCCTAAATCTAACCTTAAACTAGACCCGACCATAAAAAAATCAAACCCATTTTAAAACTAACTTAATATAATTAATAACTTGTCCTAGCCCAGCCCATCACTCTCTTTTTTACAAGATTAAAGTCTAACTTATAACTTAAATTTCACGACGTTATTCGGAATGGCTAAGTTGGAGTACTAATTTATGCACTGAGTATGAAAAGAAGTTAAACAAAAATGTTGAAAAATGTTGTATCTAGCTAGTTCGTAAGTCTTTTTCGGCCTTATTTGAAGTTCTTTCAGATCTGTAAGTCTTCTTCGGCCTTATTTGAAGTTTTTTTCAGATCGTATTATGGTTGTTAATGATAAGGGAGAATAAAAGATATAAGGGGAAATTGGAAAGAAGCATTTTTATTAGGGAAAGATTGTAAAATATATTATGAAAGTACTAATTATGAATGAGTGGTAAAATATAGGGACTAGGTGTGTAATAGTTAAGAATTTAAGCGTGTGGGGCCCGTTATTGTACTATAAAAGGACCTCACACGAGTTGAGAAGTTTGGTTGACTAATATAATATTATTTTCTCTCTTTACTTTGAGTAGCATTTTCTCTCTCTAAAAAGCACCTCATAAAGAATTTATTATAACAGTTTAGTCCCTCGGATATTCGTTTTACATAAAATTACCCTTAAGCAAACTATTAATTCATCATTGGCGCCGTCTGTGGGAAGCAAAAAAATTTCCTGACAGCAGTTGTTTTCTGGAAATCGTTCTTACTCTGAGCGGAATTATGGAAGAGCAGGGGGGATGATTTTGTTAACGACTGTGAGGAGAATCTTGTTGGAAATACTTATCGAAACGATATAGAATATGAAGCGCATGGTGGTCAGCGCGCCGGAGAAATCTTTGACGAGTCAGTTCTGTTGGATCAGAGGAATGAGTTACTACTAGAGATCGAAAAATTGAGGGCAGAAAAAGAAACTGTCCAAGAAAATCTTCGTTCCAAGTTTAGAAAAGAGCATGATAGCGGAAAAGATGAGCGTGCAGTTGATCTTCGTCCTGGAAATAGAGATGATAAATATAAAGGGCATGGACGACGTCTTCTGATTCAAGTGATTATTCTTGTTATAGTTCACTAGAGTCGTCTCCTGAAAGGAGTCATCGAAAGAAAAGACATGGCAGAAAGCATGTGGAGCACCGGAGGGGAAGAAGTTTGGAGAGAAAATCTCTGAGGGAAAAGAATTATCATACTCATGCTAATGAGCAAGGTTACGACCAAATGAATTTTCCTTCTGGGAACCAAAATGTCGACCAGCGGAATTCAGAGTGGCAGCATCAGTATACTTTGCCTTCTGAGGAGGGTCTTTATTTTTCGAACCATGAGAATTCAAGGGCTAATGTTTATATGACAGGTCATAACTGGAGAGCTTCTCATTTGTCCTCGGAACTTCTAGTAGGCAACCTCCCAAAGCACTTTGATATTTCGAAGCTAGAAAAATTCGACGGAACGCAGGATCTTGACAATCATATCGAGCAGTTCAAAAATTTCATGATCAATTTTGATGACGATGATAAATTACTGTGTAGAGCATTTTCTCGGACCTCCAAGGGGTGGCTTCAAAGTGGTACAACAGGCTTCCACAGGGCTCGATAAAGAATTTCGACATGTTCAGGAATCTCTTTAGATAGTATTTTGTGGGGGGGGTAAAAAATTTCGAGCCAATGGAGATACAATAATCTACTGTAGGCAAAAAGTTGGGGAAAGTTTGAAGAATTACACCAATCGATTTGTGAAATCGAAAACAGATATAGAGTACTGCAAAGATTCTGTGGCATTAGCAGCATTCAGGATGGGACTTCTCCCCGGACTTTTAAAGGATACGGTAGCAGAGAGTCAGGTGATGACTTTTGGGACATTACTGAATCAAGTTGAGAAAATAATTTTGGTGGAGGAGACTCAGGCATCAGAAAAATGATCAAGTGATCAGCTAGACCAGAATCAATTTCAAAGGTCTGAGTCTAGTAATCAAGGGCCTCGTGTTAATGTTCCAGCTAAGGTTGTGGGTCAGTATCCGCTGAGGCTGAGAACGAACCAACAAAACTATAATAATCAGCAAAGCTATAACCAATGAGCAAGGCTTATTTCGAATAAGTGGATTCTTCCGGACTATTTTGATGAGTTAACAGAAATATGGCTACGATATTCGATAAGGCAAGGTCAACAGTGCAGTTCAGAAAGCCTTTTCTTATTCAAACTCTGAGGGAAAGCAGAAGTGCTAACAGGTTCTGTAAGTACCATAAGGATATTGGGCATGACACCAAAGAATGCATCGCTTTGAAAAAAGAGGTGCAAGCTTTAATCAAGAATGTAATATTATTAGAATTCGTAAAAAAGCATACTCAGAAAAATGTTGCAGTAAAGGCTGTCCCAAAGAATGCTGACACGACAATGGTGATTTCTGAGGAAGTTGATGCTTTTGATATTGCAGCAGAGTATCTAGATCCCAATGTAGGGAGAAACAACGTGAATATGGTAGAGGAGATTAGTCCAAGGGGGAAGTAAATGACCTTTGTGCTTTTTTCGAGTCGTTGGCTATTTTTGGAGGGGATACCATTGCAGGGAACTCCAATAGTTTGTGAAAGAGGCATATGGTGAATCTGACTACGCAGATTGAAGTAGGGGTTTCAGCGCAGATGCATCACTTGCCATCTCTTATCATATGTTTTGACGATGATGATATGAGGAATGTAGCGGGCCCGTATGAGGATGCGGTGGTTATTGCTGCAGGGATAGCTGGTGACCAAGTTCAGAAAATACTTATTGATACGGGAAGTTCTGCGAATATTTTGTTTATGAATACCAAGTTCAGTGTGTGGTGGAGCTCGTTCGGGGGCCATTCAAAAAGGAATTTGAAGTTTTGTTTATAGTCGTAGATGCACCAACTTCTTATAATGCAATTTTGGGCCGTTCCTGGTTGTCTAGGATGCATGGTGTTATTTCAACGATACAACAATGCTTGAAATATGTAGTATGGAACAATATAGGGACAATCAGGAGCAGCCAGAAGATAGCTCGAGAATGTTATCAGATAGCTTTATCCTCGAAGAGAGTTCGTGGAGGAGCATCGGAAAAAGTATAGCAGCTAAAGGGGACTTCCTCCGCAATCACTCTTTGTGATGATCCGAGGGAGTCCCCCGGATTTCGGGTTCCGGATGATGATCATGAGGAACACAAGTGTCAAGAGTGGAAAATTTTAAAAATTGGAGTAAAGCTTTCTTTTGAGTTCAGAGAAAAGTAGATTGCATTTTTGCCAACAAAGTTAAATATGTTTACATGGTGTGCATAGGACGTTACAGGTGTGCCTCTAGAGATAATCTGTCATAAACTCGCAGTGCGACATGATGTTCGACTTATTATACAGAAAAGAAGACCGGTTTCTCAAGAGAAGTCTGCAGCTATTGTTTCAGAGGTTGAAAGGTTATTAAGCATAGGCCATATTCGAGAGTCGCAATACCCTGTATGGGCCTCGAATCCAGTCTTAGTCAGGAAAAAAATGGCAAGTAGAGGATGTGCGTGGATTTCACGGATCTAAATAGATCTTGTCCAAAGGATCCTTTTCCAGTACCTCGAATTAATCAGTTAGTGGTTTCTACTTCGGGTAATCGGTTATTGTCTTTCATGGATTCTTATTCAGGATATAATCAGATCATATTAGATCCAAGAGATGAAGAAAACACATTGTTTATCACTAGGAGAGGATTATATTGTTATAAGGTCATGTCATTTGGCCTGAAAAATGCGGGGGCGACTTATCAGTGTTTGGTAAACAAAACCTTTGAGGAGCAGATTGGCCAAAATGTATAAGCTTACATTGACGATATGTTGGTAAAGAGTTTACAAGACGAAGATCATTTCTCTGACTTAGAGGAAACTTTTAATAATTTGAGCAAAGTCAATCTAAAGTTAAACCCGGAAAAGTGTATTTTTGGTGTACGGTCGGGGAAGTTTCTTGGCTATATGATAAGTGAAAGGGGAATTGAAGCTGATCCAGAACAGGTAAAGGCTTTGACGACTATGACTCCTCCTCGGAATATTAAGGATGTCTAGATTTTGATAGAAAGATTGGCAACATTGAACAGGTTTATTTCTCGTTCATCGGATAAATGTGTGCCTTTCTTTAAAGTGTTGAGAAACGCCAGACAGTTTAGTTGGACCGAGGAATCTTCTGAAGCATTTCGTCAGATTCAAGAGTATTTGATGTCCCCGGAGATACTTTCTAAACCTTTGATGGGAGAGAAGTTGATCGTTTATGTGTCGGTATCAGATTTTGCAATTAGTAATGTGTTACTCCGAGAAGAGATTGATATTTTGAAGCCGGTATATTATGTTAGCAAAAGTTTGCTAGATGCAGAGAAACGGTATCTAAAGTTGGAAAAGTTAGCTTTAGCCTTGGTAACTGCTGCTCGAAAAATGAGACCGTACTTTCAAGCCCATCCTATAGTAGTTCGAACAACATTTCCCCTAAAAGCATAGGGCCTAGAGATCCCAGTCATAGTTGTGCAAAAGTTCGAACAATAAGTTATTAAACTATTATTCGAGGAAGATAAAAGTAAGGGTTAAAAAGACTTACATCTGTTAGTCCATACAAGAGACAGCTTGTGTGAATTCGAGGGGGTCGACTCAGAGCCTGTCTCCCAATATCCGGAGAAGAAGAGGAATTGTTGCCTCTATTTTGTATCAGCCTCTAATAAGTCCTTCGCTACTTTTTGACCTTGACCAAAGGTCAGTGAGTAAAACGGGGAAAACAGATTCTTTGCCAAGCCAGATAATCCGATGAGCTCTTCTAAGGAAAATTCGTTGCCAGAAATCCTTGAAGCCATAATACATGCCATGAGTGTGAACCACATGTTTGGACCAGCTTGGGAGCAGAGATCGATTTTGGCAAAATATTCAATGAATAATGGATCTAGGGGATACCTCAGCCTCCAGTTCATGATCTCTATATAGACAATTAACTCATTATCCTTAACAGATAAAAAAGTCTCACTTTCCGAGGGGAATCTGATGGTAATATACGAGGCGATGCACCATCGAGTCCTTAGCATGGTTTCTTCCGAAGACGATAAATATTTGTAGGAGATATGGTGGAGTGCAACCAGGTGCTTGTTCTCGATTCCTCGGATGTTATTGCCCACAATAGCATCAACTTCCAAAGGAAGAGTGATATCACTCTTGGATTTTGGGGCAATTCTTCGAGCTTGCTCTTCAGAAAGTGTTAGGGGGGTTGTATATATTTGACTAGAAAAGGCCAAGGAAGGACCATCAGATTTACTCTTCTCTGCAATAAAAAATTATTGTCTCTCTGACTCAGGGTTTTCTGAGGCGATCGCTTTCCCCTTATTTTCCAAGGTTTTGTTTTGAAATGATTGTACATCTTCGTCGGTAATGGTAGTTCTTGAGGGGGAGAATCGAGGAATTCCTTGCCCCGTCATCGAAGGGGTGGCTGGAAGATTTGATCTAGAGACGTTAGTTTTCAGAGGATTGTCAAGTACTGGAGTTAAATTCGGCTCTGAGGTTTCCGTAGGAGTTTCTCTAGCTCGTTTGCGTTCTTGAGAGTTTATTTTGTCTTTGTGATGCCTTTTCCTTTTTCCAGAATAATGTTTGTGATGTTTATCTTTACCCATAGATTCGAGGGGTTCGAGATCGGAACGTTGGTTTAAACAAGAGATTTCTAAGGGTATGATGGCAGAGGAGTTTTCTGATGGGGGCCAGGCACCCTAGAAAATGGTAACCAGAGGTTGGTGTTGAGGCTCAACATAGGTACCAGCAGCAACTTTCTCTTCAAATTTTTTGCTAATGAACAACCACTCTGGAATTCGACGAGGTTTGGGGAGTATGAGCCAACTTTCTCTCTCTGGAAATTTTAGAACAAAGGATATGGATTGTAAATGAAAGAGGCGAGTATTTATAGAAGTAGATAGGCTTTTAAAGTGAGAAAGGCATGTGGACATTTTCCTTTGTTTGCCTAGGGGTGTTATAGGTAACATAGGCACAATTGTATTGAATCGAGAACTGAGGAAGAATGTGAATAGGCAATCAAATGATAAAAAAAATTGGGAAGTGTAATAAGATCCCTAAAAATATTTGGTGATAAAGAATTACGACTAATGACGTCATTAATAAAAGGTGGGAGATTGCTGATTGGGATATGGGAGCTGACACTGAAAAGTTCGATGAGCCTAATCCTTGCAATTAATTAGCCAAGACTGGGGGGCTATGGATATATGTACTGATACGATTATTTTCGAAGAAGACTCTTTGAAGGTATCAAAATGTCCACATGATTGTTTCCGATGAGAGCTTTCGAGGAGATCGAAATTGCATGTGTTGGGTTATGGTCTAGTCTTTGCTAAGAAATTGCAAGGATTGGGGGGCTACTGGTCAGTGTCGTCGAGGAGGTAAATGTGGCAAAAAATATTTTATTAATATTTGATAAGAATGGGCAAAATTATCATGCAGGTTAATCTTCAAAGAACAGTTACTCACAAGAAAGTAGTTTGCGAGGAAATGTTTTTCGAGGAGAATCCGAAGACGAGGAAGTGTTTTTCGAGGAGAATTCAAAGAAGTACTAATTATGAATAAGTCGTAAAATATAGGGACTAGGTGTGTAATAGTTAAAAATTTAAACTTGTGGGGCCCGTTATTGTACTATAAAAGGACCCCACACGAGTTGAGAAGTTTGGTTGATTAATATAATACTATTTTCTCTCTCTACTTTGAGTAGCACTTTCTCTCTATAAAAAACACCCACATAAAGAATTTATTATAACATTTTAGTGCCTCAAATATTCGTTTTACACAAAATTACCTTTGAGCAAACTCTTAATTCATCAGTTAATATGCTAGTTTTAAACTTTCTCGTGGTGCTTGTCAACAATATTGTTTTTTTTATGTTCTCACGCTTCATCGACAATACAATCGACTAAACAATATCTTATGACATTGATATATACATTATTTATGGTTAGCAATTATAGGCTAACTTACTCTTTTAACATACCAGCTATAACCGATTTTGGATAATGATCAAGATCTAATGATTCATCCAAGTCGTAAAATATGCCTTCAAACCTGAAAAAATAACCTGAAAGGTCTAACAAGAAGTGTCTTCCGTCTAGAGGAGAAATAACAACCAAACGGTT
Source organism: Limnanthes douglasii subsp. nivea (assembly GCA_036936605.1). NCBI lineage: Eukaryota > Viridiplantae > Streptophyta > Magnoliopsida > Brassicales > Limnanthaceae > Limnanthes > Limnanthes douglasii. The sequence goes on from JAUPFV010000003.1 coordinate 143,175,091, forward strand.
GAGGTGCAGTCATTGTTCGAATCCAGGACATAATAAGAGGACATGTGAGGTTCCACTTTAAAGTGTAATTTTTGTAAATTGAACATTTTAAAGATCTAATAGCACGATGTCTATAACTATGCGAGATATATACATTTCAAAGAGTGTGATTTTAGTGAATATTGTACTTGCGTGATTTCTATGTAATCCAATCGTGCGAGTTTTGTGTCTATTTAACCATTCAAACTTTAAGTCTGTAACTAGATCTTTGTGTCTATTACTATGCAAGATATTTACATTTAACACCGCGTGATTTTAGTGAATATTATACTTGTGCGGGTTCTTTGTAATCCAATTGCGTTAGTTTTTTTTAATATTTAACCATTCAAGTTTTATATCCATCACTAGATCATTGTGTTTATTGTTATACGAGTTATGTGCATTTCATACCGCACGATTTTATTGAATATTATACATGCGCAAGTTCTTTGTTAACCAATCCGGCGAGTTCTTTTTATATTAAATAATTAGAGTTTTAAGTCCATCACTAGATCCTAGTGTCTATAACTACGCAAGATATGTGCATTTCACGCATTGCAATTTAAGTGAATATTAAACTTGCACAAGTTCTTTACAATCCAATCCTGCGAGTTCTTTAAAAATTTAACCATTTTATTTTTAAGTCTATCATTACTTCCTTCTGTCTATTGTTATGTGAGATATGTGCATTTCATACAACGATTTTATTGAATATTATACATTCGCGAGTTCTTAGTAAACCAATCGCGCGAGTTATTGGGATATTTAACCATCATATTTACTTATACGGGTGAGTTAAGATCATAAACTTTTTATATTAAAAAAATATTAATAAGAACAAATTATATGGCCCTGAAAATGTCCAGATAGTCAACCATAACAAAAAATACATTATACTTTTGGGTTGGTAAGTTTACATCAAAACAAAAAACATGCAAAATAAAAACAATTAATCATTAGTAGTGTATTCTTCGTCACACTCCTCTTCTTCCTCTTCTTCATTGTCATCATCTTCGACCTTCGTGTCCATCTCACGTCGGTATCGTCGTTTTCGACCTACATGTTCGCATCTCGTACATTTTTGTACTTTTCTTTAGCTTCTCGTCTCTCTTCTTTTTTTCTACATGGAATCTCGTTCAGGTCATAATTATCTTACGAGAGTGACCACGAGTCGGCATAGAAGTATTCATTATGGTACGAGAAAATGAACCCATCGTTTGAAGAGTCCGACAAGTACTCTGTCGTTGTCGTGTATTTTTAGTCGGATAAAGTTTTGGACTTATGAGAAATGTCATCATCTGACGATAAGTATTCGTAAGATTTTGGAGAAAAAGTGCAATGGGACATGATATTTGAAGATAACGAGTTTATGAGTGTTTTTCTTTTAAGAGTTTATGTATACAACCTCTCATGATACTATTATTTATAAGCATAACTCTAACTCAAATCTAACTCAATATCGATATTTTTTTGTAATTATTATTTTAGTCATGGTTAAATATCTACCTTTATCAAATCAAGCAATAAACTAGCCAATAGAAATAACTACAAGTTTAAATACTTATATGATTAGAAAACCAGTAGTTGACATCTCATTTATTAATTACGATTCATGTTCAGTGTATAGAGCAGTTACCAAGGCATTACAAAAAGAAGACAAACGTGCAATTTGTTTGCTTTTTAAACATGAGAGATTCTTGTAAATATTAACCTAATAAATAACACATCTTACACAACTGCTCAATTTGTTTTATATAACAAGTGTGTAATTCTAGGTATTTTGTAACCGTTGTACCGACTAATCAGTCAAATTTCTTACAAAATCTGCTAAATTAATTATAAAATATGCCATCTTATAAAAATCTATATCGAGATAGCTACCACCGCTTAGTGTTTGTATCATTTAGGAAATAATAAAACATTTGAGCTCTACTAGTTGCACACATATCTTCACTCTAAATTTTATATACGAAGCGTTTTTAGATAATGTCTTTGGCTTATTCACAAAAACAAAATATCGCAATCGAGGATGTCTGGTTTTTATTATGGGATATCTCTTAAAGTTTTCTCTTTATATCATGTTTTACACTATGTATGTATCCTTTTTTGATACAAAATGTCAATTGTTAAGAAGAGTTTATAGGAGTTAGCAACACAGATATGAAAACACATTTTCTTACAAAAATTAATCATGTAATTTGTTTGAATTTTTTACTATGGAATGTCTTTATAACAAAAAATATACGATTTGATTTAAAGAGTTAAATGTGCGATTGGTTTGAAGATCTAACACTGCGATGTCTTAGGAAATATAAGCATGCAATTTATTGGAAAATCTCACACTGGGATATCTTTGGTAAAATAAGCATGCATATTGTTTTAACATCTAACAATGCAATGTCTTTGAGATAACTACCACGTGTTTGCTTTGAAAAAATACTCACGAGTGCCTCAACAGTTTTTCTTGTGTAATATGTTGTGTATTTATTGATTGGCATGAATTATTTATAGTTTGTTACCATTTTGTTCTCCAAATCAATAACCACTAAGGTTCAGTGGTTCATTGTATCCTTGTTTATGTGGCACATTGGAAGGAACACAAGATACGTGTCGGGTCTCATATATTTCAAAAACAATCGTCAACAAGTTTTGACAAATCTTACTTGTCGGTCAATGTTTTCTACATTATGAAAAAGGAATTATAAACAATTTTGGTATAATATCAATAAGTAATTTTAGCTACACTTATGGTTCCAATGGCAGTAATTTGTATCGCACTGTATTTAGTATTGTAAAAATCTTCGAAATCATTGATTGTTACTTTCTAATATGCTTCTTTAAGCATCTTATAAATCCATGCGTTGATAATCTACCAAATGGAAAGTTGGAGGCGGATAATTAAAGATGAGAGATTAATAAACATGTGAGTTCCTAGTTAAGTGGTCATGCTAGACTAGGCCAACATTCCCGTTAAATCCATCATTATTTAGCTACACTTGTATATTTTACCTTGAAGTCCAGGTCTTGTTCGTTAGATAACACCATCATTTCACGCACACTCGCGTTAAGTATATAGGAGAACTATGATAATTTTAAATATTATTCTTGTGGAACTTCTTGTTCTTATGCCCTTTGTATTTTAAGGACTTTGTAGTATTCGCTGACCTCGACCGTCTGCGTTGTTGCTGTACTATTTTCCCAATCAGGGAAATTAACCTCTACCTCTGCCTCTTACGTATGAAAAATTAAATCCTAATTTGGATACACATAGTATACATCATGTAACATAGAGAACTGGATATCATATTATAACAACCTGATTGACTATATTTATTTGATGTTTAATAATCTAAAAATCCATTTACAAGATCCCCATTGACTACCAATGATGTTGTGTCCTCTATAACCTTATTAGTAGCAACATCTCATAAATGTTGATCAAGTGTAGCCTCCATGATAGAATCCAAACTCCATCGCACGAAACAATTTTCCTCAACCTTATCAACTTCGTCAAAAAAAGATTGTATACATTGTATGAAAAAATCATCAAAGGATGACAGTCATAAATATACTATATTGTTCATCGTATCAATTGATAATGATGTTTATCCTTGGTTGGCTTGTTCTGACTTTATGAAGCCTAGTTGTTGGTGTTCAGCTCCCTTTTCATTAATTTGTGCTTCTGGCTGGGTTAGTAGTTTTGCATTTGTGCAGGGTTGTGCTTCTTGTTGTGGCTGGGTTACCTTTTTAGCTTGTTGTGAGAGTGTTGGAGCTGCTTCAGTTCGGGTGAATTGTTCACTCTTTGTAAAGACTGGTTTTTATTGTTCTGGTTGATGGTGTTGGTGCTATTGGGGTTGATATTTGTAGGCATCGTCTTGTTGTTGTTGATATTGTTGTTTTGCTTGTTGTTGGTCATACTGTTTTTGTTGAGTTTCTTATTCTTATTGAAATTGACTATGAGAGACCTTGCACGATGAAAATGAATTTCCTTATATAATGACCATGTGACCTTTGTACATATTAAACATGTGAGTTCTTATATACCCAAGCATAAAATACAGCCATGTGACTACTTTCATAGTTAAAAAGATACAATTTTTTTGATATTGTAAGCATGTGATTTCTTTGATATTATAACCACGTGTTTGCTATATATTATAAGCATGCGGATTCTTTGATATTTAACAAACAATTTAGTTTTTTTAACATGCGATTTATTTGATATATATATATATATACTACGCGAGTTTTTTGATATATTATCCACATGAGTTCTTTGACATATAAATCGTGCAATTTATTTCAATATTGACCATGAGATTTTTTTGAAACATTTACCATACGAGTTATTTAATGCATCAGGGACCTAAGTGTAACAAAACAACATATCAAAGTATAACAAAACAATATATCTAAACCCTAGACAAAATGACTTTATAAACATATAATATATTAAAAAATATATTTGGAAAGTTGAATATTAATGAACTTAAGATCCATTTACATCTTCACGACCTTCTTGTTCAAGTTGTTCCACTCAATGTTCCAGTAGTTCCACTTCTATAGTAAATGCCTCTTGTATTTTTGGTAGTAGTGATGCAGTCTCTGTCTCTTTTAGAGGATAGTGATTTGTATCCACTACCTCTTTAGGTTGTTCCACTACTATAGCGTCTATATCCTTTATAGGTGTTGCCACCGGTGTATGGTGTATGAGATTAATTTGTATCCACTACCTCTTATGTACCAACTTCATGTTCAGCTTAGTCCACTACCCGCTTGACTTTCATCTTGTTCCAGTGTTGTAGCATCTCCAGCATGTGAAGGTTATTTTACTACATGTTCAATTTGCTCCACTAGTGTAGCATCTCCCTCCGGTTCAGATGGTACAACTGCTCTATTTTCCGTCTCTAGTTGGATCGGTACCAACTTTGTACCATCTTGAGGTAAAACATATATAACAAGTTCAGTTGGTACTTTTACATTTGGTACTAGGAGCACATCTTAAACTATCTCTTCAAATGTTCGTGTTGTTGTCTCAGGGGTATCCGATGAGCAAAAAGGCAGATAAATTGTTTTATCAAGTTCTTCTTTTTTACCAGTATTGTTTTTTCTTATTAATTTAGTATGTAAATCAGCTAACTCTTTCAATTGCTATTGAATCTGTCACAATAATACTAGACATAATATTAGTATTTGGTTGTGAGGATGAAATAAATAAAACATATATAACAAGCTAAACCATATATAACAAGCTAAAACATATACAACAATACTAGACAATAGAGACATGTACTTATTTATTTATCATTTTTTGCAAGTGAAGGCTACATACAGTTTCTATCAACATAGTTCATGTACGCATTCGTCTTCTTTTTTGTTCCACGTTTTGATGTAAAACAGAAAAGGCACGGCTCTTGAAAGTTTTCATTTTCTTTGTTTGGATGCTGGTCCGAGCTTTGGATGTCGTAACAGCACTCTTTGAGGTCCTTATAGTCTTCTTCGACTTTTGTGGAGTCAGGTTGTATCGGAAAAAAATTAATTTTCAAATCGAATTCATCTTCTACCCCCCGTTTTTAGGGGAGGCTGGTCGGCTTGGTGTTGTTGGAATGGTTGAGGGGTTGTTTGTTTGGGGTTTGGTGGTTAGCCTTTTTCTGGTGGCCTTTTGCTTATTTTTTTGCTATAGTTTTAGTCATTTTCTTAGGTATTTCCTCTGGTGCAACCAGTATAGCATATGGGTTCCCACTAGCTTCACCACATCGAAATGTTGCTTTTTCAACCTCTATCAACGTCGATTCAGCCTCTAAAACTTATCCAGTGAAGAACAGTACAGTAAAACATTCGTCACTACCAATATTATTGGTTGCTTGCAGATTATGCGATTTGTTTAGGTTTAAAAACTATGTGGGTTCTTTCATACAAAAACTATACGATTTATATGAGACTAAAAATATGCATGTTCTGTTATACTAACACCATATGTGTTCTGTTATACTAAAACTATACGTATTTCATTGATTACTTTACTACGCGAGTTATTTACAAAATACATTATCATTTTGGAATATGTATTTGGTACCTGATCTTCTTCTAGCTGGTGCAACATCTTAATCAACTCTATGGTTGTCGGCTTGCATTATAATCCCCACATTTTTAGCATATTGGGATCATGTTTGACTTGGCTAGATCAAACATAATGGTTGTATGCTCTATGATGAAGGGATGCATCACACAAGCATCAAGACATCATTTTTAAACTTATGTTTAATTGTTTAACAACATACTTATGAATAACAGTGCAACACTGCCATAACTCTATTGGATTTTACGATAGCAACACAAGGACCCAAGAAGCTTCTATAATATTGATTCACACTAATCGTAGTTGTTTATTTTGTCCAGGTCTTTGATACAATACACCATTGTCCAACCCATCATATCTCATGAAACTGATCAAAATATGGTAAAGTAAATAAACAAGATCAATACTCGAGCAACGTCCTTCACAGCATGCTTCCCGCCTTCCCTGATGGATTTCTTTATAAATTATTGTAAAACACCGTACACCATGCTATATTATTTCAACTGAACATCATACTTATAACAGACTTTAGATTTATAGGTACTTTTATCATAGCATTTTATATTGATTTGCTATTTGTCGGTCTGATTATTCTTGAATTTCGAGCCAGGAAGCATGTTTCCATTATCATAGAATCTTGCTCGGCACCTTCTTCGAATTGAGTTAAGAATCCTCCAACTTTGGTTAAAAAAATTCCCTATGTCATGTGTTTAAGCATGTATACAGACTTAACATTGTTCGTTGTTAGCTTCACCAGTTTAGACCCGATTCAAAAAGCATCATGCTCGACCAAAAACGTCTTCACAATCTTCTCAATCAACCGATAATGCTTTTACAACAACATACTCTTATTGCGGAGGTCGAATGAGGCTTTCAAAAACGTATAAAAGGGTGTGTCTTTTGCACTTTTTATGTACTCGAATGTATTGATATTTCTTTTCAGTAGATTCATGATGCTTACTAATCCTGATTCGTAGAAGCATCCTTTTGCAGTCATGTTTCCTGCAAAACTATAAATGTGATTAGTTTGATAAATCAACCATAGTTCTTGAACCATGCAAATATTTTGAAACGATAAACAAAACAGTGCAAGTTCTTTAAACTAATACATAAACGCGCGATTTCTTTGACAAAACAAACATGCGAGTTTATAAGAATACATAATACACAAATACAATCGCACGAGTTATTTGAACTAATACAAAAATCCTCACCCCAATATTACTATGCGTGTTCTTTGTACGAAATCTATCGAAGATGCGAGATTAATTTATCTTCATATGAACACGATGTGATATTTGATGAGTCCGGTTTTTGTCACTAGCCTTTGTGAGAACCGGACAGGGGCATTTAGGACATCATGCACCTAACCGGACAGGGACAATTCGGATAACCTCCACTTGCTAAATTGTCCGAACAGAACTAAAGTATTAAAAACCTAATCACTTCATGACTAAGCTACTTACTTGCTTACTTAAAAACTAGTGGGTCTTTAAACTCGACCCAAATCCATTAAACACAACCCAAAAGCCCATATGGCCCAGAAGATAAGGGTATAAATACCCAACCACCTACATTAAATGAGGGTAATGAAAATTAAATACAACCAGGCAGCTCAATTCTCCCTCTACACTCTATCTAAGCATTAAATACCTTCAAAATACCACAAAACTCAGGACAAAATTACCAAAATTACCCTCAAACGAAAATAAACCTCACCAAATTGGCGACCACAGTGGGAGCTCTACGGTGCCTGAATCTAGCATTCAAAACCATCAGAAAAAATCAGTTCGGATGAATCCGGACATGCCGGAAGTACCACCAGCTTTTCTCGAAGTGGTTGGAGACAATGATGAATATACCATCGAGGAGCGTGATAGATTAAACGTTGAGATAGAAGCTCTGAGGGCAGATAGGGCAAAGATGGACATAAAAGAGAAATCAAAGGCGTCAGTTGCTCACCATACTGACAACCTTAGAGAGCATGAGCCCTTGAAAACCCATGTGAGTACGAAGAAGACTCATGCTAGCTCCAAAAAGTCTCACCGGTCTAAACCGGTGGAGAGTTGTGATTCAGACTCAGAGTCTTCCAGCGGCTCCTCGGACGAAGATGGAGTTGAAGAATCCTTGTCATCCAGCAGTGATGAGGACCGATCTAAAAAGAAACAAAAGTTAGTTAATAAGTATTCAAGAAAAAAAGATAGGCGTGGAAAGTTAAAGGGGCATATAGGCAAAGGGTTGTCTCATAGCCAGAGACACATAGATCGGATGGTGGTGGATCCTTTTGCCTTCCATGATGAGCCAGGTATCTTTGCAACTCCTAATGAGGATACCGTCTTCAGTCGTGGCCAGAATTGGAGACAATCTCCATTGTCCTCCAAAATCCTGTCCGGGAACCTTCCTAAGAGGTTTGACAGTACAAAAATGGAAAAATACGATGGTAGTAAAGACCCGGACAACCACTTGGAACAGTTCAAAAATTTCATGATGAATTTTGATGATAACGATAAATTTCTTTGTAGAGCATTCTCCCAATCCTTTACGGGGAGTGCCCTGAAGTGGTATAATAACCAACCAGAGTGGTTTACAGAATTAAAAGAAAACGTAGCCACCATTTATGACAAAACAAAAGACGAAGTGCATTATAGAAGGCCGACTGCGTTACAATCTCCTAGCGAGAGCCGTAACAATTGTTTTTGTTAGTATCATAATGATACTGGCCATACCACCGAGGATTGTATTGCTTTGAAGCAAGAAGTCCAAAATTTAATCGAAATAGGAAAGTTGGGAGCATATGTTAAAAGAAAAGGAGGCAATAGGCCTTATAACGCTCATCGGGTTGGTCCAAACAATGCAGGCACATCAGCTCCGGAGGGGGCTATGATGATAATCGAGAGATTCGATGTAAAGTCAGAGTACTTGGACCCTGACCCAACTCGGAATAGAGTGGGTGCCATTGAGGAGCGTTGCAAGACAGTGTCCGGGCTTATTAACTTTTTTGAATCACTCACAATTTTCGGAGGGGACACCATGACAACACCCACTGCTACTTTGAGAAAGAGGCATGTTCATACTTTAGCTACCCAGCTGGAGGGAGGCATGACTTCCTATCAATCAAATATTCTATTTCCCTTCATTATTTTCGATGAGGATGATCTGAGGGATATAGTTGTTCCTCATGAAGATGCTGTTGTCATAGGAGCATCCATCAGGGGCAATGACATAAGACGAATTTTGGTGGACAGTGGGAGTTCAGCAAATATTCTCTTTTTAACTTCCTACAGAAAGATGAAGAATCCAGTAGTAATTTAATATTCGAACAGGTCAATTGTGGGTTTCACTGGAAGCTTAGCAGATGTGATCGGGGAGTTTGAGGAGGAAGTTTTGTTGGGCAAAGGCCTTTTTAAGAAGGTGGTGAGAATACTGTTTGTCATAGTGGATTGTCCCACTTGTTATAACGCTATTCTGGGGAGGTCTTGGCTCTCTAGGATGCATGCAGTGGCCTCAACAGTCCACCAATGTTTGAAATACGCTGTGCAAGGACAAGTGGGAGTTGTTCGGAGCAGCCAAAAGGTAGCAAGAGAGTGTTATGCGACAACACTGGCTCCTCGGACGTTGGGGGCAGTTCGTATCATGATGAATAGCAGTTTGAGGGGATTTCTGGGGGTGAGGGTGAAATTGATGACCCCAGAGAGGCCCCTGGAGTTTTAATACCGATTGAAGAAGTTGAAACGCATTCTTTGACTGAAGGAAAAAATATCAAGATAGGGTCCAAGATGACATTGGAATTAAAGGGTAAGATGTTAAAATTCTTGAAGGACCATCAGCATATTTTTGCTTGGTGCAACGCTGATGTTACTGGAGTACCAGCAGATATTATATCACACCAATTGTCCATCCGAAGAGACATAGCACCTGTGATACAAAAGGGAAGAGCTTTTTCTAAGGAAAAGGCTGATGTCATAGTTCAAGAAGTCGACAGGTTTACTAAAATGGGGCACATAAAGGAGTCTCAGTATCCTTTATGGACAACCAATCCGGTATTGGTGAAAAAGAAAAATGGCAAGTGGCGTATGTGTATTGATTTTACAGATCTCAACAGAGCTTGCCCAAAGGATTTATACCCAGTTCCTCGGATTGATCAGTTAGTAGATTCCACATCTGGGAACAAGCTGCTGTCTTTTATGGATGCCTTCTCCGGGTACAATCAGATTCAAGTGGATTCGAGGGATCATGAGCATACTACGTTCGTTGCTGATAGGGGCCTTCATTGTTACAAGGTGATGCCATTTGGGTTAAAAAATGCTGGGGCTACTTATAAGAGGTTGGTAACACAAAGCTTTTGCTGATCAAATTGGAAGAAACATGGAAGTATACATCGACGACATGATGGTAAAAAGTATGGATGAAGAGTTACACTTGACAGATCTCCAAGAAACTTTTGCTAACTTGGTAAAAGTAAATTTGAAACTAAACCCAGAAAAGTATGTGTTTGGAGTGCAGTCCGAAAAATTCCTGGGGTATGTAATAAGTGAGCAAGGGATACAGCCTGATCCGGATCAACTTAATGCTTTGCTGCAGATGGAGCCTCCTCGAAATATTAAAGAAGTACAATGTTTGACTGGGAGACTGGCTGCACTAAACCGTTTTATTTCAAGATCTTCGAACAAGTGCGCCCCATTTTTTCAAATTTTAAAAGGTGCAAAAGATTTCAATTGGTCCCCACAGTGTGATGAGGCTTTCGATGAGATTAAAAAGCACTTGTCTTCCCCTGTCTAAACCCATTGATGGATAGACTCTCTTCGTATATTTGGCCGTTTCAGATTGTGCCATAAGTTCAGTATTGGTAAGAGAAGTAGAAAATTGTCCTCGTCCGGTGTATTACATCAGCAAGAGCTTGATAGATTCAGAAAAACGCTATCTGAAGCTTGAAAAATTAGCACTAGCCCTGGTGATTGCTGCGAGGAAGATGAGGCCTTATTTTTAGGCTCATCCTATTATTGTCCGAACGTCTTTTCCCTTAAACAACGCTATTCAAAAGGCAGACATTTCAAGTAGAATGACCAAGTGGTCCGTGGAATTGGGAGACTTCGATATTGATTTTTCTCCCCGAACAACAATTAAAGCCCAAGCAGTAGCGGATTTCTTAGTTGAATTCCATTCAGATAGAGATACAAAGCAAACAAATGATGCGAAAGATAAAAAAGTCTGGGTTATCCGGACTGATGGTGGATCAAGTACCATGGGATGTGGTGCATGGGTTTGCTTGACCTCTCTGTACGGTGACAGAATGTATCAAGCTATATGTTTTGCTTTCAGGGCTTCTAATAATGAGTCCGAATATGAAGCCGCTATAGCTGGTTTGAAATTAGCTCTTATTTGTGGAGCCAAAAGGGTCAGGTTAATGAGTGATTCTCACCTACTTATCCATCATGCACAAGGTCAATCCAAAGCAAAAAAGGAGCAGTTGGTTAAATATGTATTTCTTCTTAAAGAAGTAGCTCTTAATTTTAAAAGCATCATTTATGAGAACATACCCCGAACAAAAAATATACTGGCAGACTTCTTGGCAACCATAGCCTATACTGAGTCCTACCCTTGGATTCATGTGCTGGAGTGCCCATCCATTTAATTCAGTACGGGTAAGGAAGAAGAAAGTTTCGATATACAGATAAAACAGCCTAAAGATTGGAGATTTCCTCTCCTTCAATATCTCTCAGATGGCATCTTGCCTCCGGATAAATCAATAGCAAGAAAAGTAAAGTACAAGGCTCGTGGTTTTGTCATCCTAAGAGATATTCTTTATAAGAAGTCTTATAGTAAACCCCTCTTACGATGCTTGGGGGTTGACGAATCTCAAATAGTGCTCTCCAAATTACATGATGGTGAGGGATCAGCTCACTGTTGATTCAGTGCTCTAACAAGGAGAGTTTTGTTGGCTGGGTATTATTGGCCCTCTATAATGCAAGATGCTAAGGAGTTGGTGAAGAGGTGTGACCCATGCCAAAGATATAGCAATGAAATTCATATCCCAGTCATCCCTTTAAAGTCAATTTCTAAGCCCATACCTTTTGCTCGATGGGGGTTGGATTTAGTGGGACCTCTACCCGTGGCGTCCGGAGGACGCAAAACTATAATCGTTGTTATTGATTATTTTTTGAAGTGGATCGAAGCAGCTCCGTTGGCAGGAACAACGTCAAAAGCTGTTATAAAATTCATTTTATCCAATATCTGCTGCAGATTTGGAATTCCACAAAAGATAACAACAGACAATGGACCACAGTTCGACAACAAGGAAATGAAGAATTTATGCGCCTCCAGAGGTATACAACATTGCTTCTCTTCCCCTTTCCACCCACAAGCAAATGGCCAGGTCGAAGTGGCCAACAGGACAATACTGTCTGGTCTAAAGAAGAATCTAGAGGGAGCTGCTGGAAAGTGGCCAAGTTATTTGCAGGAATTTTTGTGGGCTTACTGGACTACTCCCGGAGTTGCAACACAAGAGTCTCCTTTTACCTTAGTCTATGGGATGGATGCCATAGCTCCCATAGAAGCTACTCTCCCTTCATTTTGAGTCCATAATTTCTCCGAATGCGCTAATGAGGTGGCTATCAGAGGCCAACTTGACTTAATAGAGGAAAGAAGAGTTAAGGCTCACCTTAGAGTTGTACACTATCAAGGTTTGATGAGAAGCAGGTTTTCTTCTAAAATTAAGAGAAGAGACTTTCAACCGTGGGATAAGGTATTGATAAAAGTCTTCCTATATACTAAAGAGAAGCAGTTTGGTAAATTAGCTCCAACTTGGGAAGGACCCTATGTGATCATTGAAAAGCTTAAGCCTGTGACATACAGGCTCCAAGACAAGGATGGAAGGGTTTTGAATCACCCCTGGAATATTGAGCACCTCCGGTTGTACTTGGAATAGTAACTATGTAAATATTTACTTGTTTAAAAGTTCATGTAAATATTTGGGGGCATACTCTTTCCTACCCTGGTGGCGCAGGGAGGTTTTAATGAGGTGTCCGGGCTTTTTTTATAAAATTTGATGCCTTCTTAAAATTCATAGTGTTTTTACTTAAGAGTTTCTTGTGAAATTTTTATTGCACAGGACGGATTAAATTAAAGGAGTGATGACTACTTAAACATTTGTCATCGGAGAAATTAAACACTCTCACTTTAGAATGTTTATGAAATAACTAAGGGTTGTTTAAACATTAGCCACCATTATTGAAAAACTATGAAAAAATGCAAGAGCTGTGCGAAATAAAGATACCCATTGAAACATACGAAGTGCCTTGGCCATCCAAGGACTTTAAATTGTCAAACAAAAAAGATTTATCCGGACAAGGACCGGACACAGTTACAAAAAATGCCTTGGCCATCCAAGGACTTTAGTTCAATCAAAACAAAAGTGAAAATATAATCGATACTCTAAGACTGAGCCTTTGAAGATGGCTCAGGCTCACTAATTTTCTTCTTCTTGAGGTTATCATCTTCCTCATCTGGACTCTCCCCGGTGTTCTCTTCTTCATCAGACGAGTCAGCATTGGAGTAATCATGCTTGTCACCATCAGCCATCGTGTGGAAGGGAAGGTCTTCGTACTCTACAAAAGTCCATAAATCTCCAAGATTTCTCTTCAGAAATTTCTCATGAAATAGCAAGACCATGTCCGACTTCACTTTGGCATACATTTCTTCCTGAATGTCTATCACTTAGTTGGTATAAGCATCAATCCTAGCTTGGATTTTTGCCTCTTGCTCCCTTAGCAGATCAGCTTTTTCTTGTGCAGCCTTGGACACCGAGTCCTCGAGCGAGATTTTGTCATTGGTGAGAGTATGAATGACCTTGTCACTGGCCTTCACCTCCTCTTTCGAAGAAGAGAGATCTTTCTCCAACTCGGATTGCTTTGCCCGGAGTTCTTTGATAGTATCTTCTAAAGTAGCTACCTTTGTGGCCCAACCCTCCTTGTTCTTCTTTAACTCCTCATTTTCCCTCTTCAAAACATCAGCATTTTGGTTGGCAATGAGGAGGTCACCAGACGATTTCTATTTGTCAGAATTAAGGGCAGTAATAATAGCTGACTGACCTCACACTTGTTTCTCCAAACTGAAAACTGGTTGAATATTACTCAATATAGAGTGAGTTATAACATCTCTTTCACTTGATACAGAGAAAGACTTACCGTTGAAGGTAACGATATTTGAATAGCTCGGGGGGAGGTAAGGTCCAGCAAAATCATCCTTAGGGAGGTTTTCGAAGTAAAGACCAATTTCTTCAAAACCACTAATATCAACACCATCAATGCTGATATCCCCTCCTGCACCCCTCCGGTTTGGAAGTCACTAGGGATACCTTCTGCTTGAGTTGGGTCTGTAGGGTCAACAGAAGGAAGGTGCTCCAGAGGCCGGAGAGAAATCTCATCACCATTTGAGGTCTTTTTCTTCTTGACCTCCCTGTCATTGCCCTCTGCTCCCTGTATCCTATCTCTTTTAGGAACCCTTGGAGGTTTTGGAGATCCAGCCCCTTCCCTAGTACTTTCATGCTCCACTACTTCTAGAAGAGCAGCATCAATCTGTCCTTGAACTGGCCCCTCTTGGTTTGTTGGAGCAGTTTCCTCCACTTCGGTGGGATTGGCTTCAACCGCACTCTGCTTGCTTTTACCTTTCTTACCCTTCATCTTACTTGGGGCTTTGGCTCTACCAGTCAGATACAAGGCCCCATCCGGCGCATGTGTTCTTTTGAGGACTACTTCCGGAGGGGGTGAGGTGGTAAGTTCCTCCCAAGATAAGTCCCTCCGGTCAGTGGTATTCCAGAGGTAGGATCTTGTTAGATTGTCTTTGGTAAAGGCATTGTGGAAGCGATTCCCTTACTTCTTGATAAGTGCATTTCATATCACTTATTACGCTTTCGTTATTCTTAAAATCGTCATCGGTTCTCAAATATTCGTTGAGTTTTAACGTATTTTTCCAGTATTCTTAAAGACGCTTGTGCTGCGGGTAAATTGTGATAATATTAATAAATTTGGGGTTGAAATTAAAGAAACTGAAAAATTAATGTATTTAGGAAAAGTTTGGAACAGTTGAAAAGAAAAGAAAATATATTAATGCTAAAAATATATTATGACAAGTGATTTTCCAAAAAAATATATATTAATGCTTGAAAATATATTAATGTTGAAAAAAAGGGAAAATATATTTTCTAAGATATTGTTTAAAATATTAAATTAAGAAGAAAATATTAAAGCGAAGCATAAAAGGAAATTAATGCTGAATTAAGAAAAGAATATTAGATTAATCCAAATATTTTATTTAGCTATATTGTTTAAAATATTATTTTATTTAACATAAATATTTACGATACGTAATTTAATTGTTTTTAGGGTTTCGGCAGGATATCTATATAAAGAGACATAAAGAAGAAAGAAGGTGTGCCGTTTTGGTTTCTTGTCTTTCGGCAAAATACAAATAAAAGAAAAAAGAAAAGAAGAGAATAGAAAAAGAAAAAAGAAAAAAGAATTGTCTACTTATATAATTGGTGTCTGTTCGCCTGTTCGAAAATCAATTGGTGCAGCAAAAGACAATCGGGTCTGTTGAAAAGCAAAAAAGACAAAACTTGTCTGTCGAAAATCAATTGGTGCAGCAAAAAACAATCGGGTCTGTTGAAAAGCAAAAAAAGACAAAACTTGTCTGTTGAAAAGCAAAGCAACAAAAGACAAATCGTGTCAGACTCGAAAAGCAAGGCAGAAAAGACAAAACGGACGGCAGGACAGTAGGCACGAATTGGGTTTGCGGCAAAAGCAATTGACGGCAAGCAACGACGAATTGACGTTGAGTTTCTTTTTCGGTTTAATATTTACTAAACTCTTCTTCGTTTATTTTTTTTATTTTTATTTATATTCATCAAACTATGTTAATTTTTAAGACCATGATAATGATTTGTTCGATTATGAACTAATCGTTGTCATGGAACCTTAGCGGATTTGTTTGAATAATATTTAGGGTTTATTGCTTAATTGATTTTTTTTAGATATGTTTATCGGTTATCTAGTATGGTTGTGTTTTTTTGTTAGATGCGTCGCGAACATCTAGTTTTTTTTATCTTTAATGAATGCGAAAGTATATTTAAGGGTTAGAACTTGCCATGCTAGCATAGGTTCTTGAATGATTCATATTGTGGTTGTTCATGATTCGTAATATGTCATTAACCATATCATATTACCCTATGTAATCGAAATAGGTAACTTGTGCTTAAAACCAATTGTACCTCAATTCATATAGACATATAGGATTGTCATGCATGCGGTGTCTGCTTAACTGCTATCTCTTTTGTGGTTGTTTAAGTGGTTTAGTTTACGTGTATTGAAAGGTAGCGTATTCTGATTTTGTGTTATCTGATTAGTAATCATAGTTATCTTACATATTGATTAAGTATATTAATACTCTAATTAAAATAAACAATGAAGTTAGGGTTCCATGTTTTCTCTCGCATAAGTAAAACTCATTAGATATTCTCGTTACTTGATTTGTTTAGTTACATTCATACTTTATTACTTGTTCAAGCATTAGTTTAATAATCATACGTTGTTGCATAAGTGAATTCTTGTCTTATACACCTAGTCTTCGTGGGAACGATCTTTCTTACTTATTACTTGCTACGATTTGACCGCGTATACTTGCGTGAGAAAAGGACTAACAAGTTTTTGGCGCCGTTGCCGGGGACTCAGTGTTATTTGACAGTTTCATTTCTTATCAACAGAAGTCGTTATAAAACTACTGACTTGATTCGGTTACTTTCTTTTTGTGTGTTTTCTTGTGCTTCAGGTACTTAAGCGTGTATGCAAACACGGTCTCAAACTAGAGCACTAGTACAAAAGGAGCTTGAAGCACAGCAAGGAACAAAGTTGATATTCCCAGATTCTGATACTAATTCTACAATGGGAGATCCAATTCCAAAAGCACTCATGGAATACTCTCAACCAAAGATTATGGATATTCAGTCTAGCATTGTCAGGCCCAATATCGCTGCGAATAATTTTGAGATTAAACCCAGCACTATTTAGATGATGCAGAATTCTTGTCAGTTTGGGGGAGCTTCATCTGAGGATCCTAATATGCACATTATGACCTTCCTTAAAATCTGTGATACTTTCAAGTTCAACGGTGTTTCAGATGATGCCATAAGACTGAGACTCTTCCCATTTTATCTGAGGGACAAAGCTAAGAGCTGGTTACACTCTTTACCAGCAGGCTCGATCACTACTTGGGATATACTAGCACATAAATTTCTCTCAAAATTCTTTCCTATGGCAAGAACAGCCGCCTTGAGGAATGCTATTACTCAGTTTTCTCAATCATATGGTGAATCTTTAAGTGAAGCTTGGGAGCGTTACAAGGAGATGCTCAGAAAATGTCCTCATCATGGGATGCCTAATTGGTTAGTAATAAATTGCTTCTACAATGGGTTGGGTGCGCAAACAAGGCCCATGGTCGATGCTGCATCCGGGGGAGCCTTATTAACAAAAAGATATGAGGAGGCTCATGAGCTCCTTGAGATGATGGCTGCTAATGAATTCCAGAACCCTTCTCAGAGACAGTCACAACATAAAGTAGCTGGTATTCTTAACGTAGACACTGCCACTGCTTTAGCAGCTCAGCTTGAAGCTCTAAACATGAAGGTAGATTCTTTGACTAAACTAGGGGTACAACAGGTAGCTAGTGTGTGCGAGATTTGTGCTGGAGGGCATGACACTCAACAATGCCCAATCTCTACTGAGTCAGTGCAATTTGTGAGTAACTTTCAGAGGCAGAATCAACAAACAATCTCAAACACCTATCACCCAAGCAACAGAAATCATCCAAACTTTAGTTGGAGCAATAATCAACAAGGTAATCAGCATTATGGTGCTAAGCCATACGCTCCTCCTGGATTTCAGCAACAAGGACAGCAACATCAATCTCAACAGTATGCCGCAAGACAACCTCAGAATCAACATCCTGACCCTTATCAACATTCTGTGAGAGACTCTGAATTCGAAGAGATGAAGTTAATGATTAAAAGTCTGATGGTATCTCACAAGACCTTGGAAAATCAGATTGGGCAGATGGCCAGTAACATGATTTTTAGACCTCAGGGAGTTCTTCCTAGTGACACAGAACATAATCCAGGTAAACGGGACGACAAAGAGCAATGCCAAGCTATCACCTTGCGATCAGGAAAGGTTGCTGAGAACCCCACAGTTGAACAAGAGGCGGATTCTTCTCAAAATCAACCCATTCTGAAACATTCTGCTCAAAATCAGCCTTCATCTGAGGTTAATTCTAGTCAAGATCAGCCACCTAAAAAGTCATCTCAGTCAGTTGTTGAGCCTACGATCTACCCTCCTCCACCTTTTCCGCAAAGGTTGCAGAAACAGAAGCTAGATGCTCAGTTTGGGAGATTTCTGGAGGTGTTCAAGAAGCTACACATCAACATACCTTTTGCTGAAGCATTAGAGCAAATGCCTAGTTATGCCAAGTTCATGAAGGGAATTCTTTCGAAAAAACTAAAGCTTGGTGATTTTGAGACAATGGCGCTCACTGAGGAATGCAGTGCGATCTTACAACAAAAATTACCTCCCAAACTTAAAGATCCAGGAAGCTTCACCATTTCTTGTTCAATCGGCAATTTAACTTTCAGCAAATGTTTATGTGATTTGGGAGCGAGCATCAATCTGATGCCCCTATCTGTGTTTGAGAAACTTGGGCTACCTGGGCCAAAACCGACTAATATCTCTTTGCAACTGGCCGATTGTTCTATTACATATCCTCGTGGGATCGTAGAAGATGTCTTAGTAAAGGTAGACAAGCTCATCTTTCATGCTGACTTCGTTATCTTGGATTTCGAAGAGGACAAAAACATCCCCATCATCATGGGAAGACCGTTCTTGGCTACGGGAAAAACTCTGATCGATGTCCAAAAAGGGGAACTCACTATGAGAGTGCAAGATCAGAATGTCACTTTCAACGTTTTCAAGGCTATGAAATCTCCAACAGAGGATGAAGAATGTTTCAGGTTGGATATGATCGATTCTTTGCACAACAATGAGGTGGATCGGTATGCGAGTTCAGATGTTTTAGGCAGAGTTCTACATGGTGAATCTGACTTAGAAGACGAAGAGATATCCGAATGTGTTCAACTACTACAGGAAGCCCCGTATCAAAAGAGGCTCAATATTCCACATGAGTCGCTCAGACTGGGTGATCTTAAGGATTCTCAGGAAAAGCTTAAACCTTCTCTAGAAGAAGCTCCTAAACTTGAACTCAAACCACTACCAGATCATCTCAGGTATGCTTACTTAGGAGAGTCATCTACATTACCTGTTATTATTGCATCTAACCTTTCAGGTAGTGAGGAAGAAAAGCTATTGAGAGTCCTGAGGAAGTTCAAATCAGCCATTGGTTGGACCATAGCAGATATCAAGGGAATTAGTCCCTCTTACTGTATGCACATGATTCTGCTCGAAGAAGGGAGCAAACCATCTATTGAGCATCAGAGGAGACTAAATCCTATCATGAAAGAGGTGGTGAAGAAAGAAATTCTGAAGTGGCTAGATGCAGGCATTATCTATCCTATCTCAGACAATCAGTGGGTAAGCCCGGTGCAATGTGTACCAAAGAAGGGAGGAATGACAGTAGTAACAAATGAAAAGAATGAACTCATCCCCACTCGGACAGTCACTGGATGGAGAATTTGCATTGACTATCGTAAATTGAATAAGGCCACTAGAAATGATCACTTTCCCTTGCCATTTATTGATCAGATGTTGGATAGGTTGGTGGGCCATGAATATTACTGTATGCTCGATGGATATTCAGGATACAATCAGATTTGTATAGCTCCAGAAGATCAGGAGAAGACGACCTTCACATGCCTTTTTGGTACCTTTGCTTTTCGACGTGTCTTGTTTGGACTTTGCAATGCACCCGCTACTTTTCAAAGGTGCATGATGGCTATTTTCTCTGAAATGGTTGGTGATATCATGGAGGTGTTCATGGACGATTTCACGGTCTTTGGGAAATCATACGATGGTTGTCTATCTAATTTGGGTAGAGTACTTGAGAGATGTGTGAAAACAAACCTCATTCTTAATTGGGAAAAATGTCACTTCATGGTTCAAGAAGGTATCATCCTTGGACACAAGGTATCTAAGAGAGGCTTAGAAGTAGACAAGGCCAAGCTTGAAACGATCAAAAATCTTCCTCCTCCTATCTCAGTAAAAGGAATTCGTAGTTTTCTTGGTCATGCTGGATTTTATAGACGTTTTATTCAGGACTTCTCAAAGATCACCAAACCACTTTATAGTCTACTGGAAAAGGAAGCTCCCTTTCGATTTACTGAAGAGTGTTCCGTTGCTTTTGAGCTCTTGAAGAAAAAGTTGACATCAGCCCCAATCATCACTGCGCCTAACTGGAAAGAGCCATTTGAGATGATGTGTGATGCTAATGATTTCGCTGTGGGAGTCGTTCTTGGTCAAAGGAAGCTGAAGGTGTTTCACGTGGTTCACTATGCTAGTAAAACCCTCAATGATGCACAACGAAACTACACAGTTACTGAAAAAGAGCTTTTGGCTGTTGTCTATGGTTTTGAGAAGTTTAGATCCTACTTGCTTGGTGCTAAAGTCACGGTTTTCACGGATCATTCGGCTATCAAGTACCTGTTATCTAAAAAGGATGCAAAGTCTCGCTTAATTTGATGGGTACTCTTGCTTCAGGAACTCGAGTTGGAAATTAAAGACAGAAAGGGGACTGAAAACCAGGTAGCTGACCATCTATCACGTCTTGAGCAACATGAGAAAGACAAGGGAGATGGAATCCTTATCAACGAATATTTCCCAGATGAGCTGTTGTTCCTGATCC
This sequence comes from Limnanthes douglasii subsp. nivea, assembly GCA_036936605.1. Lineage (NCBI taxonomy): Eukaryota > Viridiplantae > Streptophyta > Magnoliopsida > Brassicales > Limnanthaceae > Limnanthes > Limnanthes douglasii. Next base: position 143,196,083 of record JAUPFV010000003.1, read on the forward strand.
AAGGAGAAGTACCATGGTTTTCTGATTTTGTTAACTATCTGGTTAGCAATGTGATCCCTTCAGATTTTACTTGGGCTCAACGAAAGAAATTCTTGCATGACGTGAAATGGTATCTTTGGGATGAACCATTCTTGTTTAAACAATGTGCTGATAAGATGATCCGACGTTGCATTCCATACAGTGAGATTGAGAAAGTTTTACATGATTGTCACTCTACGGTTTATGGAGGATATTATGCTGGGGATAAGACAGCTGCTCGAGTTCTTCAAGCAGGTTTCTACTGGCCTACCTTGTTTAAGGATGCTCATCTGTACGTTCGTAGATGCGATCGATGCCAAAGGGTTGGTAATATTTCTAGGCGAAATGAGATGCCCCTTAATATGCTTCTTGAGGTTGAGGTATTCGATGTATGGGGAATAGATTTCATGGGACCATTTGTTTCCTCCTGCAACAATCTATACATACTCTTAGCTGTGGATTATGTATCTAAGTGGGTAGAGGTGAAAGCTCTCCCAACTAACGATGCTAAGGTAGTGCTCAATTTCCTTCGTAAGCAAATATTCACTCGCTTCAGAACTCCTCGTGCTATAATCAGTGATGAAGGGACTCACTTTTGCAATCGTCAGTTCACAGCATTGTTGGCTAAATATGGTGTTTCTCATCGTGTTGCTACCGCTTACCACCCTCAAACTAATGGTCAAGCTGAAGTCTCGAATCGAGAAATCAAGCGAATCTTAGAAAAAGTGGTGAATCCTTCAAGGAAAGATTGGTCTCTGAAGTTAGATGAAGCAATATGGGCATACCGAACGGCTTACAAAACTCCACTTGGGATGTCACCATTTCAGTTAGTATATGGTAAGGCTTGTCATCTTCCAGCAGAACTTGAGCATAAGGCATTCTAGGCTTTAAAGAAGTTGAATTTCGACATTCAAGCAGCTGGCGAGAAGCGTGTGCTTCAGTTGAATGAACTTGACGAGTTTCGGTCTCGAGCCTATGAGAACTCGAAGATGTATAAGGAAAAAGTCAAGAAATGGCATGATAGGAAGCTTCTACATAAAGCTTTTGAGCCGGGTCAAATGGTTCTTCTTTTCAACTCTCGTCTAAAGCTTTTCCAAGGGAAGCTCAAGTCAAGATGGTCTGGACCTTTTAAAGTCAAGACAGTATATCCACATGGAGCAGTTGAAATCTATGAGGAATCGCCAGATAAAGCATTCAAAGTCAATGGTCAACGACTCAAGCATTACTATGGAAATATGGAGAACCGTGAGGCATTCAGCATCCACCTCGACACTATATGATTGCGAGTGGTATCGTCGAGCTATCGACGTTAAACAAGCGCTTCGTGGGAGGCAACCCACTGGGAAACGATGATCAACACTGCTGGACGAATATGGGAGTGTTTCTTTTATCTTTTAATTTCTTGTAGTTGCATTCATCATAGTAGTTATTCATGTTAGTCATACTTATTTGCATTTTCATGCCATGATTATATAGACTGTGTTTAGGATCGACTTAGTCTATTAGCATAGCATTTTTTTCATGCATTTCGCGTCTTTGATCCTTTGAGTTGCTGTTTATACTTAAGTAGCTGATGATGAAAATTGTTTGGAATAACAGTAGGAATAAAATCTGATTAGGTTGCTTGTTAGTTAGCTTGCTTGATGTAGAAGCACAATTAATACATGTAGACTCATCGATTGTTTTTATGCTAGTTACGGACACACTTGAGTATTGTTATACATAATCCTTGATTAGGTTCAGAATTACACCTTAATCCTTTATTAGCTCATGGATTACAAAAAGATAAGTTTGGGGGAATTGAAAGATAAATATGCGTATTATTCAGTTAGGCGTCAAAGGCTAGTAGCCGTTCGTCGACGTACGTCCTCTCGCTGGGGGCTGCGTATTGCGAGTAGTCTAGGGGTGGAATGAGATGGAGCGAAACACACTCATTCCTAATCCGGTTATTAAAAAAAAACAAAACAAAAAAAAAATAAAAAAAAATAAAAAAAAATAAAAAAAAAGAAAAAAAAGAAAAAGGTAAAAATTGGCTAGGATGAGCTCTTTGGTGCTCGAGTTATTAAATTCTAGGGGACTTTGTGCCTAGTGACCTAAGAATTTTCCGGTCTGGGATCCGCTAACCTAAAGCTCGTTACATGGGCACCATTGTATAAGTCTTTAAGGGACCTCGTCCATTGCACGGTCATATAAGCCTTTGTGTGTCTGTATATAGAGTAAAGCATAATAAATCTTTGACAACCCCGGAAAAATATGGATGTGCAACTTGACTACGAAGAATCTAGGTTGTATTTCGTTTCTAATCTTGTGATTATTATGATGAGAACAAGTAAGGTCCATTAATTTGTACTAAAAACATGTCGATTGAGTTTGAGCACACACACACGCTTCTTCACTTGTATTGCTAACATTTGAGTACCTAGTTATTTAACATTCCGAGGTCATTACATTCGTTGAGGCATTTATGCTGAATTAGTTACGGTTACTCGTTCGGGATCATTGCGTTCTTGCATTCATTTAAATTCAGTTGCATTCATGCATCAATTGTTAAACCTGTTTTGCATTGCTTGAGGACAAGCAACGGTTTAAGTTTGGGGGTTTGATAAGTGCATTTCATATCACTTATTACGCTTCCGTTATTCTTAAAATCGTCATCGGTTCTCAAATATTCGTTGAGTTTTAACGTATTTTTCCAGTATTCTTAAAGACGCTTGTGCCGCGGGTAAATTGTGATAATATTAATAAATTTGGGGTTGAAATTGAAGAAACTGGAAAATTAATGTATTTAGAAATTTTTTGGAACACTTGAAAAGAAAAGAAAATATATTAATGCTAAAAATATATTATGACGAGTGACTTTCCAAAAAAATATATATTAATGCTTGAAAAATATATTAATGTTGAAAAAAAGAGAAAATATATTTTCTAAGATATTGTTTAAAATATTAAATTAAGAAGAAAATATTAAAGCGAAGCATAAAATGAAATTAATGCTGAATTAAGAAAAGAATATTAGATTAATCCGAATATTTAATTTAGCTATATTGTTTAAAATATTATTTTATTTAACATAAATATGTACTTTACGTAATTTAATTGTTTTTAGGGTTTCGGCAGAATATCTATATAAAGAGACATAAAGGAGAAAGAAGGTGTGCCGTTTTGGTTTCTTGTCTTTCGGCAAAATACAAATAAAAGAAAAAAAGAAAAAAAAGAATATAAAAAGAAAGAAGAAAAAGGAATTGTCTATATAATGTCTGTTCGCCTGTTCGAAAATCAATTGGTGCAGCAAAAGACAATCGGATATGTTGAAAAGTAAAAAAGACAAAACTTGTCTGTCGAAAATCAATTGGTGCAGCAAAAGACAATCGGGTCTGTTGAAAAGAAAAAAAGACAAAACTTGTCTGTTGAAAAGCAAAGCAGCAAAAGACAAATCGTGTCAGACTCGAAAAGCAAGGCAGAAAAGACAAAACGGACGGCAGGACAGTAGGCACGAATTGGGTTTGCGGCAAAAGAAATTGACGGCAAGCAACGGCGAATTGACGTTGAGTTTCTTTTTCGGTTTAATATTTACTAAACTCTTCTTCGTTTATTTTTTTTATTTTTATTTATATTCATCAAACTATGTTAATTTTTAAGACCATGATAATGATTTGTTCGATTATGAACTAATCGTTGTCATGGAACTTTAGCGGATTTGTTTGAATAATATTTAGGGTTTATTGCTTAATTGATTTTTTTTTTGAGATATGTTTATCGGTTATCTAGTATGGTTGTGTTTTTTTGGTAGATGCGTCGCGAACATCTAGATTGTTTATCTTTAATGAATGCGAAAGTATATTTAAGGGTTAGAACTTGCCTGCTAGCATAGGTTCTTGAATGATTCATATTGTGGTTGTTCATGATTCGTAATATGTCATTAACCATATCATATTACCCTATGTAATCGAAATAGGTAACTTGTGCTTAAAACCAATTGTACCTCAATTCATATAGACATATAGGATTGTCATGCATGCGGTGTCTGCTTAACTGCTATCTCTTTTGTGGTTGTTTAAGTGGTTTAGTTTACGTGTATTGAAAGGTAGCGTATTCTGATTTTGTGTTATCTGATTAGTAATCATAGTTATCTTACATATTGATTAAGTATATTAATACTCTAAGTAAAATAAACAATGAAGTTAGGGTTCCATGTTTTCTCTCGCATAAGTAAAACTCATTAGATATTCTCGTTACTTGATTTGTTTAGTTACATTCATACTTTATTACTTGTTCAAGCATTAGTTTAATAATTATACGTTGTTGCATAAGTGAATTCTTGTCTTATACACCTAGTCTTCGTGGGAACGATCTTTCTTACTTATTACTTGCTACGAATATACTTGCGTGAGAAAAGGACTAACACTTCTCAATAGCCCAAGTATTTAGCTTGGTTCAAGTGGTCTGCCCAGCCTTCAAGTAGTCACTAAAGTCCTTAGGCAACACTGCCAAGAAACAAAAAAAAAACAAGTCAGATAAACAAACTTTAAAATAAAAATAAAGATGAGGATGTGAGATGGGATTCTTACCATCACTTCGCCATCTGCCGGTAAGGAGGCTCGGGTTAACACCGGCTTTAATCTTCCTCCCATTCTCCCAAGCGCCACTCACAAACAAGAAATGAGTCTTCCAATTTCTTTCCGGCTCGAGCAGATCGTCCACAACTTTGTAGTTATCACCCATGTTGAAGTGATAGAAGGGAATATGGTGGTTTCTGTAGAGGCTGGCCACAGCTGTAAACTGCTCCATTGGGAGAGGAATTTCGGAGAGCCTGGAGGCCATAATACAGGCCATGAGAGTGTACCATGCATTAGGACGCATTTGACTTGGGAAAAGTTTGATGAGGTGAAAGTATTTGACTATCTCCGGGTCTAAGGGAAACCTTAGTCCCTAGTTGAAGAGCTCAGTGAAGAAAACTATTTCACGGAGCTTGCAGTCCATTGGTGTTTATGGGTCCACTGGAATCCTTATTTTGACATTCTCCGGGATCCCCTATTTTGTTCACATCCGACCCAGTTCGGTTGTGTGGATGAAAGTATAGTTAAGTTTTTGCAAAGCTATCAAATATTTAACACTTACCTTGTGAAAACAAGGTCCCACCTTTCCCACAAGGCACTCCGGCAAATCTGGATGCCTTAAGCATATTTTCTCTTTGCCCTTGTCCTTCTTGGCAGTAACAGCCTCACTTATTTTCCCGGAGACTTCGGACTCAAAGGGAGCTTCTTCAATAGAATCCTCCGTCACTTCTTCCATTACCAGGGAGGGGTTTTCAGTTGTTTTTGGGTGAGGGGAGCTAGAGGTTGGCTCAGCATACCCTCCGGACTGTTGGGTTTCACTGGCTTCTTGTACTCTGACCTCCGGCTGGGGCTCAGATGTAGTGGTTTCTTTTCGGAGACTTGAACTAGATACCTCCGGGCCGGACAACTTGTCTTTAGGAATCTTGATGGGTGTCTCTGACCCCGTATTGCTATCTTTGGCCCCTGATTTGGAAGGTGTATCTTTTAGAGCATGCCCTTTTACCAAGCGACCTCTTCTCCGACTTACTAACTTCTCTTGAGAGGCATCAACCTGCCCTGGTTCAATAGTAGGCGCTGATTCCTGAACCGATAAGCCCGAAACAATTGGTGAAAGGTTGGGTTGGAACAACCTCCTAGGTTTAACGCTTTTGGTTGAAGAAGAGCCCTGGTCAGGCTCTGTGCTTGGTATTTCTGGTTTATCAATAGGGGAAACAGGGAGGCCTGCAGCAATGCGCCTTTCTCGTTCAACCTTTTGAGCTTTTTTCTAACTCTGATAAATTAAGCCACCCACCTTTGATTAAAGCGTTCCTAGCTGTGAACATAACCTCACACCAAAAGAAAGTGTTTGTTTTTTAGAGAAAGCTTTGAAGTTTAGCAGAGCAAGGATGATGAAGATGGTAAAACAGTAAAGAAGGGACTAATTTATAGTAAATATGCAAAAGATGCTTTGATACCTATGAGAATTCGAAAGGGTTGCAATGATTAAGAACGAAGCTGATGTCATCTTTATTAAATGAAGAGTTTTCTTTTTGAGGAAAGTGGGAACACCGTTCTAGGTAAAAACACGGCTGATGTGGCGAACCAGAAAGAAACACGTGTCCCACGATTTCTGGCAAAGAAACCGTTTAGTTTCTGAGAACTTTTTCAGTTCGGATAAAGCTATTGCAGAGTTTGAGAATCTGTCCGGATATGGCTGTGATCGGCTGCAGGCTATTTTTTAGGTCTTGCCAAAGGCTACTAATGAGTCCGGTTTTTGTCACCACCCTTTGTGAGAACCAGACAGGGGCATTTCAGACATCATCCACCTAACCGGACAGGGACAGTTCGGACAACCTCCACTTACTAAACTGTCCGAACAGAACTAAAGTATGAAAAACCTAATCACTTTATGACTAAGCTACTTACTTGCTTACTTAAAAACTAGTGGGTCTTTAAACTCGACCTAAATCCATTAAATACAACCCGAAAGCCCATATGGCCCAAAAGATAAGGGTATAAATGCCCAACCACCTACATTAAATGAGGGTAATGAAAATTAAATACAACCAGACAGCTCAATTCTCCCTCTACACTCTATCTAAGCATTAAATACCTTCAAAATACCATAAAACTTAGGACAAAATTACCAAAATTACCCTCAAACGAAAATAAACCTCACCAATATTATTGTTATTTCCACATGCAGATTGATGAGAACTGGAAATTGAGTCTCAGCGACTAAACTCATAAACTAAACAATACACTACAACCTATAAACAACACAACACTTTAAAATTAAACACAATATGTGCACATAAAAACCCTATAAACTAACCCTAAACAATAATATCCACCAAAACCTAAAGCTACAAGTGATCGGTAATATCCCTAGCAATGATATCAGTTTTATAGGTTCAGATATGATTGGAACTGCCATTAAAACTATCCAAAAGGACAATTTGGACAGATCAATAAAGTTCGATGAATGAATAGTGAGCTCAAGTGGATTATGACTCAGCTGTGTACTAAACCATTTTTGGTCTTGGGTTTTAGAGTCTTTGAGGCTGACCTGAATCCAATATCTGGCCCAAATGGTCCATTAGTCCTAAAAAAAGTATAAATGCCCCAACCAACCATATTAAATGGGTTGGAATTTTTCCAAGAAATACTAAATACTAGCACACACCTCTCTTGTCTCTCTACCTTCTACTTAAAATTTTTAATACTCTGATGATTCTATGGCAACCACAATGGGAGTAGAGGGTGCCTAAATAGATTTATTTCAAACGAGCATGTAGGAATTATAGTTCTGACATCATCAAAGCATGAATCTTTACATGCAAGATGTTCTACCTTATGAAGTTGAAGGTGTAAGAGACAATAATGAGCACACTAGTGTGTCTCGTGTCAATCACAAAACAGATGAAAGACAGTTCATGCACGATAAACGTGATCAGTTGATGGCTGAAATTGAAGCTTAAAGGCCCAAAAGCAAGCTGAAAAAATTAGTGAAGGAAACATCTGATGCATGTGGTGTGTCTGTAGATGAGCATAGTTACAGTGATCAGTATCCAAAGGCTCATATTAAATCTAAAAATACGCATCGGGCAAAAGAAGTTATGAGTGCATCAGATTCTTCTGATGGTGCATCCATTAATTCTGACTCTGATGAGTCTCTTTCATCCTGTAGTGATGAAGGCCGTCAAAAGATGAAATTGAGGCTAACTAAGAAACATTCAAAAAAGGGACAAGAGAGGTAAAATAAAAAAGAATAAAAGTCAATGAAAAATAAAAGATTTGGCACATTATGGCATTGATCATCTATTAAGTGATCAATTTTCTATTCAATCTGAATTATGTATTTTTGCTACTCTTGATGAAGATACAATATTTAGTCGAAGTCACGACTGGAGGCAATCCCCATTGTCCTAAAAAAACTCTCTAGACATCTTCCTAGAATATTGGACAGTTCCAAGATGGATAGTATGCTGGAAGTAAAGATACAGACAACCACCTCGAGCAGTTTAAATTTTTTATGATGAACATTGATGACGATGACAACTTGTTATGTTAGGTTTTCTTACAAACCTTTAAAGGAAGTGCCATAAAATGGAATAACGGTCTCCTACAAGGATCTATTAATTTTTTTGATATATTCTGGATGGCTTTTATAAGGTAATTTATGGGAAGTAAAAAGCTCAAAGGGAGTGGTAATACTATTATCCATTATGCCCAGAAGCCGAACGAGTCATTAAAAGAATATATCAGTCGATTTGTGAATACAAAGAATGGGTTAGCTGATTGTTTTGAACGGGTGGCTATCGCCTCTTTAAGACAAAGATTAAATACGGGCATGTTATCTGATACAGTAACTTGGGAGAAGGTGATGACTTGGGGAAGGCTGTTAAATCAGGTTGGAAAACAAATTACGGTTGAAGAAACTAAAAATTCTAGAGTGTCGCGTTTGAATATGTCTGCTGCTACAACATCAATTCCCCAAGCTACCATTCAATCTCAAGCTACTGTTAATTATAGGCCAAAAGAATCCGGACAGGGATCACATCGGCCCAAACAAAATCAATCTAACCAAAATTAGAATCAACAAGCTAGACCCAAGAGGGGCCAATGGGTTCAGCCTGAATGGTTCGCCTAACTGGGTGAAAGTCTGGCTACGATATATGATAAAACTAGGAATGTTGTGCATTTTAGAAGGCCAACCCCAATTCAGTCTCCTAAATAAAATCAGATTACTTGTTTCTGCAAATACCACAATGATGTGGGTCATGATACATATGATTGTATAGATTTAAAGCAAGAAGCACATAACCTTATTGAGAGAGGAAAATTGGGTGCCTTTGTTAAAAGACATGGGGACAGTAGACAAGATAATACCAACTCTCAACCCAACAATAATGCACCCCGAACAACCTCACCAAACGGTCATGGGGGCATCCAGACAAGAAGATGTCATGATAATTGTGGAAATATTTGACATAAACTCTGAATATCTCGATCTTGATCCATATTGGAATCAAGTTGGGGTGATAACAGATAAAACTGCAATTGTTTCAAATCTATGCAACATTTTCGAATCATTACCTATTTTTGGGGAGACATTGTAACAACACTCTCAAGTTGTTCAAGGAAAAGACATGTTAACAGTTTGACAACTTAGTTAGAGAGCAAAATGTCCACAAATCTTTACCAAAACCATGCTCCATTCATTATCTTTAATAAATCTGATTTAAGAGATATTGCAGGCCGACATGAAGATCATGTTATAATAGGGGTATGTATTGCGGGCAATGATATATGTCGGATCTTGGTTGATATGGGTAGTTCAAAAAATATATTATTTTTACCACTTATAGAGAGATGAAAAATCCTTCAGTCAATTAATGTTCGAACAAAACCATTGTAGGATTTACGGGGATTTCTTCCGATGTTATTGGGGAATTTGAAGATGAAGTGTCATTGGGTAAAGGACCATTTAAAAATGGTAAGGGTGTTGTTCGTTGTGGTTGATTTCTCAACATCTTATAATGCTATATATGTTTGTTGTAGATCTTGACTTTCCAGAATGCATGCAGTGGTTTTTCCACTGCCCACCAATGTTTAAAATATGATGTGGGAGGTCAAGTAGGTGTTGTCCGAAGCAGCCATAAAATAGCTCGTGAATGTTATGTCATTGCTCTTGCCATAAAGTCATTGGAAGCATTAAAAATTAACAAATAATAGCAGTTAGTGGACCCTTCAGCCAATCAAAATGAAATAAATGATCACAGAGAGGCCCTCGACACTATAATTCTATTTGAAGAAGTTGAAATTCATTGTGTGACATAAGGTAAAAGTGTTAGGGTTTGAGCCAAATTACCGTTAAGGTTAAAACAAAATTATTATTATTTTAATCTAATAATCTACATATATTTTCATGGTGCGATGAAGATGTGACAAGAGTGTCAGCCGATATGATTAGTCACAAGCTATCAGTTTGATCTGATACTGGGCCAGTGGTACAGAGAAGAAGGACTTTTTCTAGATAAAAATCTAAAGTGATTATGAAAGAAGTAGATCGGTTAACTAAAATGGGGCATATTAATGAACCTCAATACCCTCTTTGGACGGCTAATCCAGTATTAGTCAAGAAAAATAATGGGAAATGGCGTATACATTTTGACTTCACAGATCTAAATAGAGCTTGCCCTAAAGATCTTTTTCCAGTGCCTCAAATAGACGAGCTGATAGACTGTACTTCATGAAATAAGTCATTGTCTTTTATGGACGCATTCTCTGGGTATAATCATATACGAATGGATCTGAATGGTCAAGATCATACTACTTTCATTACTGATAGGGGGCTCCATTGCTATAAGGTGATGTCGTTTGGCTTAAAGAATACTGTAGCTACTTATCAACCAGTGGTGAATAAGGCATTTGCCAACCAAATTGGCAGAAATATAGAGTTTTATATAGATGACATGATGGTGAAAATCCCTAAGTAGGAAGATCACATATCTGATCTCCAAGAAACGTTTTCTAACCTAGAGGCCATCAACTTAAAGTTAAACCCTGAAAAGTGTGCGTTTAGAGTCCGATATGGTAAGTTTCTAGGATACATTATAAGTGGAAAATGGATCCAGGTTGATCTGGATCAGTTAAATGCTTTATTATCCATTGATCCACCTAAGAATACTAAAGAAGTCCATATACTAACCAGAAGATTACCGGCTTTAAGTAGGTTTATTTCGAGATCATCGGACAAGTGCACTCAGGTTTTCCAAGTTTTAAGGAATGCTAAAGACTTCAATTGGTCCCCACAGTGTGATCAAACTTCCCTTAAAATCAAGAAACATTTGTCTTTGCCCAAGACATTGTTCAAGCCTATTCAAATATAAATACTTTATATGTATCTTTTTGTATTAGAGTTTGCCAGTAAGTGATGTGCTGGTAAGAGAAGTGGATAATTATCCCTATCCGGTATATTATATAAGCAAGAGTTTATTAGAAGCTTAGAAAAATTATTTAAAGTTAGAAAAATTAGCCTTGGAACTGGTGATAACAGCTAGAAATATAAGACTTCAAGCACACTCTATCACGGATCTAACGTCTTTTCCTTTAAAGAATATGGTACAAAAGGCTTACATATCAGGAAGAATAACTAAATGGTCAGTTAAGCTTGGAGACTATGATATCGATTTTGCACCTCGAACTACAATCAAGGCTCAAGGTGTAGCTGAATTTTTGGTAGAATTTCATACTGAGAGACCTTTTGAAGAAGCCAAGTGTAATAAGTTTCATAAATAGTGGGTAGTCCGAACATAGGGTGGATCTAGTATGATGCATTGTGGAGTTGTAGTTTATTAAAATTATCCTTATGGTGACACCATGTACCAAGTCATATACTTTGGTTTTAGAGCATCCAATAATGAGTCAGAGTACAAAGCATCCATAGTTGGTTTGAGGATAACTCAATTATATGGAGCAGAAATGGTCAGGTTAGTAAGTGATTCTTAATTGCTTATCCATCAGGCTCAAGGGAAGTCTGAAACCAAAAAATATCATTTAATAAAGTATCTACAAGTACTAAAGAAAATTGCCACAAGATTTAAAGGTATACGATATGAACATATCCATAGATCAGAAAACATTATCGTAGATTCCTTAGCCACTATAGCTTACTCTGAAGCATACCATTGGATCCTTATACAAGAATGTCCTTCCATTGAGTCAATTCAAGGAAAGAAGGGTGAAGTTTAATAGACTATGAACATATCCGGCGTACAATCCAAATATTAGAGATATGAAATCCAACAGTTTTTTACCGATGGAGTTTTACCTTCGGATAAGATTTTGGTTAAGAAAGTAAAATACAAGGCTCATGTTTTTTATGATGTTGAGAAGAGTTCTTTATAAAATATCTTTCAACGGGCCTTTTTTGCGCTGCCTTAGTTTTGAAGAATCTTAAAATGTTTTATCCAAATTACACGGTGAAGATGGGTCAACACACTGTGGTTATAAAGCTTTAACCATGACAGTTTTGTTAGTAGGATACTATTGTCCTACTATAATGGCATATGCTAAGGATTTGATCAGAAAATGTGATCCTTATAAAAAAGATAGAAATGAAGTTTATGTGCCGGCAATCCCCATGGAATCAGTATCTGAACCCATACCCTTTGATAGATGGGGACTAGATTTAGTTGGGAAATTTCCTATGGCCTCTGGTGGTTGTCGAACTATAATTGTGGCTATAGACTACTTTTCTAAGTGGATAGAAGTTGCACCCTTATCTGGAACAATGTCAAATGCAATAATAAAATTTATCCTCTCCAACATATGTTGTCGATTCGAAATTCCCAAACGCATTACTACACATAATGGTCCTCAGTTTGACAACAAAGACATAGAGGAATTTTGTACCTCAAGAGGAATTCAACACTACTTCTCTTCTCTTTTCCATCATCAGGCCAACGGGCAGGTTGAAGTCGCTAATCAAACAATTTTAAAGGGTTTGAAAAAGAATTTGGAAAGATCAACGTGAAAATGGCCAAGTTATTTTCAAGAAGTGTTATGGGCCTACCGAACCACTCCTCATACAACTACTCATGAAATTTATTTCGCTCTTTTCTATGGAATGGATGCAATTACACCTATAGAATCTACTTTGCTTTCATTCAAGGTATACAATTATTTCGAACAAGATAATGATATGATTGTGAAAAATCAGTTGGATCTAATTGAAGAAAGAAAGGTGAAAGCACACTTGAGAACAACACACTACCAGGGTCTGATGAGAAGTAGGTTTGCATCTAAAGTAAAAATAAGAGATTTCTAAAAAAAGGACACAGTGTTAAGAAAAGTGTTCCAACATACCAAAGAGAAAAGTGTTGAGAAGATCTTGTAATTCTTTTTTCTCTTTAGACAGTTGTTCATTGGTAGCCTTTTCCTTGGCCAATGATTCATTCAAGTTTTTAACTTCCTGGGAGGTGGAGGTTTGAAGTTCAGTATAACTGGTTTGTGATTTTTCTCGATCATCATTGGCCTGATTAAATTCAGTATTCCGTTGTTATTTTTCCTTGATCATAGTCTTAATCTTCCTTTGTTCAGATGCGATGAAGACCTTTAGGCTTTGATTATCAGTTTTGAGGGAAGTGACATTTATTTTGGGCTCTAACTTGTCTTTATAAGTTGAATATGGGCTTGATGTAGCCTAAAACTGCATAGCTCAAGGTGTCATACTCATCGGACACTTCAAAAGATTCACCGTCATGAATCACTGCATTGGCTATGTTAGATGATTAAGGAAAGGTTCGGTCAAAATCCTCTTTGTCAAACTCGGTGAAGTATAAGTTCCCTATATCATCTAGGTTAACCTCACCTTCAGTAGGAGGTTGGTCAACAATAGGGAACACTGGAGAGGAACAATCAGCACAAACCTCTTCTTCATTAGAAAATTCAGTAAAATATTTAGTAGGAATGGTGGGAGGAATGATCTCTGGTCGGAGTATGATCTCTGAACCGATAGCTACTTTCTTTTTCCTGTCTGCCCTGTCATCACTACCTGTTTGGTGTCTCTTGAGCCTTTTTTATTTTTCTTGATTTGTGGGGAAGTTGGTGGCCTTTTTTCCTCACCAACTATTAATTACACAACCTCCAATAGTGCAACATTAATCACACATAGAAATCAAGAATGACCTACATCGGGAAGTCTTTGAGAAGAGTCTCCACTTTTCTTCCTTTTCTTCTTAATTTTATCAAGGCGACTCAGAGCCTTATTCCTAACTGGTAAAAAGAGCTTACCATCTTTTTCTTCTGTTCGTTTGAATATTTTAGTAGCGTTAGGAGGGTTGGTGAACTCTTCCAAAAAAAGCTCCCTCGTTGAGCTTGTTCTCTATAAATGAGCCATTACCATGTTAGCTACAGTGAAACAATTGTGGAAACCAGCTTCCTAATTTTCCATGGCCCATTGATTCTATTTAGTAATGGTGGTTTGTTCCTCTTCAAAATATTCTGAGAACATTTTGGAAAATACTAAAAAATAAATTTGAAGTACGAGTTAATGTTAAAATTATCCGATGTAAAAATTGATATTAATACACATTGGAAAGAATCATTAAACGTTTACCTGAGCTTTTCCAGTATCTAGTTAGTAAACTTAGATTCTCCTTTCTTCTGATTTTTCTACCATTCTCCCAAGCGCCACTGATATTGAAAAGTCGACTCCTCCAAGGCTTATCAGCTTCTAGCAGGTCATTGACCACCTTGTAATCATTACTCATGTTGAAATAGTAGAAATGGATATGATGGTTTCTACATAAGCCGGCCACAATTACAAACTGTTCCATGGGAATTGGGATTTTGGAAAGCCTTGAAGCAATGATGCTGGCTAATAAGACATAACTTTACTAAATGAAAATATCTAACTATCTTTGGGTCCAAAGATAAATGAAGGCCCCAGTTGATCACTTTAGTGTATACCACTAGCTACCTAATTATACTATCCATCGGAGTCTCATTATGGATGGGAATTCTCACCTTGATAGACTCCGAAAAGCCTAGTTTTTTCTTTATCATATCCAACTCAGCAGTATGGGTGTACAAATAAGAAATTCGTTGAAGTTCTAACAAGTACTTAACACTAACCTTGGAGAATTTGGGACCTACTCGCCCTACGAGGCACTTCGAAAGCGGTTCGGTGTCAGGTCTCTCCACTATTTTGTGCTTTTACCGAACTATACAAGTGTCTTCAATGTGTCCTGAGATCTCTAAAAGGGTTTCTGGCCCACTGTCTTCCATCATCTCCTCTATTATTTTTTGCGTCTGCGGATATGTGATCATTATCTTGTTTCTCAATATGAGAAGATCTGATGGGAGAATTCGATGGGCGTGGATCCAAAATTGGCAGTATTGGAGACTTTACCATTGAAGGACCTTCTTTGAGATTCTTTGCCTCTTTGACAGGTGGAGTTGCAGTTTTGGTGGATAGCCTACTAACCCTTTGAGGTGGGCTATCTCTTATATTTGAACCCATAGAAATAAAAGTGGACGGAGTTTTGCGGCTGGTAACTCTCTAGCTTTAAAAGAATGGTTTTCGTCTGGTTGTTTTGGTTAGTGAACTGGTGGTTCTAGTTGTTTTGATTGATAAATGGGTGATACTGATTGCTCTGATTGTTCAAGATTTATTAAAGATTGAGCAGAGAAATTTTTCCAGGGAAGTATTGTTGGTCTGCAAGAAGATAAAATCATGTCCGGCTCCGTTATCGTTTGTATAACCAATCCACCAGGGGAAGCATGTAGACCAGCGGTGATTCTTGCTTCTTTTTTCTCTCTTTCCAATTCGGAAAAGTTCAACCAGCTTCCTTTAACCAAGGTTGTTCTAGTTGTAAGTGTAAAAGTTCTGAGAAGGGTTAGAAAGATTAAGAATAAACCATAGATTAAGAACAAACCATAGATTTTAAGTACCTAGGAAAAAACGGCTGAAGAGGTATAATTAGAAACTTACACGTGTAAATAGAAGTTGTTTGTTAAAGTCGACACCTTTGAGTTTCATAGTAATAAAAAATCACATCGGACCCTGATCAGATTTTATACATTGGTTAGCTCTTCCAAAATAATTTTTGAAAGACCTAAAAGGGCTATTGATAGGTTTGGGTATGATTGGAACTGCCATTGGAACTATCCGAAGGGGAAATTTGGACAGATCAACAAAGTTTGATGAATGCACAGTGAGCTCAAGTGGATTATGACTCAATTGTGTACTAAACCATTCTTAGTCTTGGGCTTTGGAGTCTTTGAGGATAACCCGAATCCAAGATCCAACCCGAACGGTCCATGGGTCATAAAACAAAAGTATAAATACCTCAACCAACCATATTAAACGGGTTGGAGTTTTTCTAGAAATATTAAATACTAGCACACACCTCTCTTATCTCTCTACCTTCTACTTAAAAATTTAATATTCAGCTAATAAAATACCTAAAATACTCTCCGATTATAAATCATCCGCACCAAGTTTAACTAAGAACAACCATCGTAATAAACCACAAAAATACATTATACATACACTAGAAACCTACAAACCCTGAAGCTAGTTGATTTTTAATAAATGAAATATAGTGACAT
The DNA here is from genome assembly GCA_036936605.1 of Limnanthes douglasii subsp. nivea. Classification (NCBI taxonomy): domain Eukaryota; kingdom Viridiplantae; phylum Streptophyta; class Magnoliopsida; order Brassicales; family Limnanthaceae; genus Limnanthes; species Limnanthes douglasii. The sequence continues at coordinate 143,212,258 of JAUPFV010000003.1, forward strand.
TTTCTTACGGTTTCAAAATTAGTACATGTATTATGAAGTTATCAAGGTATGAACAATGACTTATGGTGTGGGTTATTTCTGATCAAGGGTAATATTGTAAAGTGTTTTGAGAATTTAATGTTTAAGGTAAAATGTAGAGAGATAATTAAGATGTGTGCTAGCAGTAAATTTTGATTATCCTCATTAATGAAAGTAGTTGGGGTATTTATACTTAATTAATGACCCATGGGCCTTTCAGGTCGGGTTATGGGCTTGAGTTAAGTTTAAGAACCCATTTGCCCAAAAGATCAAATAACCAGCAACTAGCTGAGTCACGTTCCACTTATTTATTCTGTTCGGTTGGACATGGTATTGGTTATATCCGAACTTACCTTCAGATATATGTAAGGGGTAGTGTCAAATAAATCTAACCTTATCAACTTAATCGTCGAATATGTTCTCTTACGTGATGAACAAAGGCCAACGACATGTTTGTTGCTTTATAGGAGTGAAAAAATGTCGTCGAAGGTTTGGGCGGAAGAAGAATGGTAGGTAAATCAATTTTGGATTCGTGGGTTTAGTGTAAGGGTTTCATGGGTTTAATGATTCTCTTAGGTTTAGTAAATTTGAGAGGTAATAGGCAGGGAATGGTCTTATTTCAAAATGAAAAAAAGGTTTTCAACCTAAAATAGCCTATTTATATTACTCGGGTATTTTATCCATTTTTAGGTCTAGATACCTATTAGTAGTATGTAATTTTTGGATATTATGTGGTAAGGTAATAGTTTAGAGTATATTTATGGGTACTTTTATCTTTATGAAACCACAAGGTTGCTCGATGAAAGTTTAAATTGAGATAATAGCAAGGGAATCTCTCTATAAACCTCAGTATTTCCAAGAGATTTTTTTCCTTAAGAATTAAATACCTTTATTTAAATTCAGTATTTTACAAAAGAGGCCCAATAATAAGTTGGCCATTACAATAAAATCCAAATTGAAATTGAGTAGCACAAGTTATCAAAGTTAGCGATTGTTTCTATTAATATTTGAAGTGGCTTCTTGTCATCATTAGTTTTCCTTTCGATGAGTAAATTATATTAATTAAGCTAAAAGTCGAAAAGCTTATTTTGAAAGTAGTCACTCTTTTTAAGCTTTGTGCTGAAGAAGAAAATCATTTTATTGAAGCTACAATGAGCTAGCAACAAAAAGAAAAAGCATATTCAACTTGAATAAAATTGGTGGAAATCATCTCGGAATCAGCAAAGATTAAACTTGTAAAAGCTTGATTGATTCCATCATGTAGAAGAAATTTTATTATTCTACAACATGAGGCTTCTGGATCTACACATATACTATTTTTTTCAACTTTATTTCAACAAACATTTAGTAAGAGACTTCCTAAGATTCTCCAAGATTATCATGTAATCTTTATAATTGATTTTTGCAAATTATCATCTAATTTGTAATTTTAATCTTTTCGAGGATGCTCCTAGTTGAATAAAGTGTACCTACATAATAATGGAAAAACTAAAAGCACAAAATTCCAGGTACAAGGACCAACTTTGTAGGATTGTTAGCACCACATGGGTAGTTTAAATTAGTTTTCTTAAGAATTCGACTAAAATTGATTCGGGCAAGCATGTTGTGTCTTTGAGGTAACAAGAGAATAGAGAGCACATAGTGCATAATATCTTATATAGATGAATAAGACTATAAATCATCACGTCTTAAGTATTTAATACCAAGGCTTTTGAGTAAGTAATAGCCCTCAGAAGATTAGGAACACTTGATTTATCTTACATAATCGGCAACTTGTCTTAAGTGGATAAACTGGTCATGATTGATAACAACATCCACCTTTAATGAATCCTTCCAAAGGGTCCAAATTTTATTGTTTTTGTTACCAGTTCCTAAGTGAAATCCTGTGATATTTAAGGTTTTGTCAATTTTATCCATAAATACCAAAGGTTTATGTAACGCAATGAATTCAATTTTTGTGATTTAGAGATTGATTTTAGTCTTCTTGTAGTGCAGTTGTTACCTCCACCTCTAGTTTATAATTCGTATATTTTAATTGTCATTAAGAGGTTGAGGTAAATGTTCTATTTGTCCTTTTAAATTGATTTGTTTTAGTATTAAGGAAACCTTTTATTACACCTCCTTGCTTTCTTGCAATTTTTTTTAATTTCTGATTCTTTGGCAGGTTTTCTTAAGGTAGATAATGCAGGAAGGGCTCCCGGTAAGAGTGTGATTAGGTGAGGTTGAGGCTTGCTCATTAGTATTTAACACATTGCTAAAGGTAATAAAGTTACTTAACTCTATTTTTTGAAATACTTCAACTTTTTCAGATTTTAAAACTTCTATGGATATTGAATCCTACTTGAGAAGTGTTTGACTATTATCATTAGGAGAATTATTCTATTGATTATATATAATAGAACTTTCAGTACCATCATTTGCTAGATAAATTAAAGAATGCTTATCATTTCCTTGGTTTATTGCATTGCTAATAAAGTTAGAAACTATTGGAGGATCTACATTCTTAGGATTACTCCTTCAACTATTATGGACTTTAATTTTGGGAATCCAAATTCTATTATTGTTTGATGGTTTCTGATTTTGGTTGGCTTTAATCTGATATGAGATTGAAGTGGTTCTTGTGGGATGTCTTACATTTCTTTTTCAAATGTTTTTTACATTGAGAACTATCGTGTCCAAGATGGTGGTAATCTAGATAGTAAGATGGTTTGTCACCATATAATGTCGAGCCAAAAACTATCATGGTCACCAAAACCAATCCAAAGCTTGTTATATATAGAGGTTTAGACATATCGAGTTCAATCACAGCCTTGCAACAATTGAATTTAGCCATATTTCTAATTGATATCCAGGCAATCAAAGGCATATCAATGGACTCAACAATGTTTTGAATGGTTACTTTGTTGTACATGAATTCATAAATACTTGAGAATGTAACCCAAACAGGATTTATGGGTGATTCATGCCTTGGGTTGAAACAATGAGACCATTTCAATAGTCTCATGAAATATTGGCTTATAGACTGGACATTTCTCTTTTAAAGTTTTCAGATATCTTCTAATTGATCAATTTCTATTAGTATATGTCTCTAGTTTCACGCTATTAGACTAAATTCACCATTGAAACGATTTTTTCCTGAAAAATAATGTATAATGTGCATATGCAGCCTTTCTAGTGAAAGTTTACCAATGAGAGTGAATTCAGAGTTTAATAAAAAGATTTTTTTTATTTTTTTATATAGAAATGAGTAGCTTTGGCATCTCATTTGTTTGTAATTTGAACTTACTTGTAAAAAAATGTCTTTCATGCTTGATCTTGATTTTGCAGTATCCACATAAAATTTGAACTTGTTTTATTGTTGCAAAGTATTCCTTTGTTTTGGTGTGTGTTGATAAACAATAGAGTTATTCCTTAAAGAATGAAAATTTTCATCATAACTTTATTCTTGTGGATATTTATAAGGTGGTATATCTTCCATGTTGGCTTGATCATTGGCTTAATGAGGATATTATGTCAAAAGAACTCTGATTTTGTTATTGTTTCCTGGAACACGATAACGAGTTGATTAATCTACACGTTTTTTAGAATGGTTTATTAAAGTTCGATTAGTAGCCTTTTGGTTATGTTTTTTCTGACCTTCCTACATGGTCGAAGAATTGTGACGGTGGCTAGCTGCTGATGTTGTGATGATCAGGAAGGATGGAGGTTAGCCGATTCTTGAACCATTCTTGGAGCTTTTTCTGGAAGTTCAAATTTCAAGCTTGTCATTAGTTGTTTTTCCAGATTTATTTTTTATTTTTTTGGTTAACATGTATTGAAATTTCATATTTTAAAAGGTTTAGATTGCTAATTTCTTTAATAAATATTTTATAACTTAGAGTAGTTATTTTATTTTTTATACCGAAGAGAAAAATAAAAAATAAACACGTAAATAAATTGATAATTAGGAATATAAGTGTTATTTTTAAATTTAAAAGTAAAAATAAAAAGTAAAAAAAATAAAAATAAAAGCGGTAACATTTGTAATATAAATTTAAGTATTCCTTTGTGGATACACATATAAAAATAATAATACATATATTTAATTTTCATTCTTATTTAGAAAGATTATTCAGATGCTCTTAACTTTTATTAAAATAATTATTAAAAATGTAATTTACCAATAAACATCCAATATCGAACTTATTTACCAATAATAATCCAAAGTTTGATAAAATATGGATAATCACATAATAATAAATTCGTATATAAAGATAAGCACATCTTAGTCCTAAATATTTTTCTCTCTCATATTTTTTATGTTCTTTAATAACATATCTTTGAAACTAGAAAAACATACATGAATACCTTCGGGTTTTTTTTAAGATGAACAAAATTAGATTCAAGAAATATATTTTTATTTATATATATAGGTTGGAAATTATGTGTAATTGATTTTAAAAAGCAATTATTGTTTAGTTGCAAAATTACATGTAACTTTGTTGCAAAAAAAACAATTCTTGTTTAGTTGCAAAATTATGTGTAATTTGGTTGTGGAAATATAATTGTTGTTTAGTTGCACAAATACGTGCAAATGTGTTGCAGAAATATGTCTTTGGCCGCTAAATAAGTCTGATGGTTTTGAAAAATAAAATATAAACTTGTTTTTTTTATAAAAATAAGTGTTAATTGGGTCTCGAACAACTAACTTTTTGTATTTGCGAAAATATATGCATTTTTTATTCTTTTTAATAATAAAAAGAATTATTGTTGTAGAATTAACTCTAAACGTGTTGCGAAAATAAGAAAAAAGTGCTTGTGGAAATAAGACTTTGTTTGCTAAATAAGTCTAATTGTTATGAAAAACAAATACAAATTTGTTTTGTGAAAAATAAGTGCTAATTGGGTGTGAAACGACTAAATTTTTTATAGTTGCAAAAATATATGCATATTTATGGTAAATGTTTTTTAAAAAATGGAGTTGCAAAATTATGTGCAATTTGGTTTTAAAATTATGTGCAATTTGGTTGCAAAATAAGTCTGAAAAAACAATTATTATTGAGTTATTGAATTATATGCGATTTTGTTGCAAAATAATAATAATTCTTGTTTAGTTGCGAAATTATGAATATTTTGGTTATGAATTTAACCTTGACAAAACGTTCTCCAAACATATCACGCATGGTTTGCGTTTTATTCGTGTTTAAATATAGAAATATATCTATTTTGGATTTTTTTTAAGTTAGGTTCCGAAAGATATGGAGTTTTGAAGGTTAAAAATAATAAATGGTTGAAGATTGTACGTGTTTGTGTTTTCATGGGTATGGTTGGAAGAATTTATGTTGTATGTGGTTGTTGGTAAACTTCAAAATCCAGGTGGTTATAAGTAATTGGAAACTTACGAAGATGGTTATGAGTAACTTACTCATTTTTATTGATAAGCACATGTGTAAAAATCAAATTACCAATAACCATGTGGATTTTGAATTTTATAAAAAATCATCTCCAGCATAAAATATTCCAACGACACCTCTCAAACCAAAATATACAACGTGATACGTACAACTTTCAATTGTGGACTAAATTAATTTTACTATTTTGTCATTTTTAACCTTAAAAACTCCATACATTTCAAACCCTAACTTAAAAAAAATCCAAAAACATATATATATTTTTATTTTATAAAGACAAAAAAATCAAAATATGTAAATGATATGTTTGGAGAACTTTATTTTTCAAGGTCAAATTTGTAATCAAATTGTTCTTAATTTTGCAAAGTAATAATAGTTACTTTTTTGTAACCAAATTACACGTAATTTTGCAACTAAAAAACAATTATTTTTTCAGACTTATTTTGTAACCAAATTGCACGTAATTTCACTAAAGAAGAAACAAAAAGAATATAAAAGTGGCTAGGATTTTGTTATTAGAAAGCGTAAGAATTACATAAAACATATGTTTATATTTATATATAAAATAAAAAGTTAATGGGCTTGGGCCCTTATATCTCTAAAACCCTCTCTCAAACTGAAAATGCAATAATAATAAGCATTGAGAGTTTGTCACAAATAAAATGAAATTGAGATGTTGACTGAGCCTTTGTGAAAATATCAGCAACCTGCAAAGCTGGTGGAACATATGGAAGCGAGATAATGCCAATCTGAAGATAATACCGAGTGAAGTGACAATCTATTTCAATGTGCTTCATCCTCTCATAAAAACATAAATCTTTGCTATCGTAACCAAAAAATATCACATGTGGTCACGACCATAGCACGGTACTCAAATTCAGTAGACGATCTAGAGACAATATCTTGTTTCTTGCTTTTCTATGAGATAAATGAATCTCCAAGGAAAGTATAGAAACCAGTAGTATATTTTCGGTAATAAGGATCACTATCCCAATCAGCATCGCTATAATCACGCAGTTCAAGTGAAGAGGTTGAATGAAACAAAATTCTTTAAAACTGAGTGCCACGAAGATATCTCAATATTCAATGAAAACAACTCCCCAATGGACGAATGCAGGAGCAGTAACAAACTGACTAACCACATGAGCAACATAAGCTATATATGGTCGAGTAACTGTAAGATAGACCAAGCTCCCAACGAGAGTTCGATATAGAGTTGGGTCTGACAAAGGAACACCAGAAATTCGCGTTCGCTCGAATAAATCAGATATATATTTTGTATGAGAGAGAATATAACTTTTTGGAGAGTGAGCCACTTCAATACCTAAAAAATAACGCAATAGTCTCAAGTCCTTCATCGTAAAGCGCTAAGCCAAATAACATTTTAGTGCCTCAATAAAATCAATATCATCACCTGTAATGATCATATCATCTACATATAGGGATAACATAATTTATCTTGCACTCGTACATCTGATAAACAAGGTTGAATCATGATTACTAACAAAAAAAACCAAGTGAATTAATAATCATAGAGAATTTTTCAAACCATGCACGAAGAGCTTGTTTGAGACCATATAAATCTTTCCTACGTCAAAAAACTTCCCCTGGTTCGTGAGCAAAACCTAGAGGAGGAGTCATGTAAACCTTCTCATAAAGATCACCATTCAAAAATGCATTTTTGATATATAGTTGGAAGATCTTCCACTGACAAACGGATGCAACCACAATTAGAGTTCAAATTGTCGTCATTTTTGCCACTGGGGAAAATATCTCATCATAGTCCATACCATACTTTTGTGAATACCCTTTTACTAGAAGATGAGCCTTATATCTTTCAACAGACCCATCAGACTTCGTTTTAGTTTTAAAAACCCACCGAGAGCCGATTATATGCTTATCGAATAGAGGTTTTACTATATCCCATGTATGAGTCTGATAAAGAGAGGTAAGCTCTTCAACTATTTAATTTTGCAAATGAGGATTGAAAATAAATTCTTTAAACAACTAAGGTTCATATAAATCATGTATGTTTGCTATGAAAGAGGTGAAAGTAGCTGAGTAAGAAGAAGACACAAAATCTGGTAGTTTGATAGAGTTACTTGTACGAGTAGATCTTCTCAGAGGTGGAGTTGGTGGTTCACTAATAGTTAGAGCTGAGTAGGGCCTTGATGGAGCATAAGTAGTATCAATATTAGTCGATATCAATGGATATGTCACTATTATTTTCAAAAGGATCAATCGTCCAAAGATTGGTACTTGTTAGATCATGTGATTTCGGTGGTATCTAATAAAACTGGATATGCTTGAGAAATGTAACATGTCGAGAGACATAAAGTTTCTCACTAGTGGAATTAAAATAATTATAACCTTTGTGTCTACCACCATAACCCAAGAAAACACAAATTATGGATTTAGGGCCTAGTTTATTGCATCCGACACGAGGACGAAAGACAAAACATGTACATCCAAACACTCGTAATGAAGAATAATCTGGAAGTTGTCCATATAACTTTTGAAATGAGACAACCCTACATTATAAGCAGTGGGAGTTTCATTAACCACATACATAGCAGTATAAATTGTTTCTCCCAAAAAAATTGTAGGAACCTCAGCAGACAAAAGCAAAGAACGAGCAGTCCACCAAGGTGACGATGTTTTCTTTATCCAACATTATTCTGCTGAGGGGTGTCAGTGCAAGAAGACTGATGTATGGTACCGTCATATGCAAATAACTAAGTAAAATCATTGGATGTCTATTCACACCTAAGTCACATCTAAATCATTTTATTACAGCAAAATGTTGAGTCTTAACAAATGCCCGAAATTCTCTATAAATTCTAAGGAAATTTGATATCTGTTTCATAAGGTAAACCCAAGTATATTGAGTATAATCATCGATTAAAGAAACATAGTAGGACAAACCACCATTTGTAAAGACATGAGATGGACCTTAGATATCATAATGAATAGTATCAAACAGAGCAATAGAAGAAGTGACACTTTCATTAAACGCTAACGCCAAAAAAAATTCCAGTTTACAACTACTACAATCCGAGATATTACAAGTGTTTAACTGACCTAAAGCACCTGTAAAGACTAAAAATTTTAAACGCGATGCGGATACATGTTCTAAACGAGAATGCCAAAGCTAAAACTCAGACGATGAATGATTCAAAAGAAACGAAGACAAATCAACATCAAAGGCAGCAGTATCAGTCAAATATGTTTTTCCATTATCAACACTATAGAAATCCACATATGTTACTTCGAATTTCTCTAAAACATAGAGTTACCATATTTTACTACATGTCTCAATCACTCTACGAGTATGTTGATTTTGTATAGCATAAACAGAATCATAAAACAAGACATAATAACCAGATTTACACGATTAGCTAACCAAAACAAGATTCAAAACAAGGGTGGGAACGTAGTAAACATTAGAAAACGATATATGAGGGGGTACAAATAGAGCCAATACCATCTACTAACATTGTTGTAGCGCTAGCAGATAAAACAAATATGGATAAAACATGAGACAACGAAACAAAGTTTGACATATGAGGTAACATATGACGAGACACACCAGAATCCAAAATCTATATTGATGAATCAATACCTGAAGTGGAAGATAAGGATATACTTAAATGGTATGAAAATATAGACATAAAAAATGTCTTCGCATTTAGTTTGATACTACTGGACTGTTGAAAATATATTTTTCTATCATATTCGCAATAACATCCATAATCTCTCTTTTACCAACCAAAAAATACTGCACCAGTCCAGTAGTGATTTATCCTAAACCGTAACATCAAATCACAATCCAACCAATCCAATTGAAGGATTGGATGTTCCGAACACGCTCTCTGAAAATTAAGGAAAACATCGACACTATTTTCATTTTGATCGTTTGATTCTGGCTGCACACAACATATCCGAAAAACAAAAACTGTATCTCTTCTGACGAAAAACAGATCAAAATTTCCAAACAAATCCAATAAAAAAACAAGATTACAGATTTGAAGCCAATCAAAAACTAATCTAAAATAAACAAAAAGAAAAATCACAACCACACGTCATGTAGAAGGGTCAAAACAACAAGAACAACTAGCAGCTGAAGCACAACAAAAATAAACAACCAACAAGAAGAACAACTAGTAACTGAAGCACAACAAGAAGAACAAGGCAGCAGCTGAAGCACAATATGAAGAGAAGAACAACCAGTAGCTGAATCATAATAAAAAAGATCCAAACAACGAATCGAAATTGAATACCTAGCAGAAAGTAGATACAAACAACGAATCAAAGTACCATAACGAAATTGAATACAAATACAAATGCAAAATCAAATAATCCAAATAGCTAATCAAAATCGAAGACCTAGCAGAAAGCAAATCCAAACAAAGAATCAAAATACTAAGACAAATTAATTACTAATACCAATACGAAATCGAATACGAATATGCAATCCAAACAAAGAATCAAAATTGAATACCTAACAAAACAAATATCCAAACAACAAATCATAAAACGAATACCTGGTAGAAGAAGGGGGGATTGCTACACTTCCCCGATCAGATTACTCCAGGCTCTGCTTCCATGTTAACTAAATAAGATACAAAAAGAATGTAGAAGTAGCTAGAGTTTTGTTATTACAAGGAGTAAGAATTACATTAAACATATGCCTATATTTATAAATTAAATAAAGAGCTAATGGGATTAAGCCCTTACATTACTAACACATTTTGGTTGCAAAATAAGTCTAAAAAAAACAAATATTGTTGAGTTACAGAATTATATGCAATTTGGTTGCGAAAAAACAATTGTTGTTTAGTTGTGAAATTATGAACAATATGGTTGTGAATTTGACCTTGAAAAAAAGTTCTCCAAACATATCACTCAGGATTTCCGTTTTATTTGTCTTTAAAAATAAATAAATATATGTTTTGGATTTTTTAAAGTTAGAATTTGAAAGATATAGAGTTTTGAAGGTTAAAAATAATAAATAGTTGAAGATTGTACGTGTTTGTGTTTTCATGGGTATTGTTGGAACAATTTATGTTGTATGTAGTTTTTAATAAACTTCAAAATCTAGGTGGTTATAAGTAATTTGAAACTTACGAAGATGGTTATCAGTAACTTACCCATTTTTATTGATAAGCACGTGGGTAAAAATCAAATTACCGATAACCATGTGGATTTTGAAGTTTATCAAAAATCATCTACAACATAAGATCATCCAACAATACCTCTCAAACCACAATATACACGTGACACGTACAACTTTCAGCCATGGACTAAATTAATTTTACCATTTTGTCATTTTTAACCTTCAAAACTTCATATATGTCAAACTCTAACTTAAAAAAAATCCAAAAGCACATATATTTCTATTTTTTAAAGAAGAACAAATCAAAATGTGTGAGTGATATGTTTGGAGAACTTTTTTTCAAGGTCAAATTTGCAACCAAATTGTTCTTAGTTTTGCAACTTAATAACAATTATTTTTTCGTAACCAAATTACACGTATTTTCATCACTAAAAGGTAATTGTTTTTTACTTATTTTGTAACCAAATTGTACGTAATTTCACAACTCCGTTTTTAAAAGTTTTTTCACCATAAAAAATGTATTTATTTTGCAATTATAAAAAACTTGCGTTTTTGCATCCAATTAACACTTATTTAATAAAAAAAATTGTATTTTATTTTTTTAACAACCAAAGTCTGCTACTATTTTCAGCATGTTTTTACAACACATTTGCACATATTTTCGCAAATAAACAACAATTTCTATTTTCCTAACTAAATTGCACGTAATTTTGCAACTCTTTTTAAAAAACAAAATTCACCACAAAAATGCACACATTTTGTAACTACAAAAAATGTTTGTTGCTCCGTACTCAATTAACACTTATTTTTATAAAATAAGTTTGTATTTAGTTTTTTTCACACAATCAGACTTATATAGCAACCAATATCAAATTTCTATAACTATTTTGTTCTTGCTTTCGTAACATATTTGCATGTATTATCGCAACTAAATAAAATTTATTTTTTGCAACCAAATTACATGTGATTTTGTAACTACACAACATGTGTTGTTTCACAACCAATTTACACGTAATTTTGCAACTAAAATGATCATGGATAAGTTTTGTTCGTCTTAAAAAAAACAAAATAATGACATTTTTGGATATCTTTTTCAAAGATATGATTTGAAATATAAAACATTTTAAATAAACATAAAAAATATGAATGATAAAAACGTTAGAGGTATATTGGTATTAAAAAACTCGAAGTGGTCATCTGGAAATATTAATTTTAAAAATAGGTGGTTATTAGTACTTTATCAAAGCTTGGGTTATTATTAATAAATAATTTTGATGTTGGATGATTATTGGTATATTATAGTATTTAAAATATATTCAACTTTCTCATATTTCAACGCATCTATAATTTTCAAAATCTTAAACTTAATTCTTATAATTATTTTATGATATTAAATTCTTATAATTATTTATTGATATCAATATTTTCGAGTTACCAAGTTTTGTCGAAGTCGATTGTATATTTAAAGCAAAAAATAATTGTTTTGAGATTAAAAGTTACATATTGCAGAAGCAAGAATAAATGAATGAATTCGCATTATTTTATTAATAGTTGTTAGGTCATTATTTATAGGATTAGTGTTATAATAAATATCTCTCATATATTATAAGAACAATGCTTTATTTTTGTCTAACCACTTAGTTATGTAGTTAATTGTATCTTTGAATGTTTTTTTTATATATTTGAAACTTAGATTATTGATTAACCAGTGTATTCAGACCATACTATTACACGTTTATCAATAGCCTTTATAGTTCTTACTCGAGTAACAAGGATAAATTATATCAATTCTTCTTGAAGTGGTTTTGTTATTGGCCGAAAAAACTAGTTGTCTTTGTCGAAATGCTTTGTATCTTTTTTGAAGTACCTACTGTTTTTATTAAAGCATGTTAAACTTTTTGTTAAATATTTCTTAGGGTATCCACATGTTCGGATGAAATTTGGTCTTCAGATTTGGAGTTGCTTTAGAACACTTCAATTTTTTGTGACTATGGTTGAGTATCTTCTTTAGTTTTTGGTGAAAGATAAAGTAAGGACTATAATGTGCTTCTGGAGTATTGCTTTTGCTTCAGCTCTGTCGAATGGATTAGGTTATGCTTTAGCCGATCATGTTATGAAGGCATTCAAGTAGCCTTGCTAGCCCTTATCGAATGGCGAGAGAAAGAATATACATGCACCATTGTTCATTGTGTTGAGGGCTTAATATATTATTTTGGATTTGATTGATTTTTATATTTATTTATTACATATCCCCCTAATTCTTGTTGAAGATTGGTGATAAGAGCTAAAAATATAGATATAAATATTTATGTTTTTATCTAGTCAGCAAAAGCTGACAATATCAGTTCAGTTCAAAGTTGGATTGAGATGGGTATCTTTATGTAAGGTATATTGTGTAAGTATGAGACTTGTACTTACTTTCATGTTCAAGTGATTATATTTTTGAATTTATAGGGCATGTTTATTATTTTTAAATGAACACGCAAGTTGATGGCAATAATACTACACATGTAAAAAAATTGCCTCTTTTAATTTCGCGCATGCCCCCTCTTCAACTTCTTTTATCCTAGCCTTTCATTCTTCTTGGATATGACCATTTATATATGTTTTAATCTAGCCGTTTCAACATAAAGTATCCATTGTTAGATTTAAATCGTATATTTAGGTATAAATACATTGTTTCTTATATTTCGTTTTTATGCAATTTTTCCTTCTTTGCCTCCTCTTTCTTTTCCTCCGTTTCCTCTATTTTCTTTATCTCCTCAATTTTCTGTTAATTTATTATTTATGTTGTCACAAACCCTTGGATTTATATGTATAAGTGGTGATAGACGATAACAAAAGTAAAAACTTTGATAGTAAGGTTTCCATTATCGGAAGATGTGCTATTGGGCAAGATGTGGTTATAAGGTAACAAAACATGCTCCTCGCAACACTATCCCACTTCATATCGTGGGCATCAGATAAAATCCACCTTTATTCGAGATACCTTAGGGTGCAAAGAATTTTTCATGGAACAAGGAATGTAGCGAGGCTTTCGTGGCGCTAAAAAATTACCTCACGTTACCATAAATCCTTTATGCTCATACGACATGTGAGATTTTATTCCTATACTTATCAGTTTTTCCTTTTTCAGTCAGCCCCTTACTAGTTTTGGAACCAGAAGATGTTTAACAACCAATATATTACACCATTAAGACTCTAATAGAGGTAGAAACTCGCTATCTCAATCTGGAAATATTTGACATTATGACTCATGGTTGATGCTCGCAAGATACACCTATATTTCTAAGGCCACACTAGTATTGTACGAACCTCATTTCCCCTAAGTCACGTATTACAAAAGCCTGATATCTCCGACCGATTAACCAAATGGTCAATCTAGCTAGGGGAGTATGACATCAACTTCGATCCATGCATCGTGATCAAGGAACAAACCATTATCAATTTCATCACAAAAGTATCCATACCATATAATGAATCTAGCATGGTTGTACCCCTACCTGATAACTCCAACTAGGAATAGGTTATCAAAACCGATGGAGCATCGAGTACATAAAGTGATGGTATCTGTATAGTGATAAAATATATACATGGAAAAAAAATATGGCAAGCCATCCGTTTTAACTTCCCGGTTACAAATAATACGGTAAAGTATGAGATAGTCCTCAGAGGCCCATATATGCAGAGCTTAGGTTTTTAGAATCCGATCTGATTCAAAGTTAGTCATCAACCAAACTAAAGGCACCTATGATTACAAGAAAGAAGGAATTTACAACTACTTGACTGCTTTGAAAAAATATGAGTCTAATTCCAGTCGGTCTCTTATAATCAGGTCCCCCGTCTTGATAAATCCACAACTGATGCATTGGCTAAAGAAACGTCCTCAAAATAGCATCCACTTGTAGTACTAAAGAGTTACCCCACTACCGCAGCCCCCATGCCCACCAAAATAATCTGTATGATGGATACCACAATTGAGTGACGACAACCTTACTAACTGTACCTTCGTGACGACACTTTCCCATCAGATAAAGCAACAATTATGGCTCTGCAGCTACGTGACGTAAAATATTATATAATGGATGACATTCTCTACAACAAAAGTGCAATACAACCATTGCTACGATATTTAAGTTAAGAATAAGCTACCACATTTCTACATGACTTATATGCAGGAGATGCAAGAGCACATTGTGGCCACCGTAGCCTAATTCGATGACTGCTCTTTGTAGATTATTACTGGCCTGACCTAGAAGCCGGTGTAGAACGTATAGTACAACAATGCTACCCTGCAAAAAATTTCCTAGCATTGGCCACTTGCCAAGCGAGTCGATGAGCTCTAATCTGGTACCTTGCCCTTTTGATAAATAGGGCATCACCTTAGTAGGACCTCTACTGATAAAAACAAGGAATTTCCAGTTCTTAGTAGTGGTTGTGGATTACTTTACCAAATTGGTCGAAGCCAAAATCCTTTCCTGTACTTGAGCCTAGGAGATATGTGACTTTGTACACCACCAGATCCTTGTCCGGTTTGGTATTCTGCGTGTACTAATAACAAAAAAGACCCCCTGATTCCAAAATTATATCCTCACAACATTCGGTATGCGCTATGGCATCGACCAACATCTTTTCACCCCCTCTTATCCCCAAGAAAATAGGCAGGTAGAAGTCACCAACTGAACTATATGAGGTTCTATGGGCTTCCCGCACCACTCCATGCACAACAACTGAAGAAGCTCCATTCACACTCATCTATAATATAGAGGCAATGGTACCAACATAGGTCATCATACCAAGCCATAGACTCACCAATTACTATGAGGTCCCCAATGAGCTTTACCGTGCTATAAGCATCGATCTTATCGAGGAGTATCGCGATCAAGTACGAGTGTGTGTATTGCACTATAGAAGCCTGATGAGGGGACATTTTAATCCATGATTGTGCCTCGTACACTACAAGTAGGTGACTTCATTATGAAGAAATTTTTTCAAGGCTCATGTGACAAAGCTGGTAGAAAGTTAGGCTCCACCTAAGAGGGCCCTTACACAACCATCACCAAAAGATACCATGACACTTGTTGTCTCACTGACACAGATAATCACGCCTTCAAGCACCCATATAATATAAATCATTTAAAGTTGTATCACCAAGCCATGTAATTTAGCAATGCATTTTCCCTTCTGATGGTGCGGAGGGGTTCTTTAACAAGGTTTCCAACTATGTTTAACTTTATATGTTTGTTGCATACCCCTCTCCCTTTTTTAAAAATGTGAATGGGTCACTGACCACGCCTATGGGCTACGCAAGGGGCCATACTGAGCTAAGACGAATTGAGTCCAATAATACGAACAGGCTAATTTGCCATACCCACTTAGGCAACATAAGGGACAATAGTGAGCCCAATACCTTGCAATGGCATTATAAGAAAACTAGTATAAACCAAGCCTAAAAAGGTCATCCAATAGGCCAAATATATCTCTCCTGCGAATAAGCCGATGTGCATACCTTTCTAGGGCTACGCAATGAGCTATACTAAGCCCAGTTTTATAAGGATACCCTAAGTCACCAAATGTTTGACAAACACATAAACCTCTATCATATAACTTACGACCATTTATTACTTCAATTACTACCAAACGCTTTGATCAATAAAATTAAACACAACTATTATTTCATATATCCCTAACAAACTCACCAACATAACACAGGCATAATAAAAACTTTTACCATACAAGTAGAAAACAAAAATAATAGTATTTTGATGTTTAATTTTACAACACAAAATATCAGGCATCAGAAAAGGGAGGCGTGGTACCCGCTTCCGGAATGACAATGGCCACACCAACATCAAGGGAAACCTCGGTTAACACTGTCTTTGTCCCCATTACATCAAATTGGGATACACCCGCTTCGAGCTTCTCCACGACAGGATCAACATTTGTTATTACAGTGTCGTCCAAGGTTAACTGCTCCTCCATTAGAGAAAATTTCTTCAATGGCACCAACACCATTTCAGGTTTCAACCTCAGTAATTCTAGAAAAAATTCCCATTGATTTTTTTTTCTTTTATTTCCATCATCACCTCCATAACTTGGCTCTCTCGATCTTCTACATCCTACTCGGCTTTCTTCAGCAGATCCAACCTCTACTGCTCCTTCTGTGCCTTCGCTTCTATAATGGTCACCCACAAATTGACATTCTGTATAGTTAGCTCAGCTACCCTCTCGGATTGATCTTCTACCATCATAACTTGGGCCATATTTTGCGTCAGCAAGCCAAAGCTTCGAGATATTAACCCATAATTCTTTTATACCATGTCATTATTTTGTGCAGACAATAAGGCCCTTCTACTGACTAATTCAAGACACTCATTTCGACATGTATCGCGTTTATTAGCAACTGAGGACAGCTCGTGCCACAGGTTGTCATTCTCGCGCACCGTCTTCTCATGACGATTCCTAACCGATTTGTAGGCATATTTAAACCTGGCTAGCTCTATGGTCAAACCTCAGACCGAGCAAAAGAATAGGGCTTCTAGCTGCCATTTTTCCATTTCTTGATAATCAACGGTCAACATACGTCGATAAGACAACACCACATAATTATGATGAGTCTGCACACACATATATCAACATCATCTCACACTTGAACTTAACACTAATGAGTTAATACGCACTTATTACGACTCATTCCGATGGGTAGCTCCAGTTGCCGCTGTGAAATCTTGCTTATAGGAAAATTATCATAAAACGATAATTTCGGGCAGCGGTTCAATTGCTTTAACATCTGTAGAGACGTTCGTGACATTTTCATGTCTATCGGAGGAATTTCCTTAGTCTCTGTAACACCCCGGGAGACCTCGCCAATACAACCTTTCACTTGCACGATTTTTGGCCTCACAATGTTCACATATGACGAGCCAGGCCCTCGCCAACATCCTGAATAGTTAGCATCTTTTCAACATCCTTATTATCTCAAGAGGGCAATGACTACTCTATTGATCTCACCTTACGACTGTAGGGAACCATTAACCCAACCCTAGTATTATTACGATCTCAATACCTTTTTTCTATCAAAGTCTACAGTCGGTCCATAGTTGACATCTCCACACTACCTTCCATCTTTACTTCACCATTCTTTGTAACCTCCAACTCTGGCACATACCACAACCCAGACTACAAATGGTTTACATGCATAAACACACAAGATGCTTCCAAGCTTGATGATGTGTGCACAGCCACCAACATACCAAGCAATGGGTTTACCGCACCTTCTAGCCTCCATTCCCTATACTATTTCTAGTGTTTACCTTCACCTGTAAACGAAAATAACAGTTTAGTTTCACCACAGGAATGTATTTATAAAAACTACACAATGTAGAATCCTTACACTTAGCCCTCCAACACCTTTCCAGTTGAAGATTTCCAATGATATTCTCGTACTCCCAATTCCCAGACACAAACACGAATGTATGTTTCCAGTTCTTATCTGATGTGGTAGATCCACCAATCTTCTTACCATTTTAAGTTGGAGGTAGAAAAATCTTCTTACCATTTTAAGTTGGAGGTAGAAAAATGGAGATCAGGCTAGTTTTGAGACGTCAACTACGACCAAGAATTCTGCAAGACACACAGGAATATCCAGAAGCTTTAAGCTCATAATTATGCTCAAGAGCAACCTCCACCCTTTGTTATGAATTGTGTACGACATATATTTATAAAACCAAAAACAAAATCATGGATAAATGACTGAAAGGACAGGCGAACACCCCAATAAAAAATTGTTATTTACAGGAGAGTTTCATTCTCCCAAGCCTGATAAAGCTGCTCCATAGAAGTCGGTATCCTCGTTATGACATCACTAGGGTTACCATACCTAACCCTAATATCACGATAGCCTCTTCAGTCAAATAACCATATTTAGATGTCACATATGCAAAGTAATGTTCTAAAAATGAGGGACTTTTAAACTCCGACTCTGTGTAATTATCGATGATGTACTTGATTTTGTTTTACCACCTTTTTTTCGATGCCATCCGGATCGATTGAGTGAATACAATGATACAATATTAGTTATCAAAGCACGATAATGAGAAAATTTAGTCTACGTCGAACAAAGCTACTGGCTATTGGGTATTTAAGGCAATTGACCAGTTCAGGAAAGACTATCTTGATTGTCCATGGTGAAACCTAACATCGATCTCTCTAGTAATCTAAAAATAAAAAGGTATAAATAGTTCAAGTTTCGAATATACTTTTTTAATAATGCGATCTACGATGGAAATGACAGTGATGATCATTTTTCTAAAAATAAATAATGTGTTTTTCCTCTCTAGAAGCACAACACAAAAATCATTAAATGACTTATGAAATAACTCGTAATGGGTTTAAGTTGAAGATTGGAAACATGTGATGGGATTTCAGCCATAATCAACACATTAAGTAAATTTACACACAACATAATAAACAAAACGAAACACTTCTTCATTCTCCAAATGTTATCATTATGTCAGATCCACCATGATTAACACGCCTTCGAATTCTAACACGTGTTATGAGATCACCTACCAACAACGTACAAACATTGCAACCTGATAAGGAAATGGAAGTTTAGGGACTAAAAGTATAAACAATAAAATATAATGTAACAGATGGTAAAATTAGAGGCGAAATTCAGAATGTATATTTTAGTTGAGGACTGAAAGTGCAATTTACCCTTTTTATGTAACCGATTTCAATTGTAAGCTAAGTCTTTACGCCTCCATATAAAGGCCAAAGCTGAACTAATAAAGGGGTTGGATTTCTAAGTTAGATCACTTGTATACTTTGACTCTCTCTCTATCTATAATCTATTTCTCTCTCTAAAACTCTTCTTTTCTTATTTACAAAGGCAATTCCAGATAATTAAACTCACCAAATTGGCGACTTCACCGGGGACGACTAACAATCTGTGTCTATTCTACCAGTTCGAATCTTATTAACCTAGAAAAAATATCATGAAACTGTGCGATAAATCCCGAAAGCAACCTATTGGTTAGATCAACAATTGAAACGTTAAGAGAAGATTTACAGGGGAATGAAAATATACAAGAAGGATCTGTTCCGATCCAAACTCAATCTGATATAGAAATGCGTATAAACCAACTCTAGGATAAGATAAATGCATTAAATGAGAAATACGAGCAAAGAAAGCAAGAAATTCACTCGACAAAGCTGAATTCCTAAGTGAGACAAATCAATGAACAAACTGAAATTGGAAACCAATCTGATCGATCTTGCACTGATCATCAGATCAGGAATGAACATAAGAATGCATGTTTCGAAGCTCCAAAAAAGCCTTATTCTTCTCGAAAAGGAAAGAAAGATAAGAAAAAGTGTATTATATCTAGTAACGATGAGGTTGAGAGCTCCGGCTCAGGTTTTAAAAAGTATAGAGGTTCTTCGAAGGAAGAAAAAGAACAACCTCGAAAATATAAGAAAGAACACAGATCTAGGAGGGACATTGTGCCTCGTTGTTTGAGGGAATCTAATTGGTGTAAGGGGAACACATCGAATCAGTACGCTGAGACTGATCGGAATTTTTACGCAGTCATGGGAACTGAAGATTCGTACGCGCAGGGTGTTAATTGGAGGAATTCTCTGTGGACAAGTGAAATCAGATCTATTACGCTTCCAAAGCGTTTTGATATCGCTAAGGTTGAAAAGTTCGATGGGATGCAGGATCCAGATGATCACATCGAACAATTCAAAAATAACATGATGAACTTCGAAGACGATAGGCTGGTGTGTCGTGCTTTCTCACATACTTTTAAGGGAACAACTTTGAAGTGGTATTACCAAATTCTGAGGGGATCCATTTCGAATTTTGGAGATTTCCATATTGATTTTCGAAGGCAGTTTGTTGGTAGCATAAAGATGAGAGCAAATGGTGATACGATCATCCAATGCAAGTAGGCAGTTGGATACAAATTGAATGATTACACAAAACGATTTATTTTGACAAAGGAAAGTTTAGATATTTGTGAAGAGGGAGTGGCAATGGCAGCTTTTCACCAATGGTTATTTACAAGGGACCTGACTAAGGAGACAACAAAAATGAGGGCTTTAACTTTTGAGCGTTTATGGCTCAGATTGAAGATCAAATTAAAGTTGAAGAATCAACAAGGGTCCGATGAGGACCAGTTAACGTTCCAAATAATTCAGGACAAGTGTCCCATAACCCAAAGACAATCTTCAAATGCTAATCAACATGCGCGTCTGAGGAATAACAATTTACCACCTTGAACCGGAGGATATTTCGATCAAGCCCTATCCTACAACTACAACAGGTCGTGTCCAAATAAGTGGATAAGGCTAGAGTATTATGCGGATTTAACTGAAAGCGTGGCATCAATTTTGATAAAACCAAGAGTTATGTGAAGTTCAAGAAACCCACACCAATCAACAAGCTAAGGGAGGAACAGAACAATAAATTCTGCAGATAACATAATGATATTGGACATGATACCGATGGATACATTTTTTTGAAAAAAGAAGTCCAAATTTTTATTGAAAATGGAAAGCTTTTAACTTATGCGGAGTCACATGAAAACGCATCAAAAACTCCAACATCGAATTCACAGCCGGCCAACCCGAATGCGCAAGCTGAAAATTTGATAATTCTAGATTCAAAGGCTGATGAGTTTGATGCTGATTCAGAGTAATTCGATAAAGATCCATATAGGTTGATTTTGATGGTTGTTGAAGAGCCAATGAAAAAAGGACATGTTTGAAGGCTATGTGAGTATTTTGAGTCGTTGGCTATTTGTGGAGGTGATTCAATGACTGGTAATACTGATAGTTTGAGGAAGAGGCATGTTGTCAATTTAACAACTCAGATTGAAGAGAGAATGTCCACTCATTTGTATGGAAATAAGGACATTACTTTTATTTTGTTCGATGAGGACAATTTGCGAGGTACTGCGGGGCCGTATGAGGACGCGGTAGTTATTGGGGCAGAAGTTGCTGGTGTTGAAATTAGACGCATGCTTATAGATACCGGGAGTTATGCGAATGTTCTTTTCAAAACAACATATGACAAGATGCGCAATCCTCATCGAATTTCTTAGTCAGAGCCCACAATCATTGGTTTCACTGGTGTGACAGCTCGATAATAGGAGAATTCGAGGCAGAGGTGAGTTTATGAAAATGACCCTTCAAGAAGAAAGTTCAAGTGCTTTTTATGGTTGTGGATTGTCCCACAAGTTACAACACTATTTTTGGAAGGTATTGGCTGTCCACGATGTATGGGGTTGTGTCAATAGTATACCAATATTTTAAATATATGGTCGGAGACCGTGTGGGAGTCGTTCGAAGCGACCATAAAGTTTCAAGAGAATGTTATGCCACTGCACTTTAGATTCGAGGATCCAACAGTGAAGATATGATGAATGAATATCAGTCAGAGGGGTTGACCTCGAATTTTGATGAAATCGTTGACGATCCGAGGGAAACCCCAGGGTCCTTGACAGTAAGTGAATAAATTGAGGAGTATACTTTTTATGAGGGAAAAGTACTTCAAATAGGAACCTTACTGACCCCATTCCTACGTCAACAACTGTTAGAATTTTTATCTTATAATTTTGATATTTTTCTCTTGGAGAACGGAGGATGTGATAGGTGTGTCGATCGAAGTAATCTGCCATAGTTTAGTTGTTAATTCAAACGTGAAGATGGTAATTCAAAAAATAAGGGCATTTTCATAAAAAAGCAGAAGAAATTGTTTCCAAAGTGGATCATTTATCCAGGGTCGGACATATAAGAGAGTTGCAGTATCCCTTATGGACGACAAATCCAGTAGTGGTCAAGAAGAAGAACGGAAAGTGGAGAATGTGCGTGGATTTTACAGACTTAAATTGAGTCTATCCTAAAGACCCATTCCATGTTCCTCAGATAGACCAACTAATTGATTCCACTTCGAGAAACACAATATTAACTTTCATGGATGCTTTTACGGGATATAATCAGATCCAGATAGATCTGAAGGACCAAGAATGTACGACCATCATAACTGATAGGGGTTTACATTGCTACAAGGTTATGCCTTTTGGATTGAAAAACGCCGGAGCTACTTATCAAAGATTAATGAACAAAGCATTTATCACTCAGATCGGAAGAAACATGAAGGTGTATTTCGATGATATGATGGTAAAGAGCTTAGTGGATAATGCACATTTTGAAGATTTAGATGAGATGTTTTTTAAACTAAGGGCAATAAGGTTAAAGCTTAATCATGAGAAGTGTATTTTTGGAGTTCGATCATGGAAGTTATTGTGTGATGTTATCAGTGAAAGAGGAATAGAAGCTCATCTAGAACAATTGAAAGTTGTAGTAGCAATGAATTCACCTCGAACCATCAAAGAAGTGTAAGTTTTGACAGGAAGGTTAACAACACTTTTAGATTTATCTCTAGATTTTATGATAAATGTTTTCCTTTTTTTCAAGTGTTGTGAGGGCCAAAGAAATTTGAGTGGACTTCGGACTGTGAAGCGGAATTTACAAGCATCAAGAATTTGTTATCATCACCATAGATTTTATCAAAACCTCGAAGTAGAGAACAACTCTTTTTATACATTGCGGTATCAGATTTTTTCGTAAGTGCAGTATTAATAAGCAAAGATTCAGGAATTCTGAAGTCGGTGTACTATATCAGCAAAATTTTGGTGGCAGCAGAAAAGAGATATTTGAATCTCGAGAAGTTAGCATTAGCATTGGTGGTGGTTGCTCGAAAGATGTGCCCTTATTTTCAAGCCCATACTATTGAAGTTCGAACTTCATTTCCCTTGAAAAATGTTTTGTAACGTCCTGATATATCGGGGAGAATGACCAAGTGGTCAGTGAAGTTGGGAGATTATGATATTTTCTTCACACCTCGAACTACAATTAAAGCTCGAGCTTTGGCTGATTTTCTTGTAGAATTTCATTCGAGCAGATCGGATGTAGAAGACAGTAAAGATGTTTTACCAGTAAATTCGATGTGGGTTGTTCGAATAGATGGTGGATCCAGTGTTTTGGGATGCAGCGCTAGAGTTTAGTTAGTTGCTTCATTTGGAGAAACAATGCTTCAGTCTATCAAAATTGGTTTTCACGCCTCAAACAACGAAGCTGAATATGAAGATGCTTTGGCTGGTTTGAGACTTGCGAAGATATGTGGAACAATATTAGTGTGATTAGAGACAGATTATCAATTAGTAGCAAATCAAGTATCCAAAAATTCTGAAACTAAAAAGGATTGTTTAATTTTGTATCTTTGAGAGCTTAAAAAGTTGATGTTATTATTTGATCATGTTGTTGTGGAACATATAAGTCGAGGAAGTAACATAATGGTTGATTCGTTAGCAAATATCACCTATAAAGAAGAGTTTCCTTGGATGTTGCTACAAGAGATTCCTTCGATTTTGACCGAGTCAGACCACTGTGATTATATAGACGAATTGTTTGTCACTATAGATATAGTCCAAGGCGATTGGCGAACTGATATTTTAAAAAATTTAATTCTAGGAGCATCGTCTGAAGATGTAAAATTGGCCAACAAAATTGTGAGGCAAAGCTTTTGGATACATAGTTTTGGATGGAGTTTTGTATAAGAAGGCATTGAGTAGGCCATTATTACAATGTTTGAATAGGTAAGAATCACAGAAAGTTTTATCAGAGTTGTATGATGGAGAAGGATCAGCTCATTGTGGGTTTAAAGCCTTATATCATCGAGTTTTGCTTACAGGTTTTTATTGGCCTATGATCATGAACGATGCCAAAAATTTGGTTCGAAGTTGTGATACTTGTCAAAGGTTTGCTAATTCTACTCATAAGTCGACAGTTCCACTTATGTCTATTACCGAAGCCATACCAATTGATAGATAGAGAATTGATTTAGTGGGGCCTTTATCAATGGCATCTGGAGGGCGAAAAATGATAATTGTTGCAGTAGACTATTTTACAAAGTGGGCAAAAGCAGAACCGTAATCTGGAACGAAAGCAAAGGATGTGATTAAATTCATTGTAAACAGTATTTGCTGTCGTTTTGGAGTACCTCGAAGAATTACCATGAATAATGACCCTCAATTTAATAATAAGAAAATGACTTCATTATGCGCTTTGAAAGCGATACAATAATGTTTTTCAACACCTTTTCATCCCTAAAAAAATGCACAAGTGGAGGTGACAAACATATCTATTTTAGAAGGTTTGAAGAAGAATTTAACAAGGACATCAGGAAAATTGCCAAAAGAATTTCCAAGAAGTGCTTTAGGCTTATCGTACAACTCCTAGGGAAGCTACTAAAGAAACTCCTTTTGATTTAGCATATGGAATGGACATTGTCAGCTCTGTGAAATCTACGATGTCATCTTTTAGAATAACCCATTATTCTTAAACATCCAATGACAAAGCTAAAAAAACAAATTTAGATTTGATTTATGAGAAAAGAGTTTGAGCTCATTTAAACGTAATCCATTATCAAACTTTTATGGGGAATAGTTACAATTCAAGGGTAAAAAGGAGGGAATTTAAGATAGGTGATAAAGTATTGAGAAACGTATTCCTACATACTAAGGAGAAAAGCCTCAGAAAAATGCTCCCGAATTGGGAAAAAGCTTATGTGGTTGTTGAAAGGATAAATCCAGGGTCTTATCACATTTTTGATAGTCATGGGAGGATTCATTAGCACCCTTGGAATATATAACATCTGAAATTATACTGGGAATAACTATGTTGTATTTCGAATTTGTTTCTTTTGATTGATTAGCACACTCTTTCCTACCCTGTTGGCCCAGGAAGGTTTTAATGAGGCGTTATGTACATATTCAAAATTATCAATAAAATACATTTTTGGCCAATGGTTGTTTACAAGTGTTTATTTAAACCATCTTAATAACTGATCAAAGACTGATCATCTTTGAGGTTGATCAAGAGTAGAATGTTCCGAACTGTTTAATATACTTTTTGAAGAAACAATCATATTCGAAGTGCTACGTTCAATAAATGCATTATGATATTCGAAGTACTACGTTCAATAAACGCATTGTGATATTTGAAGTGCTACATTCAATAAACACACTGTGATATTCGAAGTGTTACGTTCAATAAACACACTCTGATTATAGATGTGTCACTATCATTCAAGGCACTATAACATTCGAGGAATTACACCTTGTAATAATTGTTTAAAGTATTTTATTATTTTTTAACTTCGACTGGTTAATATAAACAAAGGTTAGACGTAAACATAACTTGATGAAAATATGAAATAAAAGAAAAAACATTTGTTATTTAGGATGTTTTGATGAGTACAAGGGTTATGGTACTAATATGACAAATATAAAAAGATAACATAAATCAAAGGATAGTAAAATCATTCAGATGACTCCTCTTCGAATGATTTTTCTTCGAATGATAAACTTAGGATATGATCAAAGGCTTCAGTGGGGCTTCATTCGACAGGAATTTCATTCCAATAGTTAGAAAGGTTTATCTTAGGATATATTGCGTGAATTTCTCGAAGAAGGGTGGTGGCCTTATCTTCTTTACCACTGTTGATAGTTGCCAACATGTCCTTGGTACATTCATCTTCTACAACAGTGATGGAAAGTTGTTTTTCCTTCTCAAAACCGGTATTCAGTATGGCTATCTCATTGGTCAAGTTTTTCTTTTCTGTTTCGGTTTTGGCAAAAGAAGTCTGAAGATTACTAAACTTATTCTTCTCAGCACCTAAGTCTTCAAGGTGTTTAAACTTGAGTCGATCTATCTCTTCTTGATGCGAAGTGTTCAGGTTATCTTTTTCGATTTGGTGTTGTTCTCGTAAATGTCTTTTGACAAATAGGTGAACTATGATAAGATCTGACCTTGCCACTCCGAATCAATAAAATTGATATACTACATGATTGCAAAATTTTCCCCTCAACTATTTTTCATCTTCACCAATTTCTTTGTAGCGAACCATATCTTTGGCTAGTCGTTTCAGATGACTTTGAGAAGAATTATTTGTGATTTATTGAAGTTGATGAAACAATCGGGATCAAAGTGATTATCATTTTTATTATCTTCTATAGCAATTGCAGCATCTCCACCAGGTTTTTCTTTTTCCTTTTTAGGACTTTTTGATTCCCAACAACTATGACCTCATCGTCATCAGATACTATGTCTTTGATGGTTGCAACTATCTTATTCTTCCCTTTCTTCTCGGGACTGGTGGAACTTTTATTTTTCGAAGGTGTAATAGTTTTTTTTTGGAGAAGGTTCTCCCTATGTTCCTTCTTCGATGGACGAAAGCGTACTCTTTTTTGTTTTTCTTATTGAACCTTTAGGCTTCGGATTTGTTGAAGGGATAACATCAGATATGTTAGATGCCTTTTTGTTCTTTTTGGCCTTTTTCTTTTGAGGAAAGTGGTTGTCTGATCTGTTGCGGATGGGTAAAAATACTTTGTAGTCGGGATGGACCAACCTTTTAACAACTTGTCGATGTTTGGGTTGCTTCATCAAGTTTTTGGAAGGAAAGGCTCCAGGTGTGATCATAAATAAGTGATTGTTGAGAAAATTGATGGGCTCGAAGGCTGTGTGGAAAGCATTGTTCCATTCTGCCTCAGCCCAAACGACAAGTTTAATTAATATCTCTTTGGCTCTTGCTCGATGAATGGTGTAACACCTCGGAATTTCTGATAAGAACATATAAGTTGAAAATGAATAAGGGAAACAATAGTTAAGAAATTTAATTTAAAAGAATAATATTACAATACTTACGGCTACTCCTTAAGTTGAGGTTCAATCTCGATGGATTGGCTTCAGATATTCCTCTACCGTTTTCCCATACTCCTGAGATGAAAATGAAATTATGCTTCCAGAACTTGTACGCTTCCAAAAGTTCATCGATGATTTTTAGGTTATCTTCTAATGTAAAGTAATAAAATGGAAGCTTCGGTCCCTTGGACAATTTAGTCAAAAACATAAAATATTTGATGCTGATCGGAATCTTCGACTAGCGAGAAGCCATGATTATGGACAAAAGTGTGAACCATTTGTTTGGTGTTACTTGTGTTGGGCACAAATCCAAGAGTTCGAAGTAGTCAACTATCATATGATCTAGTGGGAACCAAACACCCCAATTGATGATTTCCGGATAGACTACTAGCTCATATTTTTTGCAATCTAGGGGTGTTTTTCCTTTTTTGGGAAGATGAAGTGTGATGTTGTCTCCCATTCCTCATTTCTTCTTCAAATCTAATGCTTGATTCTCTTTGTAGTATATGTATGAAACAATTTTCAAAGCAACGATATAATTTGCATCAAGGGTTCTTAGATTCTCACCAATTGTTGCTCTTTCTTCTGTAGATATAATGATCAGACCTTTCTTTTTCTTGGTCTTCCAACCTTCTTCTGTATGGTATTCTCGGAATCCTTCGAGGTTTCCTCATCGGTATTAGCTTAATTGTTTGACTGAGTAGCATCAAAATTAACCTTTGATTCGAACGCTTCGTCTCTCAGTTGTGGATAGTTCTTCGAGGGACTTTGTTGAGACGATGTGGCTGTCTCAATATTTCTCTCAGAAGATGAGATTTGGTATACGGATTCGATACAACATCGACATCGTGTCCCATAACTATAAAAGTTTTATTTTTAGGAACTTGTGGGAAATAGGTTGAGGAAGGGGTTGCTTCAGGTTGTTTTGAAAAAGATTATTTACTTCACAGCTAATTCGAGGTGTTCTTGGCGTTCGAGTTTTTGAAGATTGACTTTCTTCTGCAATAGGTGAGGGTGAAAATACAAGAACTTTAGAGGGATCAAAATTACCTTAGTAGGCGGTCTTTGTGGATGTTCTGAGGGGAGCGTTGCTTATCAACTCAGTAGCTCTATATCAATATGCTCTTTCGCTGATGCAGAAGTAATCGTAAGCTCCAAAGACGAAATTGCTATCAAGTGTTGGGGATTTAGGTTTTTTTGGGATTATGGCCTTGGATCTTCTGGATTTTGGGCGTTTTCTCATAAACTGATTGAAGGTTGATCGGAAAGTATGAACTTTTGGGTGAAGATAACTAGAAATTTTGTAGACACCGGTGAAGGTAGCGAAATAGTTGAGAGGTTCTCTGTTTTTATCTTAATAAATTTTGCTTATGGATCAAACATTTAACTATGAGGTGGAAAGGGTTCGTGTGATTGGGCAGAATTTGAAACGGTTGCGTGGTTATAGGTTTAACATCTGCGGTACTAGGGGCTTAAGTGTGGGAGGGTAGTATCTAGGGGCTCATGATTTATTTTGGAATAGACTTGGTATTTAAACTTATAAGTTTTACTTCGAATCCGATTCAAGGGATGATCATCTATGGGTATATTTCGATGTACCTGGGATGAATAATAGTGCAACATAATTATTGGTTTGCTTTGAATTATGGAAGAGGAAGTTTTCATTACTTTTGGTTATATTCGAGGATAATTAGTTCTCATTCATTTACTGACATGAGAACTAAGGGGGCTACTGATAAAGAAATGGAAGTTCATGGACTAAAAGTGTAAACAATAAAATGTAATGTAATATATGGTAAAATTAGAGGATAAATTCAGAATGTGTATTTTAGTTAAGGACTGAAAGTGCAATTTATCATTTTTATGTAACTAATTTCAGTTGTAAGCTAAGTCTTTACGCCTTTATATAAAGGCCAAAGTTGTACTAATAAAAGGGTTGTATTTCTGAGCTATATCACTTATATACTTTGGCTCTATCTCGCTGGAATATGTTTCTCTTTCTAAAAATCTTATTTTCTTGTTTACTAAGGTAATTCTAGATAATAAAACTCACCACAACCGACAACTAAACTGAGGCCAAGTCACAAAACATGACTGAGGTGGTCGTGAGGCTAAAGACCGATGGGTGTTAAAACCTTAACATCGTCATCATAAACCGAACAACCAGATCGAGTGTTAATAAAGTGATGGTACATGTGCGACCAACGTATTTCAATCGAGGCTTGTCTGAGCATTAAACTAATTGAGTAAAGGCCACATGGAAAGACCAATGTAATTAGGTGGAGGCCCGCCAAAGAAGTACTGCTAGTTATCGATGCCTATTTGGAGCAAACGCAACCAACACATAATATAGAGCCTTAAAGAGAGTCAAGAGTCATTGAAAGCCACTTATAAGTAAGGATCCAAACTAGTCACAAATTTAGTAATGGCCATAAATATAGGTATATGATCTTAATTAGTGGATTATGTATTTAGTGGGAGAGAGAAAGTGCATATCGAATTGTATAAATAGGATCGCAATTATGTAAAAACATATTTTTTTTCTTGGATAAATAAACTACTATTTGGCATATATTTATGAGATTTCCTCTAAATTTGATACTCAAAATAATCAAATATCGTTATGACGAAGAAAAATCTCTGAAAGTTTCACAATTCGTTCTTTCACCACATCTAAAGAGAGAAATATCAGTTTTTTATAAGAGAGTGAATGCTTTGGGAATCGATATTCCTATGTATGTTATTGTCTATATTGTCATTCCCAATTATGAAGGTATAAGCTTAACAAAACTAGAAATTAGTTGTATGGATGACTCTGTGGTTACCAACTTGAGGTAGAGATGGAAAAGGAAGGTTTGACCAAAATTAAAAATAATTAAGTTTCATATAGCACTCGTATTAGATTTTAATAGATGAGGATTATTATAAAAACTTATATGATTGGAAAATATCTCATGATGTCCACTTGCATTTTCTGAGGGTGGAGAAAACTTCCCTTGATGTACGTGATAGTGAAGTTGTTTTCTTTCATTATATTATTGATCACTGCCTCCGTTTTCCTTTGGATCGTCATGTTGATAGTTTTTTTTTATACTAATAGTATTTTTCTGAGCCAACTAGTTTCCCATTGTTGGTTTTTATTTCTATCAGATATAATTTTATCAAGACGCAGTTTTACACGTTTTTTTATGAAAAAGTTTTTAACTGCTTTCAAGTTTACAAGTCGACATATCAATCTTTTCTTCTATTTTTTAATGATGACATTTGTAAAGATTGTTAATAACCTTCCTAATTATATGGAGGATTATAACGATAGTTTGTGTTTGTTAGTGGTGATTAGGCTACCAAAATCGAGAAAGTTAAAGTTTTGATTAATCTAACTTGTCGTTTGAAGCGTAGTTTTTAATTTTCTCAACTTACTTTTCTATGATATATTATTTATTTAACTTTTATACTTTTGGTGATTCTTTTTGTCTCTTATTGTAGATATATATTTTGATGAGCATACTTGCAAGAGATATGCTATAATGGTGGAAGAGGATATGTAAATTTTTGGTCTTGTTCCTTTATTTTAACGCATGTGTAGTTTTCGAGCAGCAAGTTGTGGTCCACCGTTGATGTCACGGAGGTTTTAATGTCATTTTTTGAAGAATGATGCAGATGTAGAATCTTCTAAAGAGAAAATTATAAGTAATGATTTGCTTGATGAGCAACCATTAAAGTAGTCTTCTTCCAAAATGGGCCTCCATAGTGATGAAAATGAACACAATTTAAAGAAAATGCATCTTGGATCTTCCAATGTTGGTAATGGGATCTCTAGTGCTTCTAAAACTGTTTTTCTGGACAATTCAAGTCTTTTTTTACTATTCCAGAAATAGATGAAGCCCAAGATGAGGAGGAGTGTCCATTTTTGAAAAGACAAAAACGTTTCGCAGCTTAAGGTAATATTAAACTAATTTCTGTAATTATTGAAAATGAATTAATTTTTTGGAGCTGAAATTATATACTAGTGAATTATGCAGTCAAGTTGGTACTGGTATGAACAGAAAGTAACTAGAGAAAATAGAGAATATCTTCTTAGAATCAACAAAGAGATTTTTTCGAAAGTGAATATTGTCTTTCTCCTCTGAATATTTCATAGGCGTAATCAACCTCCACAGCCTCTTTAAATAGACCTGTTAAGTTAGTTACAAGAGCGGTTACATGAAAGGATATTTACAATTCAGTCCCTATATTTCCTATAAGGCTTAATTAAACTCTATATTAATAGAACTTATCAATTAAGTCCTTATTAATTACATTTAGGTCCCTGAAGAATATATTTCCTTATCAGGTACATCTTCGAAATATGTACTTCATTCTAATTATTCGGTTGAAGAGATGATGTTCATGCAATCATGATTCTACTAAATTTGTAGCATTGTCAGACAAACTTGTTAATTTTGACGCTTTAAACATGAGACTTTTATCTCCGGTTAAAACAAAGTTGTTGTTATATCTGATGGAACTGAAACAGAATAATTTCCTATTTTTGATGGGGTAGAAACCTTGGTTGGAGCTTTTATGACGCCTAACTTTGGGTCTATAAGGCATAATATCCTTGTTGAGACTAGTTTATCCATCAGCTGAGATCGTGATGTGATCTATGTAAAATAAAAGTAATGATATTTCTCAAACTCATCTCTTCATCTTTGAATGTGACATTCTCTTGATTACATTGTTGTTACCAAAGTTTTTAACGGAACTAATAATGAAATCATTATAGATGTTTCTAAAAAAGTTGATAATATAATAGGTGAGCTTACATATGGTAAGTGATTTGATGGAGGCAGATAAAGTGTAAAAGTCGTAATTCTTTTTCATTAGTGGCTACTGGGAGAATGGTAAAGAGATCTTCCCGAATAGCAATACGAGTTGCGTATAAACGGCGTGGTGGAGCTCATGAAACTTCTCGAGTGTATTTTTAACTTTCAATTTCTTTATCCTTTAACATTTACATCTTATTTATATTCCTTTTGCAGTTATACCGAAGTCTCACCAGCAATATTTGAAGCTGCCAAGAGACCTTAAAAAATTACACCAGTGGGTCGTGGAGAACTGTTCGAATGCATTTGGAAATTGTTTCACTCTGAACAATCTAGTTCAAAGTCACCTTTAGCGAACTCACGCAAAACTCAACTTATCCTACGAGAAACTCACCACCCCTCCATGTGCATCGATAATCCTTAACCGAATAGAAGCTCTCGATGAAAAAATATACCTTCTGACCAAGAAGAGAGCTCAAATTCGTAATGTGGATAAAGATGAAAGTAGTGGCTCGAATTCGAAAAAGGTCACTGCTTGTGCTATTGAGGTGAATCAATCCGATGAGCCTTTAGAAGAAAATACTGAGGTTGGCACCGAATTTGAAAAAAATACTTGAATACACCTCAATCAAAAAATGAAAGACCAAGCACATCAAAACTACACATGGGAGAAAGACAAAATAGGAATAAAAAAACAGGAAGAAGAAAAAGAAGAAAACACAGACTAGCTCAGAAACTTTACATGTCATAGCTTAACTTTCAAGTATTTGGTGCCTACGATTATCTTTGTATTGGAGAGAGAGCTGAAGAATACAGAGAAGCTGGGTTGATCTACAATGGTCCTCACTTTTCCTCTACCATCTTCAAATACGGTAACTTCGATCCCAACCTTGCTACTTCATCTTCACCCCTAGCTTCAAACCCAGAATCTAGTCAACAACTTTCTCCTCCTCGAAATCAACCCACTTCCCCAGCATTAAGACCACATCGAAAATCTAAAGCTGTCACTTTTGACAAACCACCAACTTCTAAAAAACTACAACCCAAATCACCTATCCTACAATTCGAAGCAGTTAAAGTTAGGCATAACAAAAAATCAACCTTTCTAGCAATGGGTGACGATGCAGAAACCTCTTCTCCTCCCCCACAAGAAGTGGTTGACGCTACACTAGAGAATAGTCAACCAATGCTTGTGACTCAAAATGAAACTCAAATTCGAAGTCATCACGATGAAACCACCGATGAGGACAATAACAAAGAAAATGATTCTGAAGCCACTGAATCTGATGCCGAAGCAGAATCTGAGGCTGATGGGGTAATCCCTCCAAAGAAAAATCGAGGAAAGAAACCTCTCATTACACTCCCCGGGGATGTTGCTGCTTTGGTTCAGGAAAACCTTCAACCACTTTGTCCTCGGTACATTCTTGCCCTAAAGAATGTATCTTATACTTACTACCTCGAATCAGAAAAAGAGGAACTCAAGAGACTATGGGGATTAACAGATCACATGGCTCTTCGACTACCAGTAGAAGGAGAAACACCCCTGAGCTGTCAGAAGAACGAACTAGTAGTTTACCCTGAGCTCTTCAACTAGGGACTTCGATTTCCCCTCGATCCAATGATTGTAAGGTACTTCGAAATTCTTAAGTTGTGCCCAACACAGGTTACCCCAAATCAACTTTTCACTTTATTCTCCGCCATTATGGTGTCGAGGCTAGGTAACATCCCCTTCGAAATAGAAGACTTCATCTCTTTGACCAAAATCTCAAATGGGCCAGTTTTACAATTCTACTACCTTACTCTGGAGGATGATCTGAAGATTATCGACGACCTCCTCGAGGCTGACAAATTTTGGAAGCAAAAGTTTGTCTTTTTATCAGGAGCTTGGGAAAATGGTAGAGAGATTTCCGATGACAACCCCTCAAAACTTACTCTCACCTGGAGAGATAGGAGTAAGTGAATCATTGTTGTATTGTTAATATTTCCTTATCTTATCACGCTTAGTTAAATTGACGAAGTCTATTTATCTAACTATTTACTCTTTTTACAGAAATTCCGAGGAGATTCAAAAGTCGTCGAAAAGCTGCAAAAGACATCTTCAAGAAAATGGCTGAATGGGCAGAGAAAGCTTGGGGAAATGGCTTTCACTCAGCCTTTCAACCAATCAACTTCGTAAACAGCCATCTCTGGCGAATAACCTTGGGAGCTGACTTCCCTGAAGATCCGATGACCCAACCAGATCCTGTCAAAGCGGTTCAAAGAATACTTGCTCCAGATGGGAAAAACTATCTTCCCACCAGGAATCAATCTGACAGTCACCTGCCATTAAAAAAGAAGGGAAAGCTAACCCTAAAAAAAGCCAACACAAGCAAGGCTAACTCTTCCAAAATTCGAAGCGTGCAGGGAAACAAAAAGTGCCTGCATCTCAACTTCCCCTAATATTCGAAGAGGATGAACCTGTTCTGAAAAAGAAAAAGAAAGAAGACAATGCTCCAAAGAAGAAAAAGAGCAAGTCCACTACTCCAAAGAAAAAGAACGAGGCTGACATACTCGAAGAAGTACTGGCTTCCGAGGTGCATGGGAAAACTTTTATTGAAGAAAATCCTCAAGGGGGACTGGCACTAGGAGATAGCCAAGTAGATGATTACCTTAACCTCGAAGATTTCAACTCAAGCGGGGATTTTGCATTCACTGGTGAAGGCTCTCAGCCTACCAACATCACTCCATCAACTTCTACTGGGGCTGTTATGGCTTCAACGTCTAACGCAATTGTTCCTGTCCATCATCACCCATCAAACTTGCCCAATCCAGACAGATCCGATGAGGTAACTTCAATTCTTCGACCTTTTGATAACTTAGGTGCTGCAGCCAAAACATTGTGTGAAGAAGTAAACAATTCACATACACAATTGAAGCTCCTTGCACAAGAATTAATCAAGAGCAAAAAAGAAACAGAGTCTGAAAAGGCTTCGAAAAATGAAGCACTGCAAAATTTCGAAGCTGAGAAAGGAAAGTTTCTTAAGGAGCATAAAGAAGAAATCGAAGCTCTGGAGGCTTCTCATCGATTGGCCCTTGAAAATAAAAAATCTCAACATTCTACTACTATTTCTGAAGAAAAGAAAAAATCTACCGACGCTGAGAAACTTGTTAAAGAAACTCAGGAAAAATTGGAAAATTTCCAAACTCAATTGACTACGCTTCGAACAGGATTCGAGGAAGAAAAGAAAGCTGCCGTCAAGAAAGCCGAAGCTGCTGTTGGTTCTGTGATGCTTGATGGTATTAAGAAAGCTCAAACTGATACAGCTATCGATCTTCTTCGAGAAATCCACGCTGCCTATCCACGGTTGAATTTAACAGAATTTTGGAAGCAAATCCCAGAAGGAGAACGTCCAAAGGAAGCATTCGAGGTACCACCAAGCTCCTCAGAAGAAGATGATGCTTCTGATGAATCATCGGAAGAAGAGGATGACTAAACAATTGATTACGTATGTAGCGCTTGTTTTTTGTGTGTTTTAATTAAGTAATTTTCTCCCTTTTGTGAACTTCAAGTTTTATCCAATGAAACAAGAATTTTATTATCATTTCAAATTTCTGGTGTACTTATAAAACATGGCACTTCAAATATTAGATGCACTCATAAGACGTGGCACCTCGAAAATTAGATGCACTCATAAGACGTGGCACCTCGAAAATTTGGTTGTTTCTTCAAAGCTATTGCTTCGGAAAATTATTCTTGGTCAACTTTCAAAGATGATCAGTCTTTGCCAAGTTACCAAAATAATAAATCACCCATCATACTAAACAACCAATGGCCAAAAGAAATTTTATTAAAAATTTGAGAATAGTTAACCAGACACCTCATGAAAACCTTTCTGGGCCAACAGATAAGGAAAGAGTATGTCTGTTTTACAAAAATTCGAAGTTCAATTTTACTCACAGTACAATTTCAAATGCTCTATATTCCAAGGGTGCTTGAGCATCCTCCCTTCGCGATCAGACAACCTGTAGGAACCTGGCTTGACCTTCATTTTGACTTCATAAGGACCCTCCCAATTCGGAGCCAATTTTCCGAGGTGCTTGTCCTTAGTATGAAGAAATACTTTTCGCAATACTTTATCACCAACCTTGAACTCTCTCTTCTTAACTTTAGCATCGTACCTGCTTCTCATTAAGGTTTGATAATGAACCACATTCAAATGCGCTTTGACCTTTTTTTCCTCTAACAAATCAAGCTCAGCTCTTCTAGCTTCATCATTATCTACTTCGGAATATCGTAATAACCTGTAGGAAGGCAATGTAGATTCAGCAGGGCACACAACGTCCATTCCATACACCAAAGAAAAATGAGTCTCTTTTGTGGCCTCTCTAGGGGTTGTTCGATATGTCCACAACACTTCTTGAAGATAATTTGGCCATATCCCTGCTGCTCCTGCCAAATTTTTCTCTAAACCCTCCAAAATAGATCTATTTGTAACTTACACCTGCCCATTTGCTTGGGGGTGGAAAGGAGTGGAAAAGCATTGCTGTATTCCTTTCGAAGAGCAAAAAGAATCCATTTCTTTGTTATTAAATTGGGGACCATTGTCCGTTGTTATTTTTCGAGGAACTCCAAAACGGTAGCAGATGTTACTCAGAATAAACTTGATTACATCCTTAGCTTTTGTTCCAGCTAGAGGTTCTGCTTCTGCCCACTTCGAAAAATAATCAACTGCAACAATAATCATCCGTCTTCCACCTGAAGCCATAGGTAATGGTCCTACTAAATCAATCCCCCACCTATCGAAAGGAACCGCCTCAGAAATTGTCATTAGGGGTACTGCTGGTTTATGTATTAAATGTGCATATCTCTGACAAGTATCACAGCTTCGAACTAATAGCTTGGCATCCTGTAATATGGTAGGCCAATAATACCCTGCCAACAATACTCTACGCGTTAAAGCTTTGAATCCACAATGAGCTGATCCATCTCCATCGTGTAATTCAGATAGAATGTTTTGAGATTCATACTTGCTCAAAAATCTTAATAAGGGCCTCGACACTGACCTCTTATACAATATCCCATCCAACACTTCATAACCAAGAGCTTTATTCCTTATTCTCTTGAGCGAGTGCTTATCAAGAGGTAGTATTCCCTTTGTAAGAAAGTTTAATAAGTCAGTTCTCCAATCTCTTCGAATGCTCGTCGAATCATTTGTTACTTCCTCAACAAATTCACACTGCTCAGAGTTTGATGTAATCGAAGGCAGTGGTTGTGTCACGATCCATGGATATTCTTCAGAGTAAGCCATTGTTGCCAAAGAATCTGCCATTGTGTTGCTACCTCTTCGAATATGCTCCACCTCGACATTTTCAAATTGTGCCATCATACCTCGTAGCTCTTGCAAGTACAAAACCAAACGGTCCTTTTTAGCTTCTGAAACCCCTTTAACATGGTTAACTACCAACTGCGAATCTGTTTCTAAGCGCACGAATATTGCTCCACAAATCTTTGCTAACCGCAACCCTGCTAGCACAGCTTCATATTCAGCTTCATTGTTCGAAGCATGAAATCCAAATTTTATAGCTTGAAACATAAACTCCCCTGTTGGTGCCACCAATTCAACTCCTGCACTCGACCCTTTACTACTAGATCCTCCATCAGTTCGTACTATCCACGTCGGATTCGTGTTCACTTTTTCACCTTCTTTCTCTTCGGGTCTACTCGAATGAAACTCAACCAAGAAGTCTGCTAAGGCTTGAGCTTTGATAGCTGTTCGAGGAGAGAATAACACGTCGAAATCTCCTAATTCTACAGACCACTTAGTCATCCTTCCTGAGATATCTGGCTTTTGCAATACATTTTTCAATGGATAGGAAGTTCGAACCACAATCGTATGTGCCTGGAAATAAGGACGTATTTTTCTCGCTGCTACTACTATGCACAATGCCAATTTTTCGAGTTTCAAATAACGTTTCTCGGCATCAACCAAACTTTTACTGACATAGTAAACGGGCCTCGAAATTCTTGAATCTTCACTGCATAATCCGATACAGCTATATACAAAAACAGTTGCTCACCTTCCCGAGGCTTTGATAATATTTCAGGAGTGGAAAAAAGATTTTTGATCTTAACAAAAGCTTCTTCACAATCCGAAGTCCACTCAAAATTATTAGGTCGACGCAGCACCTGGAAAAAAGGCAAGCACTTATCTGAAAATCGAGAAATGAATCTGTTCAAAGCTGCTAACCTGCCCGTTAACATCTGCACTTCTTTGATATTCCGAGGTGATGACATTGATATCAGAGCCTTCAATTGTTCTGGATCCACTTCAATTCCTCTTTCACTAATCACATACCCCAGAAACTTACCAGATCGGACTCCAAACGTACATTTCTCTGGGTTCAACTTCAATTGTATGGCTCTGAGATTCAAAAACGTCTCTTCTAAATCATCAACGTGTTCATCATCACTTTTGCTCTTAACAAGCATATCATCGATGTACACTTCAATATTCCTCCCTATTTGTGAAGCAAACGCCTTATTCATCAACCTTTGATATGTAGACCCAACATTCTTCAATCCAAACGGCATCACTCTATAACAGTGTAAACCTCGATCAGTAATAAAAGTTGTGCTCTCTTCATCCTCTGGATTCATTCGAATCTGATTATACCCTGAAAATGCATCCATAAATGTTAAAATTTTATTTCCAGAAGTAGAATCCACTAGCTGGTCAATTCGAGGCACTGGAAAAGGATCTTTTGGGCAGGCCCTGTTTAAATCTGTGAAGTCTACACACATTCTCCATTTTCCGCTCTTCTTTTTCACCACCACAGGATTAGCCGTCCACCTCGGATAATTGGACTCCCTGATATGCCCCATCTTATACAATCTATCTACCTCAGCAACTATGGCCTCGGATTTTTCCAACGAAAAAGCTCTCCTTTTTTGAATTATCGGCTTGATCTTCGGATCCACTGCCAAGCTATGACATATGATATCACTTGGGACCCCTACTACATCCTCGGACCTCCAAGCAAATACATCCAAATTCTTAGACAAAAAATTCAACAATCTTTCTCGCATTAATAAAGACAATAAAGTCCCAATTCGAAGTACTCTGCCATTATTGAAGACGTATTCTTCTATTTCTTCACTTACCACCACAGAACTCGGGGTTGACCTCAGATCATCAATTCCCTCATCTGTACCACCAGAAGACAACCCCCCAAACTGCTAATTCTCCATTGGATCATCAATACTTTTGCCACGTAGTCTAAACACAGCAGCGTAACACTCTCTTGCCACCTTTTGATCACTTCGAACTACGCCGACTCGATCCCCGATCACATACTTCAAACATTGATGAACCGTAGAAACTATAGCATACATTTTAGCCAGCCATGACCTTCCAAAAATAGCGTTGTAGCTCAATGGACAATCTACCACCATAAAAAGTACCTGTACTTTCTTTTTGAAAGGCCCTTTTCCTAAAGAAATCTCACCTTCGAACTCCCCTATCACATTTGCTGTTGCGCCAGTAAACCCAATGATAGTTCTCTCTGACCTTTCTATTCGAGGCGGAGCGGTTAATCTATCATATGTTGTTTGAACAACACATTAGCAGAGCTCCCGGTATCAATCAACACTCGTCGAATCTCCACCCCACATACTTCTGCTCCTATGACCACTGCATCTTCGTGTGGCCCAGTAATTCCTCTCAAATCATCCTCATTGAAAATTATAAATGGGACATCCTTCTTGTTGCTTAGGTGTGCCGATGCTCCTCCCTCAATTTGACGCGTTAAATTCACTATATGTCTCTTCCTCGAATTATTAGTGTTGTTAGTCATTGAATCTCCCCCAAATATTGCCAGTGACTCAAAGAAGGCACACAAATCTCGAACACGTCCCTCACGCCTCGGCTCATCTACTGACATCAACAACAATCGACTAGGGTCTGGGTCGACATATTCCGAAGCCACATCAAACTCATCACCTGCAGCATCTAAAATCATCAGTGCAGTTTCCTGCTTAGAATTAGGATTTCCAATTTTTTGAGTTACAGCTTTAGCATTCTTTTTGACATACTCCAGCAACTTTCCATTTTCTATTAGAACCTGCATCTCCTTCTTCAAAGCAATACAATCATTTTTATCATGCCCAATATCATCATAATACCTGCAATACCTGTTATTGCGCTCCTCCCTTGGTCTATTAATCGCTGTTGGCTTTCTGAAATTTACTGTTCTCTTGCTTTTTTCATATATCGATGCCACACTTTCAGTCAAATCTGCATAATATTCTGGTTTCACCCATACATTAGATCTTGGTTTGAACTGGTATTGATTACTAAAGTTGTGATGATTAGCACCCCCTTGATACGAACTCGAACCTCCTCGGTAAGTAACATTTTGATTGCCCCTTGCCCTTGACAAGCTGTTATTCGAAGCGTTCGCTTGGTTATTTCCCCCTGATCATTCCCTTTCTGAACAGCAACATTTCCTCCTCGAACTCGAGTGGACTCTTCGACCTTGATCTGGTCTTCAACCTGGGCCATAAGAGCTCCAAAAGTTAATGCTCTACGCCTTGTTGTTTCATCGGCTAAATCTCCAGGCAACAATCCTTGTCAAAACGCCGCCATAGCCACCAATTCCTCACAGTCATCTAATCCTGCTTTTGTTGATACAAATCTCTTGGTATAATCCTTCATCTTCTCTCCCACAGCTTGCTTGCATTGTATTATTGTATCTCCATTAGCTCTCATTTCTTTGCTTCCCACAAACTGTCTTCGAAAAGCTGTGTAAAAGTCTCTAAAATTTGCAATAGACTCCTTTGGAATCTTGTTATACCATTTTAATGCAGTTCCTTTAAATGTCTGAGAGAAGGCCCTGCAAACCAGCCTATCATCGTCCTCGAAGTTGGTCATATAGTTCTTGAATTGCTCTATATGATCATCGGGATCTTGAGTTCCATCGAACTTATCAATTTTAGAAATGTCAAACCGCCTCAGAAGCGGTACAGATCTGATCTCACGAATCAGCGGTGAATCCTTCCAATCCACACCTTGAACATACTGGTCCTCGTTCCTCATTCCCACAGTAGCATACAAACTTGGCTCCTCGACATATTTCCGAGGTGAATACACTTTCCGAGGAGAATTCACTTGCCTCTCCTTCTTATACACTTTAACTGGCCTTAATTCATATTCTCGCTCTCTTGAATGACCTCGAAAATGCTTATATCTCGGTGTTTCATCCGATTCCGAATCCTCATCATCTTCTTCACTAGAATACACATATCGTCGCTTCTGCAACTTTTCCTTCTTTTTCATTCCACTGTGCTCCTTCCTACGCTCAAAACGTATTTTACGTCGAGTATCTTGAACATCATCGTCGTCATTTGACTGATCCGACTGATCATCCTGAGCACCTCTGGATATTTCAGACCTGAGTTTAGCGTTATCATTAGCTTGCTTCATTTGAGCAAACTCATCAAGCTCTGCCACCTTTCTTATCAACTCCTTCATTTTTCCTTCAAAATCGAATTGATTGGATTGAATCGGAACAGGTTCACCTGCTTCTTTTTCTTGCAGATCAGATTTCAATGTTCCCATAGCCTTTCGAACAGACGGATTGTCACCTTCTTCTGAATTCATCTCCGATCAAAGAAAATCTAAACAAATTACTCCAGAAAACGAAAAAACTCGAACGAAATGCTTCAGAAAACGAAAAAACTCGAACGAAATGCTTCAGAAAACGAAAAAACTCGAGACTCGATTTTTGATCTATCGATCAAGGTATCTTCGCCCCCTCCTTCTAGCGCCAATTTGGTATGAACAGAAAGTAACTAGAGAAAATAGAGAATATCTTCTTAGAATCAACAAAGAGATTTTTTAGAAGTGAATATTGTCTTTCTCCTCTGAATATTTCATAGGCGTAATCAACCTCCACAGCCTCTTTAAATAGGCCTGTTAAGTTAGTTACAAGAGCGGTTA
This sequence comes from Limnanthes douglasii subsp. nivea, assembly GCA_036936605.1. Classification (NCBI taxonomy): domain Eukaryota; kingdom Viridiplantae; phylum Streptophyta; class Magnoliopsida; order Brassicales; family Limnanthaceae; genus Limnanthes; species Limnanthes douglasii. The sequence continues at coordinate 143,254,337 of JAUPFV010000003.1, forward strand.
CATGAAAGGATATTTACAATTCAGTCCCTATATTTCCTATAAGGCTTAATTAAACTCTATATTAATAGAACTTATCAATTAAGTCCTTATTAATTACATTTAGGTCCCTGAAGAATATATTTCCTTATCAGGTACATCTTCGAAATATGTACTTCATTCTAATTATTCGGTTGAAGAGATGATGTTCATGCAATCATGATTCTACTAAATTTGTAGCATTGTCAGACAAACTTGTTAATTTTGACACTTTAAACATGAGACTTTTATCTCCGGTTAAAACAAAGTTGTTGTTATATCTGATGGAACTGAAACAGAATAATTTCCTATTTTTGATGGGGTAGAAACCTTGGTTGGAGCTTTTATGACGCCTAACTTTGGGTCTATAAGGCATAATATCCTTGTTGAGACTAGTTTATCCATCAACTGAGATCGTGATGTGATCTATGTAAAATAAAAGTAATGATATTTCTCAAACTCATATCTCTTCATCTTTGAATGTGACATTCTCTTGATTACATTGTTGTTACCAAAGTTTTTAACGGAACTAATAATGAAATCATTATAGATGTTTCTAAAAAAATTGATAATATAATAGGTGAGCTTACATATGGTAAGTGATTTGATGGAGGCAGATAAAGTGTAAAATTCGTTATTCTTTTTCATTAGTGGCTACTGGGAGAATGGTAAAGAGATCTTCCCGAATAGCAATACGAGTTGCGTATAAACGGCGTGGTGGAGCTCATGAAACTTCTCGAGTGTATTTTTAACTTTCAATTTCTTTATCCTTTAACATTTACATCTTATTTATATTCCTTTTGCAGTTATACCGAAGTCTCACCAGCAATATTTGAAGCTGCCAAGAGACCTTAAAAAATTACACCAGTGGGTCGTGGAGAACTGTTCGAATGCATTTGGAAATTGTTTCACTCTGAACAATCTAGTTCAAAGTCACCTTTAGCGAACTCACGCAAAACTCAACTTATCCTACGAGAAACTCACCACCCCTCCATGTGCATCGATAATCCTTAACCGAATAGAAGCTCTCGATGAAAAAATATACCTTCTGACCAAGAAGAGAGCTCAAATTCGTAATGTGGATAAAGATGAAAGTAGTGGCTCGAATTCGAAAAAGGTCACTGCTTGTGCTATTGAGGTGAATCAATCCGATGAGCCTTTAGAAGAAAATACTGAGGTTGGCACCGAATTTGAAAAAAATACTTGAATACACCTCAATCAAAAAATGAAAGACCAAGCACATCAAAACTACACATGGGAGAAAGACAAAATAGGAATAAAAAAACAGGAAGAAGAAAAAGAAGAAAACACAGACTAGCTCAGAAACTTTACATGTCATAGCTTAACTTTACATTTTTTTTCATGCTTGAAAATCATACCTCCTCCATTTTGGAGGCAAATGAACAAGTTGGTGAAGTTCAAAGTAAGAAAAAAAAGTACGGAGAGGTTGGGTATTGAGATCTTTGGACAACAGTCCTCAAATCCATATGATTTTGCTGACGTTGTGCCCTTTCAACTTAAGAGTGGGGACATCCTTGCGCAAACACTGTTGGACTTTGTCAAGACTATTGCTAAGCTGGAAATAGAGGTAGCAAAACACAAAGAACACATATTCATCATCTAAGAAGAATATGATCTTCATAAAAAAACCTTTATAAGGGAAAAAACTGACAAATTAGAAAACCAAGTCGTGCAGGCTGACGATGAGCTTAAAAAGGAAAAGACCAATCAAAATGCAAAGATTTCTGAGTTGTAGGAATCTGGGGAAGATGAAGTTCAGAAAGACAAGGTTTAGGAAAAAAAACATAACGATGCGAAAGATCGTCTGCATAAATATTTAAACGAGCATAAAATGGCTACTAAAAAAGCTAGGTAGGAGCTATCACCATTTAAAGTTCAAGCTGCAAAGGACCAGAAAGATGCGTATGATGTAAAGTGTTTAAGCCCTTAGAGAAGCGATATGTATCGATCAAATTCGACATGTTCATTAAATTTCACAAAGAGTTTCCAAATTTGAACCTCCTATCTTTTGGGGGCATGGTACCTGAAGAGGTAAGGCTTGATAATATGGAATTAGAATAAACTGTGCATTAATCTGGAAATGAATAGTGATGATAGTGCCTCTGAGAGTGAATACAAAGACTATGAATGCGGGAGCTCCAAGGAGGATCACCAATGTTGAAGGGAATGAGTCTGGAGGCAGTTGAATTTATTTTCATTTCACAAGTTTTTTGTATTATCGTCATTTTCTATAAGTCCTTAATATGGCAATGCATTTTGTAGTCGTATTCAGGATTTAGAATGAATAATATATTTTTCTTTTTTTAAAATAAATCTATTACTCATCAAATAGCGTAATTGGATTCTTCTTAGTTGAAGGTAATTAACCCTCAAATACACATCAAACCAAACTTTAGACCAGATCATCATTTCTTTGAATCTGAAAACCTTGACCAACTAACATTGAAGCTTTTTAATTATGATCAACAAGTGTTTAGAACCTTTACATATGACCCACTATTGTTGGAACCTTTTAATTGTGACCAACTAGTGTTAGAACATTTACGCTTAACCAACTAATGTTGGAACAGTTTAACTGTGACCAACAAGTGTTGGAACATTTACACTTGACCAACTAATATTGGATCCTTTTCATTGTGACCAACTAATGTTGGAACCCTTACACTTGATCAACTAATGTTGGAACCTTTCAATTGTGATCAACTAATGTTGAAACCTTTATATTTGACCAAGTAATGTTGGAACCTTTTGATTGTTGAACCAAAAATATCCAAATCATTAAAAAACAATATAAGAAAATAAAAAGCAAAATGATTTATAAAATTTAAGTGGTTCAGACACCTCATTAAAACCTCCCCGCACCACCAGGGTAGGAAAACATTTTCCAAAACTTTACCATATTATGAATTATATCCCTTGGACCCGGAACGCATACCTTCTTCTCATCACGATTTTATAATGAGGAGTTCTTAAATGTGTTATTATTCTTTTTTTATCAATTAAATGTAGCTCAACTCTTTGACCCATATCATCACTCTTTTTGGAGTACTTTACGATTCAAAAAGATGGGAGAGCAGATTCAGCTGGTGTTACAGCATCCATCCCATAAACCAGTACAAAATGAGATTCTTAAGTTTCCATTTGGGGTGTGGTTCGATAAGCCCATAATACTTCTTGTAGATAATTTGACCATTTTTGAATGCTCACTCTAAATTTTTCTTCAACCCATCAAGGATGAATCTGTTTGTCATTTCTACTTTCCCATTAGCCTGATGATGAAAATGTAATGAAAAACAGTGTTGAATTCCCTTGGATAAATAAAATGCTACCATGTCATTGTTTTTATACTGAGATTCGTTATGTGTTGTAATGGTTCTTAGATATTTGAACCTACAACATATATTAGATATGATGAACTTAATAACAGTTTTTAATGTATTTTTGGACATAGGCTCAGCTTCCGTCTATTTAATCTAATAATCAACAAACACAATAATTTTCTGACGACCTCTGAATGCCATAGGTAAAGGTCCAACTAAGTCCAAGCCCCACCTATTAAAAGGTAATACTTCGGATTTTAATTCAAATGGTTAAGTGGTACATGTATTGTATTAGCAAATCGTTGGCAAAGATCACATTGTTAGATTAATTCTTTGGCATCTACCATGATAGAAGGTCAGTATTACCCAACCAATAAACCCTCATAGTTAATGTCTTATATCTAACATACGAAGATCCTTCCCCAACGTGCAATTCCTATAACATCATTTGTGATTCATCGGCTTCGAGGCATTGTAATAGTGGTCAACTTAATGAAACCATGCACTTTAAACCTTAATATTTTTGTCAATGCGTTATGCATTGGCAGAGTCTATTTACTTATAAATTCTTCAATATCATACCTCAAATCTTTTTCTATGGTGGTCAAGATTTAGAATACCTCTTCATTCCCTAAATTATGCTCAGAACTCGTTATTATCGAAAGGTGATTTTGTATAATAATCCATAGATATCTTCGTTATACGCAATGGTAGCTAAGTAATTAACAATCAAATTTTCGGTACGGGGAACGTGTTCATATTTTTTGGCTCTCTCAAAGTCATTAAATATTTTACCAAGTGAAATTTTATTGCTTTAGATTGACCAAAAGAATGATGAATAAGAAGTTGTGAATTACTTATCAAACAAACTTTTTAGCACCACAAATTTGTGCAAACCTTGGCCCGGACAATGTTGTTTCGTACTTTGTCTCATTATTTGACGCTTTAAAACCAAAACGTATTGCTTGATGCATTGAATATCCAGAGGGGAAACCGAGTAAACCTATGCTCCACAGCCCTTATGCTTGAGCCCTCATAAGTTTGAATTGTCCACTCATTTAGTGGCTTATCAATATATGACCAAAGTGTGGTTGCTCGGAATGGAACTCATCTAAAAATTATACCAAAGCATGTGCCTTAGTTGCTGTTTGAGGAGAAAATTCGATGTCATAATCTCTTAATTTTACTGACCATTTAGTCATTTGAATCGATACATCTGCTTTTTGTAATACATTCTTAAATGGATATATATTTTGAAAAATAATGGAATGGGCTTGCACATATGGCCTCATTTTTGCGCATTGCAACTACTAACGCTAAAGCTAACTTTTCCAGCTTTAAGTATCGTTTTGAGTAACTAATAATATTTTAATTATAGAATAATCTGGGCACGAATAACCTCCAACCACTATGATCAAAACTACACTTACTCCATAATCCGATACTGTTATGTAAATAAATAACTTTTATCCCATATCTAGTTTGGTTAGGATCCCTAGAGAGGATAAATGTTATTTTATTTTAGCGAAGTCCTCAACACACTCTGGAGTTCAATTGAACTTATTCTCCTTTCTGAGTATCTGAAAAGGTGCATACTTATTTAAAGACCTTACTATAAATCTATTTAAATTTGGTAATCTTCTAGTTAAAATTTGTATTTCTTTGATGAACCTCAGGGGATCCATAGTAACTAAAACGTTAAGTTGTATTGGGTCATCTATAATTCCTTTTTCACTTATAATGTAACCCAAGATTTTTTTGGATCACACCCGTTCAATTTTAAGTTGATGGCTTTCAGATTAGAAAACATTTCTTCTAGATCAGATAAATGTCCTCATCTCCCATACTTTTTACCAATATATCATCAATATAAACTTTAACATTTCTTCCGATCTGGCTAGCGAAAGCCTTATTTACCAAGTATTAATAAATAGCCCTATCAGCCTTTAAACCAAATCCCTTACTTATTTTGAATCTAGTACTATCTTGGTTCATCCTATCAATTTGTATCTCGTTATACCCGCAAAAGCATCTATGAATGACAAAAGTTTATTACCTGAAGTCAAGTGTATCATTCGGATAAGTCTTGCTTAAATCTGTAAAGTCAACACACATGCACCACATTCTATTTTTATTTTTAAAGAGTACTGGTTCACTGTCCATAATGGGTATTGAGATTCTCAAATATACCATACTTTTGTTAACCGATCCACCTCTACAACAATTGCTTCAAAATTTTCAATAGAACAAACTCTTCATTTTTTTATAACGAGGCATACATTGGGCTATATCGATAATTTTTATGGAAAATAACACTTATAGGGACGTCTGTTACATTCTAGTTACACCAAACAAACATGTGGAAATTCTCAGATAAAAATGTTAGTAGTTGTTTCGTTATGACTGGTACTAAACAAGCCCCAATCTTCACACTCTCTCCATTTGGAAAAGTATAAACATCAATATCCTCCAAATTGAGAGTCTCCCTTAGATCTCCTATAAAGTCTGACTCCAAAGTAGACTCATATAATTGTTATTCTTGTTTGCTTTCGTATTCTAGAGTGTCTTAGGAGCCAAATAGTAGTAACAAAATATTTCTGGCCACCATCAGACTACTGCAAACAACTCCATCGTGACCCACAATAATATATTTCAAACATTAATGGACAGTTGAGGCATCAACATGCATTCTTAATAGCTATGATCTGCCAAAAATAACATTATACAAAGTTGGTCAATCCACTGTTATAAAAAGTACTTTTATTATATTTTTGAAGGGTCCTCTTCTAGGCGACATATCTCCTTCGAATTATCCAATTATATCTATGGTGATATTTGTAAACCCAACTATTGTCCTGTTCGGCCGGGATATGAACATAAGGGTTTTCATCAGTTTGTATATGGACTACCTATATAAATCAAGATTATTTGGATTTCAGTTCCCTCAGTTGTCGTTCCTACCACAACAACATCTCTGAAATCATCACCATCAAACACAATGAACAACGTCAGATGTTGATAAAAATGGGTATACATTTTTCCTTTGAACTAAGTTACTAAACTTACAACATGCCTCATTTTTGAACAACCCAAAAGACTCGACATTTTATCCATATCGAAGATAGTTAATTATTCAAAAAATTCGCACTAAGTCTTAACCATTATTTTCTCATTAGGTTCATCAACCACCGTAAACTGGTTTAGTCAAGATCAGGGTCAAGATACTCAGAATCTATATTAAACTCATTAAAGGCTCTGGTTATAACCATACCATTTTCCTTCTTAAGGCAACTTCTATTGCTTCTTTTCAGACTATGGATTGACTAGAAATTGGACCTTGCAACCGACCCCCTCATTTTAATTTAATAAAAGTGGTTAATTTTTTATTCTTAATCAAAGTTTGAATTTCTTGCTTTAAAACAATAAAATATATTTTATCATAACCCATATTGTGATGATAATTTTAAAAATAGATATTTCAATTCTCTTTCAGACTCTAAATTTTCAGAGTCTAGATTAAGAATGGTTTTCTAAATTGAAAAAAAATCCCTTATTTTGTTAAAAATAGTAGCAACACTTTTTGTTAGCTCTGCATAATGATCGGTCAAACCGATTTATTTGCTCTGGATCTGTATTTCTGACCTTGTGGGTGATGACTTACCCGAGGTCGAGGAGAATTCTAACATGCCTTCTTTATAATAAAATTAGTAACCATTTGGGCTTGTTTCCGTTGATAGCCCGATGTAGAAGGTTGTAGAATATGTTGTTGCAAAAGGATCAGTTTTGATCTCTTCGGTTCCACCAATTTAATTTAATCAGAGCTAACAAACCCCAAAAGTTAAGGCTTTATTCATGATCACATTATCTACCAATTATTCAAGGAGAAGTCCTTGCTTAAAATAAGTTATAATCACTTGCTCATAGCAATCATCCAAGTTAGTCTTAGTTTGTACGAGCATTTAGTGTAATCTTTTAAAGCCTCCCCAATTATCAGGTAGTATTGAATTATCTTGTTATCGTTCCCCCTTATTTCCTTTCTTCATACAAAATATCTTCAGAAATTATTCCATAACATATCAAAATTCTTGATGGAACCCTATGGAAGCCGATTTTACCATTTTTAAAGCGCTATCTTTGAAAGTTTGGGAGAAATCCCAACAAAAAAACTTATCATGATTGTCATAATTTATCATAAAGTTCTTGAACTGCTCTAGGTGATAATCCAGATCTTTACTCCCATATTATTCCATATTGGATATGTTAAACCGCTTGGGTAGATGATTGGAGAGAATTTATGTAGATATGAGAGATTGCCTCTAATTATGTCCCTGAATATATTGATGGCCCTCATTAGTTGCATCATAAATACTCTACTTGATCTAAACTGCAAATTGATTATTTGCTTAATAATCAACACTCTAGTTCCCCAAAACTCTTTGTATCAAAACTGGACTTCTCTAGATCGGTTACTGTTGTTTGAAGATTTCCTCTGTATCTACTCTTTCTTTGCCGTTATGAGGTTCTCGCTTATCCGAAGAGGTGCATTATTTGTTTGACCTCTACTCTCGCTCTTGGCTTTGATGTCGATAAGAATGCCTTTGAGTAATGCTTACTGTCATAATTTATTTTCTTGTTACAATGGTGATCCCTATTTGGGGAAGACAAAAATTCCTTAGACTCAAACACGAAATATTTACTAGACTCCAAAGAATTGTACTGATACCTGGTCGTTCGTTCCCTTTTAAAAGAATGATAGTTTTTATGTGACCCACTTCGATATTGTTTTTTTATTGTATTGATCACCTGAGTCTATAACTTGTTCCTCGGATCCCTCTTATCTTCTAATTTTTTGGACTTTCGAGCCGACCTTACTTGGTGGGGTTATTACTCGTTACTTTTGGGATCTTAACACCTCAATTTCTTCCTATAAGTGGTCATGTTTTTCTCGTATGATTAATTGTTCATGTTTTTCATCATTCACATTCGATAATTGATAAGTCCATTCTCCAGTCATGACTCGCTCAGTCATCTTCGCAGGTTCCATATGAATCTCAAAATCTATAATTCGATATAATCCAAACATATATTTTAAAACACCTATGGTTTTGGATAATTGTATTTGGGTATATATCTAAGCTTCCACTATGCTCTTCTTTGATGGTGTTTGAGATTTTTAGTGGGTATAGACGTAAAAAAAGAAATGAATTAAGATTTTTGGATAAAAGCTAAATAAATAATTAAGTTTCTAGGTATAAATGTAGATAGAGAAGCTCTCACATTGTAAAAGAAGTGGTGTTGGTAAAAATTCTTCTAAAGCTAATGATGTCTAGGTTATTGTCGCCCTAGCTGAAGATGTCAATCTTTTTTTAATTTTTCGTAGACGTTTGATTTTTGTTAGCTTCTTTATATACTTTTCAATGTTAAAGGAATCTTGTTGTACTTCTATAATTAAGACTTTATTTTTTGTATGAGTACTTTTTTTTTATTATTCTTGGATAAGTTTTTGTGTTTTTAATGGAAACATATTTTATATTCTCTTCTTTTTAATGACGGATCAATTTTAATAGGTCGATATCTATTTTTTGTTGAACATTTTTGTTTTATGCTTGAAGTTTTATAGAATTTTCTAAACATGTTCATATTGCATGACTCGTTGTTAGATTTCTTCCTTTTCTTTTAAAACAGATAAAACATGTATATATATATATATATATATATATATATATATATATATATATATATATATATATATATATATATAAAAGGATTGAGTCTCGATCATCTTGGGTTTATTTTTATTGTTGCTTTTTTTAGATATGTTTTGTTATAAAAATAAGAGATAAACTTATTTGTTTTCACGAAAAACGATTGATTAAGGTCGAAAGCCTCCTCAAAACCTTATCGTGCCACTGAGAGAGGAACGAGTACATCCTCATGATTTAATAAATATAATTTTATAAGAATAATGAATAAAAAACTATTAATATGTAAAACTGTGGTAGAGTTTTAGATGTTTTATGTTGCAGAGGTGTCGAACTTGGTTTCCGTCTTCATCTAGCAACATGTAAGTTCATGGTTTGATCTAAGCTTCGATTGTGAATGATCCTTCCCAATTTGGAACCAACTTCTCTAGCCTATTTTTCTTTTTATTTTGGAAAATTATTTTTCACATTCTATTTCATGGTTCAAAACTCCTGAACCAAACTCTTGAATTGTATATATTCATCATTGGTTCATTTTAATTTTTTGACCAAATATGTGTTTTCACCCTTATTTATTTGATTAAGTCTAATGTTTCTCTTTGGTATTGTTCATTGTTTGCTTCTACATATTTTGATATCCTGTGAGACGACACACATATCTCTACTATTACTAGTACCTTTATTCCATACACCATGAAAATTTGTGTTTTTGAGTGACAGTCCTAAGTGTTGTTTGGTATGGCCATAATAATTCTTGTAGGGAATCTGACCAAGTTTCTACTATTTCTAACATATTCTTGATACCTTATATACCTTATTAGTTAATTCAACTTGGATATTAAACTTAGGATATAAATACGAGGATAATATTTTTTTCTTCGTTGAATTTTGTGACGTTATCATCTTAGAACTGAGTCACATCGTCAGTAGTGATAACTCTCAGACTTCCATACATGTAACATATATTCATTTTCAGAAAGGTTATTACCTATTTTGCGTCATGTTATACAATGGTTGTACTTCTATCCATTTTGAGAAGTAATATATGACAACTATTATAAACTTTATTTCTTCTGAAGCTATCGGTGGTCCACAATATCCAAACCACGTATGTCAATTGGGTTGCCTCAATTTTTTTAGTAGTACCGTCGAGACTTATATAGAATTACCGAATCACTTGCACGTATCACATTGCTTGAATTTTTTCGTTGCGTTCCCCATTATGGCTGATCAATAATAACCTTGAAGCAATATTTTTTTGTATAATACCTTATATCCATAGTGTGCGCTACCAACTCCCCCGTGTAATTCTTCCATCACAAAGGTGGTTTTATATGTGCCCAAGCACTAAACTAGAGGCTTGGTTGAACCTCTTTTATATAGTGTGTCTAAATTCTAGACGAATTTTATTGGTTTTTTTTTACATTTCGTGCCTTCTTTTGTTTACTTCGGGTATCACTATTTTTGTCAGATACTTTATGATTATGGTTCTCTAATCATATTTTTATTATTCATTTTATTTTGCCATTATTCCATCATATGTGAATATCGAGCAGAAATGATTTGACAATGTGATAAAAGGCTTTTCTTAAAGGATTATTCCAGGTGTTAAAAATGTACAGATTGAAGAGGAAAGTGCATCAAATGCTAAGTTTTCTGTCCTTGGGACTTGTTTGAATCCACATGCTCAAATTGGGAAACTTATTGTTGCAACTCTTTCAAGTATTGGATTGTGTTTTCCTTTTTGTATTAAGCTTGTCCAAGTACCTAGTTGATAACTAACTGAGAGTTGTTTTAGAGTTCTACCTTTTTCCACCAGTCTTTACTAGCCAAAGTTTTGCGATATCATCTTCATACTCTATTCATACATAGATGCTAAGAATCTAAACTTGATGAAATGGCTTAGGATATCCCTTGTTGTAGATACGAGTTGACTCTCCAGGTAACTCTAACTCATCGCTTTGAAAGATAGGTCTCTTAGATTTAAATTCTGTTATAAAGTCTGCTAATGTCTGGGCTTTTATCATTGTTTTTTGTTCAAAAGTGAATGTCATAATTCGATAACTCCACTCACCATTTAGTTAATCTTCCCCAGACATCCGGAGTTTGTAATATATTTCTTAGAGGAAATGAAAATTTAACAATTATAACATCTGATTAAGAATATGGTTTCATTTTCCTAGTTGCAACTATTAATTTTGAAGTAATTTTTTATAATTATAAGTATCCATTTTCAGGTGGTAATAAATATTTACTTACATAATATACGAATTTAGATTCTCTTCCTCATTGTTTTATAACACGACACTTACTACATAGTCTGATATTGTACAAGTCTCTCATAGTCGTGGTTTCGTCAATACGTTAGGCAAACTCGTTATTTTATGGTGTTGAAAGCCTCATCGCATGATGGTATCCATTCAAACTTTCACATTATTCTTAATACTTAGAAGAATGGTTGCAACTTATTAGTGGATCTTGACAAGAACTTGTTTAATATTGCTAGCATTCAGGTTAAGATTTGGACTTCCTTTATATTTCTAGGTGGCTCCATTGGCACCAAATTAGAAAGTTGTGTTGGACCTGTTTTGATTCATTTTACTCACCAGGTATCCTAAAAAAGTTTCTAACCCAAACCTTAAAAGTTCATTTTTCATATTTACCTTCATATTTACTCGCATAAGGTTTCTAAATATCTATGGTAGGCGTGTTAAAGATATTCCTTATGAAGGCTTGTTAATAACATATCATCAATATATGTTTGTATGTTTATACCCAAATGAGTTGTAAATATTTTGTTTACTAATCTTTGGTGAGTTACTCCTTTTATGTAGCAGTGTAACCCTCTTTCGGTTATAAAAGTTGTGTGTTCCTGGTCCTCCTCTTTTATTTGTATCCGATTGTATCGCGCAAACAAATCCATAAAGTATAATATCCCAATGCAGTATCTACGAGTTTGTATATTGTTGGCACTATTAATGGGTATTTTGGACATAATTTATTTAAGTCCGTAAAGTCTACTCATATTCTCCACTTGGCATTTTATTTTTTTACTAACACAAGGTTAGTTGTCCACATTGGATAATATGACTCTCGTATGTGTCATATGTTCTTTAATTTATCTTTTTCTCCTATTATCATCTCTGTCTTTTGTTAGGAGTAATATTTTTTTGTATAATGAGACAAAAGTTGTTGCTGATGTTTCACTAATAACGTGTGACTTCTACCAGGACTCGTGTTACATCATGCATACTTTATGTAAACATATCTAGGTTATTTTTTAAAGAGAATTTTTTTGTACCTGAGATTAGTTGGTATTTCTCGATTGATATCCTTGTTCGATCACTATATTGTATGCTCCCCCCTGGTTTTACCGACATCCGAACCCATTGGTTGATGGTACACCTCTGTTGTTTTACAATCCATCAAACTGTCCCCAAAAAATTCAGACAACTATTTTTTTCGGTTTTTTTTCTGTATTATAGCTTAAAAAACTTTGCAAGTCTATAAATTTGGGTTCGGAGGTCGGAATACTTAAATCCATAATCAAACAAATAAAACTATAAGAGTCATTGCAGGAGGATTCTCATATTTCAAAATCACCTAAGAGTTTAGAAAGAGGTATGTTGACGAGATCAAAATAGTATGTTAAGGGCAGATATCATCGCACCTGTATAGAAACATGTACCCAAACCTATCTTCTCAAATGATGATAAAAGAGGTATAAGGTCTCCATACAGTGATGCAACGCTAATACTGGGGGAACTAACATGAGTAGAGATCAAGCGGGTGATGAACGACACTAGCAGCTTGACAAACATCCTATATAGAGGAATTGATAAAAGAATGATAAGAGCTTGAGTAATGACCTCTAACCAAAGATCATGACCGGCTTCACCAGAATAAATACATGTGCCTTACGAGTACTAATTCTGGATGTAGCTCTTGGTAAACAAGAGTTTGGAAAAAATTATAATGTATTTTTATGGTGTAGGTGCACCATCTTCATATATTGTTCATGGCTCGACCAAATGCACGCGGTAGTGTCTTTGGTCAACCAATGCTTAAGATATCCTATACACGAAAAAGTGGTTGTAATGAGAGAAAACCAAAAAACATCGAGAGACTGTTATGCGATATTTCTGGTTTGTACAAAGTTAGATCTCATAAGACACATGTGTTTACTTTGGTGAAACCGATTGGGATCTTTGGCTCGAGATCAGTTTTAAAATGCCTCTCATTCTTTTATAAATTTTATTGTATATGATGTTTATCAAGCAGCTAGTGTTGATCATCACCCTTTTGATCTCTTCTCGTGTTAGTTCCACTATTTTTAGCAATGCATCACTGTGTGGATACATTACACATCTTTTATCATCATCCAAGAAGGATATGTTTGGGTACAGGTTTCTATACAAGTGTTGTGGCATCTGCCCTTAACATACTAATTTGATCTCGGCATACTTACATTTCGAATTTTAGGTGATTATGAAGTATGGGTATTCTCCTCCAATGATTCTTATGGTTTTATCTGTTTAGATTCAGATTTAAGTATTTATATATCCGACCCCAAATTTGCAGACTTGTAAAGTTTTGAATCTAAAATATATTTACTTGTAACAAACCGATGGGTCGTAAAACAACAAGAGGTGTACCATCACGTAGATTTTAGATATGTATTGTTCCTTTATCTATATGGTTGATAACATAAATTTGGGTGGATGTACCTTGCTGGGTACTGCATAATTTCCTAAGGCTAACCAAGTATCATAATATGTTTTTGTTTCCCTTGTGTAGGGTTTGGCAGGTACCCTGGTGGTACTCTTAAGATGTTTTGGGTCATTCTTGATGGAGTAACTTGATTTTTGTGATATGCTGGATGATATCCAGGGTATTGAAGATAGCTTGGTAGAGTTAGATAACTTGGTAGAGTGAACGAGTATCTTGGATGCATCCCGACTATTGGCAGTGCTCTAGTGTTCAAATCTATGGAATTATTGGGCCTTTTTGGTCATTTTCTCTTTTATTTCCTTCAGTTATACCTAGAGGTAGAAGTACAAGTCGTCGTCGTCGCTTTTTTTCTCGGCTAGAGAATCTTTGATTTGAGTCTTCCCTATCTTATTTGCGAGCTCTCTTGAATGGTTTCGTGTTTTCGTAAGGTTTTTTACCATATGGTCTTTCAACATCTCGGAGGTTGCATAATCTCATTCTTCATCCCCTATAGTATGGATGATAGATTTGACTTTGGCAACCTGCAACAACAATTGTTCATGTATCAAACTAAAATTGTTAGTTTGGTTGTTGATACCTTGGGTTGTCCATCATGATGTTCACCCTCAAGTTCCTCGTTTACATACAGATTAGCCATGTCGTCAGAATTTGATATCAACTCGTTAATCTTTCACGTTATTTTGATTCTTTTTTGGAATAAAAAGATATGTTTCCCATAGATGGTGCCAACTTATATCGATATTTATGAGCTACTAAGTTTAGGAAAAACCATGATTAAAGTTGGAGTAAAATAGAATTATTTTGAGTTTGAAAGTTAAATATTGTAGAAGTAAGAATAAGTGAATGAAAAACAGTTGATGAGTATTAGTTCGGCTCAACAGAATTGGTCAGAGAGTTAATATAAAAAGAGAAAGTTATTAGAAGGAGAGAAAACATAATACACGCATGAATAAAATAATGATTGTTCACCCCTTCCAAGGATCCTCTTATATAAGTTATACTTATCCTACAACTAAAATGACTCACCCTTGATAAGGGAAGGAAAATATAGGAGTTTAGCATGTAATTTATTCTACAAATAAGGTCAACCTCCATGTATTTAGTGGCTAAGGACTAAGGTAAAGCACACATAAGAAATGAGGGACTTAAATGATAGTCCCCTAGAACTTGTTTGTAAATAGTTAAATAGTGGGGTAAGAAATCCACTCTTATGGTGGTAAACATGTAATTTCACCCTCTACCTCATTTACTATATAAATGACATTTCCTTTTGGGAAAATGGGCCAATGATTGATTAATAATTACAACATTTATTCCTTTTGTCTCTTCCATTTCTAGTAATTCACTGTTCACTGTCACGTCACATGAATATTCTCTAGTCCGGCCCCTTCACACGAACATCTTCGCTCCTGAGTCTCACTAAAGATTCTCTGAGCTCATCAGTGGCGCCGTCTGTGGGAACCGTTCGGTACCTAGAATTAATTTTCTAAAACCTTGAAAACTAAAAGCAAAAAATTATGGATACATAGTGGAGAGATCGAGACTAATCCGACCAAATATTTAGTTGATATCGAGTCTGGAGACCATTTGATGGAAGAGCAGGTCACGAACGAAGGCAATGCCCCGAATCGGCGCACGGAATATCTTTTAAAGGAGCTGGTTTTGGTCGCCAAACGAAAAGAGTTGTTGGAAGACATCGAAAGGTTAAATGTTGAAATGGATGCTATGGTGGCGAGCACAAAAAAGGTTAGATCTGAGGTCCGACAAGAAAAGATCGAGGCCGACCACATCCAAGATGTTGTTATACCCAAATAGAGACGACGCCGGAAAATCCATCGGCATTCTAAAAGACGTACTAGATCTGAGCAAAAGTATGAGCTGTCCGAGTCTAGCGAATATACCTCGTTGAGCTCTGATAATTCTTCTTCTTCGGAGAATGACTCGAGGTATAAGGTGGATCGAAGGCACAAAGATCCGAGGAAGTATAAACATACTTATCGGACTAGCAGGAGAAGGAGTGATTCAAGGAAGAAAGATGATGCTGGAAAAATAAAATGCACTCCAAGGACCATGTTACTACTCATAAACAATGATAATGGAAGAAGTAGACCGTTTAACAAAAGTGGGCCACATCCGTGAATCACAATATCTATCATGGACCACCAACCCGGTTTTAGTAAAGAAGAAGAACGGAAAATAGCGGATGTGTGTAGACTTTACTGATTTGAATAGGGTCTGTCGTAAAGATCCTTTCACGGTTCCAATAATAGATCAACTTGTGGATTCGACATCCGGAAATCGTTTACTATCCTTTATGGATGCATATGCTGGATACAATCAAATCCGGATGGACCCGAAGGATCAGAAAAGCACGAGTTTCATCACTGGAAGAGGTCTACATTGCTACCGAGCCATGCCATTCGGACTAAAGAATGCGGGGGCAACATACCAACGGTTAGTGAACAAGGCGTTCGAAAGTCAGATTGGCAGAAATGTGGAAGTTTATATTAATGACATGTTAGTTAAAAGCCTAAGAGATGAAGATCATTTGGCTGACCTAGAAAAAACTTTTGCCAATCTGGCTAAAATAAATCTCAAGTTGAACCCGGAAAAATGCACATTTGGAGTAAGATCTGGAAATTTCTTAGGTTACATAGTCAGTGAGCAGGGCATCAAAGCAGATCCGGGGCAGAGAAATGCCTTATGTACTATGGATCCGCCTAGAACTATCAAGGAGGTGCAAATTTTAACCGGAAGGTTGGCTACTTTAAACAGATTCATATCCAGATCGTCGGATAAGTGTGCCCCTTTCTTCCAGGTGCTAAGGAAAGCGAACCAATTCGACTGGACTCAAGAATGTTCTGATGCTTTCAATCAAATCAAACAACATCTTTCATCCCTGGAAATACTGACAAAGCCGAATCTGAGGGAGAAGTTGTTCCTATACTTAGCAGTGTCTGACTTTGCAGTCAGCTCGGTTTTAGTCCGAGAAGAATCAAGCCTTCCAAGACCAGTTTATTACGTAAGCAAAAGCCTCTTAGATGCAGAAAATAGATACCTTAAGTTAGAAAAGCTAGCACTTGCTCTGGTAACATCGGCTCGAAAGATGAGGTCATACTTTCAAGCTCATACGGTGGTGGTATGAACATCTTTTCCTTTGAAAAATATGTTACAAAGACCCGATGTGTCTGGAAGGATGACTAAGTGGTGGGTAGAACTTGGGGATTTTGATATCGAGTTCGAACCACGAATTTTAATCAAAGCGCAGGCGCTAGCTGATTTCTTAGTAAAATTTCATTCTAACAGGGATGTTGTGGACATAGAAGAAGAAAAATCCGACTCTGAGTGGCAAGTTCGAACCGATGGGGGTTCCAGCTCATCCGGATGCGGAGTAGGTGTGCAATTAACTTCCCCGTATGGCATCACGATGTATCAAGCAATTCGACTGGGTTTTCAAGCATCAAACAATGATGCAGAGTATGAGGCAGCCCTAGCCGGATTACGACTTGCAAAGATTTGTGGGGCTAAACGGTTCAAGTTGATCAGTGATTCTCAACTTCTGGTGAACCATGCCCTCGGACGTTCAGAAGCAATAAAAGATCATCTGGTGAAGTATTTGGGAATTTTGAAAGCTCTAGCCTTGGAGTTCGAAGACGTCCGATTGGAACACGTTCACAAGGCATGAAACTCAGTGGCTGATTCCTTAGCCAAGGCATCTTACTAAGAGGAATATCCATGGATAGTGACTCAAGAAAATCCATCTATAACCAAGGGATCCAAAGCAAGGGAAGGTAGTATCGAAGTGTTCCAGATATCCAAAGCTTTAACAAAAGATTGGAGAAGCGAAATACAAGATTTTTTAGTCCATGACACGCTGCCCGTTGACAAAGTCAGAGCCAAGAGAATACGCTTCAAGGCCTACAAATACGTCGTCCTCGAAGATGTGCTATATAAACAATATTTTATCCGTCCCTTACTTCGCTGCTTAGGGAAGGATGAATCACAGCTAATAATCTCCGAACTGCACGATGGGGAAGGCTCTGCGTACTGCGGATACAAAACACTGATACGAAGAGTTATTCTGGCAGGATACTATTGGCCGACCATCTCGGCGGACGCCAAAGAGTTAGTGCAAAAATATGACACCTGTCAGTGGTTTGCTAATTCGATCCACTTACCTGGGGTACCTCTAGAGTCAATATCAGAATCTCTCCCTTTCGATAGATGAGGAATAGATCTGGTCGGACCACTTCCTATGGCTTCAGGGGGGCGTCAAACAATCATCATTGCTGTGGACTATTTTTCCAAGTGGGTGGAGGCAGAACTATTAGCAGGAACGAAGGTGAAAGATGTAATCAAATTCATCATCTCTAACATTTGTTGCCGCTTTGGCGTACCCAGGAAGATTACAATGGATAACGGCCCCCAGTTTGACAACAGTGAAATGAGAACTTTTTGCGCTTCCAAGGGGATACAACAATGTTTCTCAACACCGTTCCACCCCTAAGCGAACAGTCAGGTCGAAGTAACCAATCGAACAGTCTTGGATGGTCTAAGAAAGAATTTAGAGGGTAAAGCAGGGAAGTGGCCGGATTACCTACAAGAAGTGCTATGGGCTTACATGACTACTCCTCGGACAACAAAACACGAGTCATCTTTCGCGCTTGTATACGGAATGGACGCAGTGGTGTCATAAAAAACAATATTCCCATCTTTCCGATTAAGTGAATATTTTGAGGAGGGAAATGACAAAGGAAAACTCATAGAGCTCGATCTGATAGAAGAAATGAGAAGAAGGGCACAACTGATTTCCGTACACTATCAAACGTTGATGAGAAGCCGTTATTCGTCGAAGGTCAGAAGAAGAGAATTTGAGGTGGGGGACAGGGTCCTAAGAAAAGTCTTCCTGCACACAAAAGACAAGAGACATGGAAAACTCACCCCAAACTGGGATGGTCCATACACAATCACAAGGAAGTTGAAACCGGGGACATACAGATTGAAAGATAAAGAAGGAAGAGATCTTCCCCATCCGTGGAATATTAAGCACCTAAAAGCTTATCTAGTTTGATTAAGTGATATGTAAATATTTTCTTTAACAGTCTATGTAAGTTCCGGTGGCATACTCTTTCCTACCCTGGTGGCGCATGAAGGTTTTAATGAGGTGCCTAAATAGCCAGCTTATATATCAAATCTTATTGCCTTCTTTAAAAACTAGACTAAGTTCATATTTTTGAACTCAAACCATACTCCAACGAAGTTTGGACTAGAAAGTTAATCTTCTTGAACTCAAAACTTATTCCATAGAAGTTTGGACTAGAAATTTCATCTTTTTAAACTCAATACTTACTCCAAAAAAGTTTGGACTAGAAAGTTCATCTTCGTGAACTTAAAACTTATTCCAAATAAATTTGGACTAGAAAGTTCATCTTTTTGAACTCAAAACTTACTCCAAAGAAGTTTGGACTAGAAAGTTCATCTTCTTGAACTCAAAACACATCCCAAAAATGTTTAACTCAATATTGAATCACAGTAAGAAACATATGAGCTGGAAAAAATTGAGCGAAACATCACCCTAAAAACATACCACTGAAAGTCCAAATAACAAGGAAAATATTACATTAAACGTTTTTTGTCGCATGAATCATAAAACAAAAGGTTAACAAAGTAAGAACTACCCAATACAAGCTAGTTGGAGGCTGAATTTCTTTACTACCAGTAGGAGAATCCGAGTCCGACGAAGAGCTCTCCGAGTCTTCATAGGATTCAGGATCCTCCATGGATACTCCAGGGGGACGATGTTGTTCAATGACTCGAGTCCAAAGACTACCAAGGTGCAAGTCTAGGAATTTCTCATGCATCTTCACTACCATCGCTGATCTCAATTTAGCATCCATCTCCCCAAGACGAACAAAAATCTTAGCAACATACTCATCAAGACTTTCCTTCCTCTTAGCTTCGAAGTTTCTCTTTAAGCTTTCATGTTCTGCTAATAGTTTCTCAATGTCTTGAACAACATTTTCAAAATATACATTTATTTTGCAATAGCCTTCAACAAGACCATCAACCGTTGTGTCGCGTTCGACATCTTTGGCGATGAACTTCTCTATTTCATTGTCAAATTTGGTATTTTCCTTGGACAGTTCAGCCTCAAGGGAAGTGATGGTAATCAGACGCTCCTCGGAGGTCTTTTTCTCATTAGCCAATTCATTAATCAGCTCTTTGACCCTCAACTTAAGCTCGGACTCGGAAGATAAAGATTCTACCTTGGTGGTCACTTCCGATGTCTTGGCTAACTTATCCTTTAGCTCTTTCACCTCCTTTTTCAGATTGTTGGACTCAGCGACTAAGCCTTCCACTTTAGAGGATATCTCAGTTTGCTCAGTTACCTGATCGGTCAAGTCCCTAACCTTGTCCTTCAACTTAGAGACTTCCGATGTTAGAGCCTTCACCTCGACCCTTCTCTCAGTAACCTCTTCTTTATAGTGATCCTTCCGATTCGCTTCGCATTCGAGTAGATCAGTAACATGGAGTAATTTGCTTAACTTGTTTGCCACGTAATCGTTGCCATAAACATCAAAATAAGGAGATTCTGGAGAAAGATACCCCTTCGCATCAGAGCCACCTTCTTGACCTTTCCCTCGAGTGGAGACAAATTCTCCACCAGAGTCCGAATCAACAATCATAAATTTTCGGGATAGTGGCAGACTCGGACGATTAGTGTTGTCACTCCCCCCCCCCCCCCGTCTCAACAACCCTCTTCTTTTTCTCCTCAACAGTGAACTTCTGCGGCTTTGTGGCACCGAAACGACCTTGAGGCCTAACCTCAACCTGGTGATCAGCATCACTTGGCATATTTTCAGGGTGAGAGGTTGGAGAGAATACCTGAGGGTCGAATGGGCTGGCTGTTGATGATCCGATGGCCTCACATTCGGAGGCAAGCTTACTTGAGTGTCATCATGATCACCCGGAACCCTTGTGGGAGGACTGACTTGTACCCTCTCTTGAGAATCACCCTGAGCCTCGGGAGCATCGTCATTGGACCCAACATTCTCCTCGGTATTTTCTTCTTCACCTTCCTTTGGTTTTTTTGCATCTTGATGACTCGGAGCTCGGGCCCGAGTAGGGAGGTAAACTGCATTATCCAAACGATCTAAACGTTCAAGGACATCATCACTCAGAGGAGCCACCATAAGTTCCTAGGCGGTTTCATTTTCACTAAGATCGTATCGCCACAAATTAATCTTAGCAAAAATCATCGGCATAAAGATTTGGTGGAACTTATGGTCCCTGTGCTCACCAGCCCAAATGCTCAGCTTCTCAAAGATAGCTTTACCAGAATTATCATGACGCTTAAAGGACTCAACAATTCCCTTCATAGCTGAAAAGATACAATGTCAGAATGTACCAAATGAGGAGAGTCGGAAAACATTTAGGTGAGAATACTTACCTTGTCCAGTCCACTTCAAGGTCAGCCGATGAGGAAGGTCCTCAGACACTTCGAATCTGGTCTCCCACAACCCGGAAATAAATAGGAATTGTTGCTTTCATTTCTTCTCGGCCTTTAGAAAATCCTTTATCACTTTAAGGTTCTTAGCAAAACCAAGTGAGTAGAAAGGATAGTGAGAATTATTAGCCACCCCACAAACAACGATAAGTTGTTCCATGGTGAAAGCGTTCCCGGAGAGCCTCGGCGCCATAATATAGGCCATAAGGGTATACCACATGTTAGCCCCGACCTGAGAAGGACAGAGTTTAACCAGGTGGAAGTAGTCGGCTAGAAGAGGATCGAAGGGCAATCGAAGACCCCAGTTCATCAGCTCCGTATAAAGCACCAGCTCGTTGGTCCGAATTGATAGAGGTGTCTCTCCAACAGTAGGGAATCGGATGGTGATGTTAGTAGGAATACCCCATCGGTCCCTTAGCTTGATCTCCTCGGTTGGGTGAAAATACTTGTACTCCACCCTGTACAGAGCTAATAGATGCTTGGCTTCGAGGTCGTGCAGATGGTCGCTCAGGATATCTTCCACATTCGAGGGCAGGCCCGTCGGACATTTTCTTTTCTTCTTCTTCTTACTCTTTACTAGGGAAGTCTCACCTGGGTGAAGGGGAGGATCAGTTGTAGGTTCTGGATGAGGAGCATCGGTAAGAACGAATCAAAGAGGCTCTGCCTCAATCACTGCCACATCAGGTTCTCCCTTATCGTTTTCAGGGTCATCGGATAAAGATTTTTCTTGAACCTTTGGAATGGAAGTGAGGGATGGCTCCGGCCGAGTCACTCTTGGCAAAAATTTTCGAGGGCTGACATCTGGTGTCGTTTGAGGAGAGCCTTGGGGGGGGGGGGTTGTTGGGGAGTTGGTACCAAGGAAGGGATCCTCATCCGAACCGATTTGACGGCTGGATCAGGTGATCTCTTTCGTTTAGACCAATCTTGATGTTCTTTAATTGGTGGTCTTTCTCTCTCATCACCCATTATGATGAAGAGGGAAGTCCAAGAAGGAACAGTCGAGGGAGTTAGAGAAGCAGAAAGATCAAACCCACCACTTGAATGGTGTGCTTGACTGGAGGAGGATGCAACAAGGCGGATAGAGCGTTCGCGGATCGAAGCCCAGTTGTCTCAAAAGTTAGACTCCCGAATCTATGCAGGGGGAGGATATTATCTTTCACCGGAAGATCTACGAGCACCGATCTGATTAGAGATGTTAAACCACCTCTAAATATTTTACTTTCCAAAGATTGATAAACTCGTCAGGCATGAAAATGCAAACTCAATTTTTTGTTTAGGCACAGTTTCTCTCTCTAGAGCGAATTCTATTCAAAGAAAGTCAGAAACTTTTGCTTAGGGAAAAAGTTGAGTTTTTATAGGAAAAGGAAGCAGAAGGTGAACAGGCGAAAAGTAACGGTACCATGACAGTTGCACCGCCTAAAAAACGTTTGACTCGATAACAGCGAAACCAAGCACGCGTACCTGACATTAAATGATTATTTAGGTGGCATCAGCCTGACCAAGGGGTGAGGTCAGCAAGTTGGAATCTAATCTGAGTCAGAAGCTTACCATGGAACGCGAGATCCGACCACGATGAAATCCGATCCCGATAAAGTTCACTCAAATATCAAAGTGCCCGAGCAGGGTAGCGCTAGATCCGATCCGAATGACGTTAAGTTACAATTCAAGTCTACGTCCAGACAACTGCATATGGACTGGGGGGGCTACTGATAAAGGAAGGAAAATATAGGTGTTTGGCATGTAATTTATCCTACAAATAAGGTCAAGGTCCATGTATTTAGTGGCTAAGGACTAAGGTAAAACACACATAAGAAATGAGGAACTTAAATGATAATGTCCTAGAACTAGTTTGTAAATAGTTAAATAGTGGGGTAAGAAATCCAATCTTATGATGGTAAACATGTAATTTCATCCTCTACCTCATTTATTATATAAAGGCCTTTGACTTTTGGGAAAATGGGCTAATGATTGATCAATAATTATAATATTTATTATTTTTGTCTCTTCCATTTCTAGTAATTCACTGTTCATTGTCACATCACACGAATATTCTCTAGTCTGACCCCTTCACACGAACATCTTCGCTCCTAAGTCTCACTAAAGATTCTCTGAGCTCATCAACCCTGACCCACAATAAGGCTTTAAACCTAATATATAATTCCCTTATCAGTAATACATTATTCATGGAAAGTTGGTCGAGGTCAAAATGTCAAGAGCCCATTGGGAGGGTCCGAACACATTTGTCCAGGCGCCCTAGAGTGTACTGAGTTAACAAGGTATTAAGTAAGGTCAATGTGATTTTTCAATTGCCCTTCGAATTGGTTACCTTCTAAGGTGTAAGCATTAAGAATTGTTGGTATCACCAGTTTAGTTTGGTTCAAAGTATTGTGGGCCAAGTTAAGTTCTCTCTAAAGTGGGAGTTTTCGTTCCTCAAGAAAATTTAAAAAGTTTTAAAACTTGGTTGTAATTCCTTCCAAGGCTAGATCAGCATGATTCTACCACATGTCATCTCCATTATAACCTAGGGATATGATTTACTATAGATTTATGACGCATGCATGGAGAATCCTTGTTGATTCAACTCCCTAAACCTCATATTATGATTGTTACCTACGGAAGGATGGTGAGCTGGTGTCCTTTATTTCCCTATAAATTGAATGAACATACCACTATCACTTCACACACTTACTTGGAGAGAGAAACTTCCGAGTTAAAAAAATAAATCATGATGTTCCCTGTCGTGCATTTCCCTCCGACCACTACAAAGTCTTCTCAAACTTAGATTTTGTTTTGCTTTACTCACTCCGACGACCAAAGTACTCTTTGAAAAACTACCCTGTTTTGTGTCTTCTTCCATATTTTTTGTCTACTTCGAGTCTCGACCTTTACAAAGAGTATTTTTCTTTTCTTCGTTTTCATTTTCAGTTATGGTAGGAAATGATATGAAATTATTCAAGAGGTTGTATAACCTCGTGAAATTGAATACACCTCTTGAAATACTGCCCTTAGAAGTGTATGCCCTACAAGTGAAACCTTTAGAAGATAAGAAGGGTTACTCTAAGAATGATTCGACGTCCTCGTCATCTTCGCAAAAAATCACCCCAACCCCATGTATAATCAATAATCCAACTGAGGCTAATCAACTTAAATACATGCCGACTACCATAAGATTCCCTTTGAAGAGACCATGCCTATCTTCCAACATGGCCCTAACTAGTGATACAGATGAATCAACAGTTGCAACCAGTAACCACAATGTCCCTGCAAAAAAATAATCACCTGAGTAAAAATAATTTTTAGGTTCCGGACAAAAGCTGGAGATGTGGGTGAAGATTAATCACGAGCGCAAAAAAATAAGAAAAATATACCTAAAATCTCTGAACGTACCTAATAGCCCCCACCGATCGGAGCTACCAAACTTGGATGCTTCAAAATTATATGGTAGCCCTCAGAAAACAAAGCTACCTAAATTGGTCTTCGACATAAAACCTCCACTCCGTATCGTATTTGAAAAGATAAAGTATAAGTACATGCACTATGATGAATTACCAAAGATGCGAGCTCAATATAAAAATCCTCAAATGTTAAACGAAGGTTGTCAGTCGAAGGAGGATTCCCTCTATCTAAAGTATCAGACGATTGACTGGGGCTTCCGAGTTCTTTTCCAACATAACCTTAAGGATTTTTTTGTACACTCGACCTATGCTTTATCCAAGCTAGTCCGAATATATGGAGGACATTGACTGAATTCATAATTTCTTCGGTCATATAAAAAATTACTCTATCAATGGAGAAACTTATTTCTCACAACAAAGTTTCTATCAACCACAACTACCTCGACTATTAACTTACTACGGGAATGACTTGAAAGTTATAATAGATTTCTAATAAGTCGAATAACTCATGACTTCTAAGAAGTTCTTGAAGATGCAATTGTAAGGTTCCCCACACTTCACACCTCTTCTTTGCCTCGAAAGCCCCTCTTAAATGAATCGATTTTTCACTAATTGTTTTCTCCCGTCTCTTCTTTGTATCGTATTCAAATTGATTAGATCCACTAAAATGGAAACTTTATCTCTAATTGATTAGAAAAACTACCTCATTAGGAGTTTAAAGTTCATCAACAAGATTTTTCTTCTCATTTTTTTTTATAGTTTTTTTTAGAGTTCGGAGTTTTGTAGAAAAAAGGTTTCGAGTTTTTGTGTTCTATTTTTTTTTTTGAATTTTGTGATTTGTTTTTATTTATTTGTATATACATACTAAGATTGTGTCAAAAAAATTATGTTTTAGGTTTGGTGCGTCTTCGCCTAGCTAAATGTAATCAAAACAACAAAATAGTAAAAATTTATTTTTTTTAAAAAACGAGATTTTTTTGTGGGATTGGTTATAATATTTTTGAAAATGATTTAGCCAAAACCATGAATATTTTATGAAAGAAAGAAGTAATCAGACCGTGGAATGAAAAACTCGAAATTGTGAAAATTTAATATCGGGATCGTTAAATCGCCCAAGAAAAACAGAAAGTACCTTGTCCTATAGTTGCGGGTGTAGTGGCCTGGGTGGGTGTACGAAATTCCTTGTCCTGGAGTTGGGGGGTAGTGGGGGTGGTACGGCACCACGTACACACACAACGGATTTTTAACAGCTGAGCTAATTTCTCTGTTTACCGGTAATAATAGCATGAGTAAAGTTATAAACTCGAAAAATAATAATATAGTCAGTCGGTATAAACTTCAAGTCGGTATAATAATATAGTCAGTCGGTATAAACTACTTTGTTTACTTACTTATAAAAATTCAAGTCGGACCAAGTATTTATATAAACAAAAAAATATCCTAATATAATATTACTTAACAAGAGCCAAGGTCTCAGCTCAGGAGAAGAAGTTGAGTAGGTTACGTTAGTTAGCCAACTATGAATAAGATTAAACTAATTTAGTGATGGTAACCGCCATATTTCAAAACCCTAATTAAATTTTAATTTTAATATTAATGTCAATTCGGTTGGTTAAATCTTATCCCCTAAGAATATTAATGGTTAATCAACTCTTTAATCAGACGATCGCGTTGCGGTTGACGAAGCAGTCAGACTCACAGGCGCACAGCTTTGCTTTTCTTGAGAGACAACAAATAGCAAGAGAGAAGTTAGGCCAACGGTTAACTTCTTTATCTATCTGCTCTGGTTTGGTCTGGTCTCTCTTTGAAATAAAGCAAAAGCATACATCTTTTGGCGGTTGATTTTCGGTCACCATCTCTGATACACCTACCTTACCTTCCTAGTTACCCTTCTCTCGTTTTGGTATAAAGAACCAAACTTGATTCATCTTCAGGTATATTCTCACAAACCCTTTGTGTTTTTCTTTTTTTGTTTGTTTTGGTTTTAAATTTTGAGTCTTTAGAGTTTTGAACTTTGGGTTTAGGTCTTTTTTTAAGAGGTTTTGGGTTTCAACTTGGTTGAGACCGGTAAGTGTTTGTATCTTTGCTTCACTGAATTATCATGTCTATTGGTGATGCATGAAAGCTTTGTGATTCTGTTAGACTCTGCTGAAAATAAGTACATGCAATACTTGTGATTTATATTTTCATGTGTTATGTGATGAGATTTGTTACGTATTCATGCTGAAATTCTGAGTTTGTTATATATCTCCTACATAATTAGACCTTGTGGAAAGCTACTCTCAGCTTACTTGAGTATCTTGGTAACTTTCTTTATTCATCTGTTTGCAGCAAAACTCGTTTATAATCCACATTCATAATTATAATGAATACACGCTACTCTCTCCAACCTGAATCACGGTGCAATTCAGGACCTTCAGTTCCGTCTTCGTTAAACTCTCCCGCACAAGAGGTAATCGATGTGCGAAATAGGTCTTATGATGCTCCGTCTTCGTGCTTTATGCGTATAGCCATAAGGGTATCTAGAGCAAGGTGGTTCAGCTTCTTAAGGAGGGTTTTCCATTACCAAAATGGATCAAGGTCAGAGCTTGGCTCTAATCCTTTTAATTCGAAGACATGGATGATGTTGGAATTCATTGCTTTGATTGTTCAGGCAATCGTTATAACTTTTACTTTGGCCTTATCAAAGAAGGAGATACCCATTTGGCCTATGAGAATATGGATTGTTGCTTACGATATTGGAAGTCTCCTTAGTCTAATGCTGTTGTATGGTCGATACCGGCAAATTTATGTGGCTCGAGAAGATGATCTTTCCCTCGATCTGGAACAACAAAGTAGCAGTGAAGAATCTAGGTAAAGAATGCTTCTAAGTTACATTTATTCTGTATCACCCTTCTTTTGATGTTTAGATATCTAGATTTTACTTGTTTTTTTCTTTCCTTCTTTGTTAATGGGCGGGTGTATTATAACCAGACGTGAAATATAATATTTTCTGTTAATCTTAGCTAGTAGCCTATCGCGTAATATGCAGGTGCTCGCACGATTTAATGAACAAATGCCGGACCTCACTGGAACTATTCTTTGCAATATGGTTTGTCATGGGGAATGTCTGGGTATTTGATTCACGGCTTGGTTCTTTCCACCGAGCTCCAAAGCTTCATCTACTCTGCATCTCATTGCTAGCCTGGAATGCTCTTTGCTACTCGTTTCCGTTTCTGTTGTTTCTGTTGCTATGCTGTTGTGTGCCATTAGTTAGTAGCTTCCTCGGTTACAACATGAACATGGGCTCAACCGATAGAGGAGCTTCTGATGATCAACTCTCGAGCCTTCTCAGCTGGAGCTACAAAAAAATCGATGCTGATGAAGATCCTCGCGAAGATTCGGTAAGTCATCTTTCAGGCTTTAAAAGAATACTATAATCACAGAAGATCGTTGTGTTGTTAATGTTAATTTTGTAAACAGGAGTGTTGTATTTGCTTAGCCAAGTACAAAGATAAGGAAGAGGTGCGACAGTTGCCGTGCTCTCATATATTCCACCTGAAGTGCGTGGATCACTGGCTCCGGATTATATCATGTTGTCCTCTTTGTAAGCAACAACTGCAGAAATAGGCACTAACCCTTTTCTTTTCCAGTTGTTTAGTGATCAAAAGCTTGTTTGTATTAGTTTGAGTTAATGTAATTATATGGTTTGCTTGAGTGAGCTTTGGCTTGTACAAAGAAGCTCACCACTCACCAACCAAGAACATATACAAACAACAATGTTTCAGAATTGTACTTAATGAGTATTTACACTATCTTTCATTTCTCGATTTTATGGAATCCGACTAAATTCAAAGAATCAATTAAACAATATAGATAAAATAGAATTACACTGATTCAGACAATCATCGACCCTGGCTGTGGTGTTTACACCTGCGTCGCAGGAATGGTCTTGACTTACAAGCCATTGTGGTGGACAATCTCTACATCATGGGTTTACCGTGTTTTGTTGGTGGTTTTCCCAATAAATTTCGACTTATGGATTTGCTTTACCACTTTAGCCTCCTTCCAATAAATTTCAGACACATGGCTTTGCTTTTGTCAACTTCCAAAAGTGATATGATTTTTCACATACGATTGAATGTTATGGTGGTTTTCTGAGATGGCGATTTCACCAACGTTTCAAACTATGTCAACCATTTGGATCTGAAGCCCGCATGGCTTTGTTTTTTAACACTTTAGTTTCGTCTCAATAAATTTAAGATTTTAGTCCACTTTCAAAAGAAATATATTTTTACTTAAAAGACTTTTGAAATTCCCTTATTTTTAAGGGATGTCCCTATTTTTAACGGACGTGGGACGGTGAGATTTTGAAACTATTTTTGTTCGATAGTTTTAGGTGTATTAGTTTTTGGAAATGCCATGTATTGCTCTATAGTATTTATGGGTTATTTTCATAAAAGTACCAAAATAAGTTTACAAAACATGTTTAGTTCATTTGCAGTTGGCTATTTCTATCTGCCACTTAATAAAAGAAATTAATACCATTTTACTACAAAATATTTTGAAAATATCTATTTTATCTTCGTTTATTGATTTATCTCTCTCGCTTTTCTGAAAACCGTATCGAACGCCACACACATCCTCTCCGATTCTGGCTAGCTCCCGATGGCACTTATGATTCATCTTACATTAACTTCTCTGAATCTCAAATCGCGGTAACTAACCGTTTTTGTCGTATCAGACTTAGCTTTTACTCGAACTGGACAAATGTCTATAAGCGATCTTCTATATCACATCTCTCGAGTGCGAGTAACTAAAGAAAACCTCAAGACTATGCCGTACAGATCGAAAATAACAACATTCCAGTCTGAACGCCCGTTGATCGTCACTCCCGGTTTTAGTGGTAAATTCAGTATCAACGGCATCAAAAAACCATGATATTTGATAATGGCTATCTTGATTTATGGAATCGATGAGTTTTTTAAATCTTGGTTTCATGCACTGTAAACCTAGCCCTAATTTCACCAATGATCGTTATCGAAGCTGTTAAGGCTATGATATACAGCATTGAGGGGGATGGTTCTGTTATGAATGACAGAAAGCTCTTCTTCGAGTACATGTAATCTGTGTCTGCATATTTATGATTCAGTCTTGTTATTTGATGTTTAAGAATTATTTTTTGAAACTACCAATTTCTATAGAAGTTTTTCATTCGTTTGTAGCTATTTACCTACTAGTAAATTTACTGCCTCATAATTTCTTCATGGTGCAGTAATAAGCCAACAAGTGTCGGTCGTGGATCTTATGGGCATGAAAATGCTACTAGACCAGGCCATGGAAACCATAAGAGTATTATAATGTCATCTGATTGGATGTGTACCGTCTGTACCTGTGTTAATTTTGCACGACGAACATCTTGCTTTCAGGTTGTGTCAGCCTTTTATTATTTGTTTCAATTTGTGCTGAAGTCAGGTTACTTTATAAATAAATGTAACTTAGATATATTGTGACTTACATTGTTGAGCTTTAGAGGAAGTTGAAAGAACTCACTTCATTATATGAATATATTAATATGGTATGGTTGTCATATAGGGGTTAATATTTTACATAATTCCTTACTCTTCAGCCATACGCTGCAAGCGAGTTTGATTATCTTTTTTGTTTATCATGAAATTACTACATTTGCCTCACAAGATGTCTGTATTTCAGCTACTTTACTCCACCATATTCTACGATTGTCATATAAGATTCAATATGTATCTTAATACCTTACTCTTCAGCCATGGGCAAGCGAGTTTGATAGTCTTTCATGCTTCTCTTTAAAGTACTATAACTGGTAACATGATTCTGCCTTTCAAGGACTTAATTGTACCATATGACGGTTGGTTTATATAATACATTAACTGTATTAATAATCTCTTGGTGGGATAAAATAAATCTGTGGTAGACATAGTGAAGGACAACTTAACTTAGCTTCCTGTGAAGTTCAAGGATCGGCTATTGTGAGAACATGAGGGGAGTAGTGTTTGTATGGGTACTTTAATAGCCGGTAAGTTTTAAATAAAAAAAAGCAGATTCTGAAGATGAAATTACTTGAAGGGAGTGTGAGCATAGATTGCATACCAAGTAGACAGTAATGGTTTGAAAATTCTGGGTTAACATAGTCTTTCGGCTGTACCATGAATCCCCGACAGACCCAACCTTCTTGTTTTCATCAGGATGAAGCATTACAACTATCTTTTTATACCTCTTCTTTACTGCTTATACCGTTTCTTCACGATCGTTATATGAGCAAAAGTCTTTAATCCAAGATTGAGTAATAATCGAGCTCCCATTGTTCTTTGGAAGTAATATAAATATCAAAGGTTGCCATCATCTTAGATATTTATCTAGTTCTGGATACAGAGCTTTAGCCTGAACTACGTAGCTCTTGGCACCTGCAAAGTCCTTTTCAACAAGTTCTTTGGCTTTAAGAGCCTCCTCTTTCTGGGCATCTATATCAACCTTCAAATCAAATCAACACCGACTTCCTATAAAGGAAACTATGACCATCCTCTCGTACGGTTTCGGAGATTATCTATCACCATATCATTATTTACATGTGTATGTTTAGCTTTACTGCTTCGTTGTTTTCTTAGCTTGGTTTACATGTGTGTGTTTAACTTTACTGATGCACTGTTTTTTAGCTTCCGGTAGCCGGCGTTGCTTTTCGTTAATATTTTTAGGATCCAAATACAATACTAACCCAAATTTCATACCAGCATGACTCGTTAGTATTATTTAAATTGGCGATATATTATCGAAACTCGCGGATAATCAGTAGTATTAATTTAATACTGCTAATTAACAGTACTAATAAAAAATACTAATGTTAATTAATAATATTAATTTTGTTAATATTGCTAATTAATAGTATTAGTAAGAATTAATATTATTAATTAATAGTAAATTGTTAACATTAATAATTTAACATGTCTAGAAATATAACAGTTCAAGAATGTTTATCGAGCGAGATAGTGATTTCATTGCCGTTTGAGAGAGAAAAGCAAGCAAAAGCCTTAATCTAAGGAAGATGGCAGAAGGAAATATTCCGCTACCGAGCTCATTCGGTTTGTGAGGCGGACGTAGCGGCATCGAGGACGATAAATTAGTGTTTGAGACATTGGAGGGGATCGAGCCGATCATGACATTTTCTGATATGAGCGATGTTTTCTGATATTGGGATAAAGGTCGACCTACTCCGTAGAGTCTACGAGTATAGGTTTGAGAAATCGTCTACCATCCAGCAGTGAGCCGCGATGCCTATAATCCAAGACCGAGATCTTATCGCTCAGGCTCAATTCGGTACTAGAAAGACTTCGATGATTGCGCTAACTGTTTGGCAGATTGTGGAGATGTCTAACCGAAAGGTTCAGACATTGATATTGTCCCCAACAAGGGAATTGGCATCTCAAACAGAGAAGGTTATATCGGCTATTGAAAATTATATTAGCATACAAGTACTCGCTTGTGTTGGAGGAAAAATGTTGGAGAAGCTATAGGATACTTGCCTCCTACTTGGGTGATGCCTATTTATTTCCGTTGTGCCAAGTTCTTTTCGATTGGTTTTGTATGTCACGTTAATTAGGATATTAAGATGCTTTACTATTTATTTGATTCATCTCGTCAATATAAACACAAAAAGATTATGTCGGTTTTATTTATTTTTTGTATCAAAGGCTGAATTATGAACTAATATCGGGAACTTATACGAGAGTCACCTAATTTTTTTTAATACTATTAAAATTTCAACAGTTTTAAAACTACATGATGATAGGATTATTGAATGTTCCAGCGGTATGAGGAAGAAATACCATGACGATATAACTGTAATCGTTGTTATTCTCTGAACAAACCAACGCACCATAAAAGCATCGACTTGGCGCTGAATCAATAAAATGAAAAGTAGATTATCGAGAAGTGTATATTTATAGTCGGTTTAGTTTACTTAAAACCTTTGTCACCTTTTGTAGATATATTGAGTTTGATAATGAGTATAAATATTACTCATTGTTTTCCAGTACTATACTTTACTTTTTAACTGTACCTTTTATTTGAACTATGTTCTTGAACCAAGTAGATCAAAGGTTTATGGTGATGGGAGGTCTAAATTTGTAATTTCTTTCAAGTACTACCAAGATCATGCATAGTTGTCATTAACCCAATAACTATGTGTATTATTTTCAAGGCTAAAAGATATGCAGCTTGCTGTATTTGTACTATTTGAGTGTATCAAAATGTATCTGATAATGCTCTTTATTTATATATGTTGTAACGAGTTATTTTTATTAAACCAGAAATTGATATCACTTGATATGTTTTTCAGGAACTCATTTTTATTAGATACTTTTATTTTACACCTAATAGTCTTTTAATATTATTACAACTAATTGTCGGAGATCACACCTCAAATATAAATATAAACAAATGTTTTGTATCAATGTATCAAATTTTGAGCGTATTACTGTAAAACCGAACCCAACTTAACAATTCAAATTGCATAGTTAAAGAGAAAAGTAAGGAAAAAAATTAAGTAAACATGTATATTTGTTAGTGAGCGATTTGAAACAAGAGTCTTTAATGAGATTTTTTTAATACTGCTAAGTAGCAGTTTTAAATTTTTAACAGTTTTATTAATAACTGCTAAGTAGTAGTTTTAATTTTTTAACAGAATTAACCGATATTTTTTAGCAGTTTTAATTTTTTTTTCTCCGAAATATATCAAATAGACCACTTGTTTGATTCGTCTTGTAAATATAGACACAACGGTAGTTTCGTTTTTATTTTTTGAATTATAAATCAAAAGATATGAACTTTTAAAAGAAGGAAACAAATTTATTTTTTGTTAGAAGATTCCGGATTATATTAGAAAAATGGTATTATAGTATTTTAGATTATGCTTGGTACCAAATTTGGATAATCATCTTATTTGATATGAAATGTTGATTTTGAACTAATATTGTTACTTATACGGGAGTCTCCCAATTTTTATTTATGGTTAATTTAATGTTTTTTAAGAGGAAAAACAAAAAGAATTACATTGACGAGAAAAGTACTAGTAAATACCCACTCAACTACCAAATTACCAACTAGTATCCAAAACAAGAAGGGTGATAATTGGTATCTCTATTTAATAATTGGATAAAAATACTTCTCACTATATATACCCGCTCATACCCACTACTAACTTGAGAGTTGTTTGAAAAACTAACCTGAGAATTATTTGCAACTCTCTCAATTTCGTGAGAGTTGTTTGCATCTCTTGATTTCATGAGAATTGTTACTCGTGAAAGTTTTTACAAAAAATTTAAAAATATCATCAATGTAAAAACAATAATATTTTAATTTATTTTTTCCGACGTTTGAAGAACTATATTGATATTTTTAGCCAATAAAATAGTACAACTGTTGGAGATATTCCAACCATCTCTATCCTCAAATGGTCATGTGCATTGTTGGTCCCTAATTGGAGGAGAGCTTTCAAGATGTTTCGCTTTCGTGATTTTGTATTCGCATAATTTAGCCTTTTCTTGTCCACTTTATGTTTGTATTATTTGTTACTGCTAGGGGTGAGATTCGGTCGGTTTTTTTAAATTCTTAAACCAAACCGAAATAATTTGTTTGTATATTATTAAACCGATTTAGTAATAAAAAAATCGTTTTTTTCGGTTTCGGTCGTTTTTTCGGTTTTAATAGTGGTGCGGTTCGGTGCGGACAGGAAAATCCATGTATCAATATCCTACATATTCGTCACCCAGAGCTTCCAGCTGCAGTTGAAGCAAAATATTTAAAGTTCCATGAACAAGGGATGGATACATGTACTTGAAAGAAGAACCAAGTGCATGAGCACAAATGTCCCCGACTATGGTAACAAACTGGTCGAATACATAATCTCGGAAACAATCAAATGATAAAACACATAACAAACGAATCATGCAGTCTTGAAGAAATTCACAATTTTTTACCCAGAGCATTCTTCCGTAGTTTTGCATCCATAAACAAGCTCTTTAGTCCAGAATTAGAGCCATGCTCTACCACATGATTATATTCTTCAATCTGACAAGATCCATCATCCAAAATAGGCTTAAACTTCAAATACTCAGGATCAAGTAGACCAACGATACCCCCATAGATACCTCGCATACACCTACTTCAACCTTTACACTAACATATGAAGAATCATGTTTTACTTTGAAAATTGTATCTTTCATCACAAAGTATAATACAAACTTCATTAAAATCGCACTCCAAAAAACAACCAACATTAGAAAATAAAAGTAACCACCCTTGATATTTTGGCCTTCTGGTGTCTTTTTTATTAGCCAAACCACCACAGGCTTAAAAACAAAAAACTCTAAAATAAAAAAAGAAACTATTACACTGACCAACTCAGCAAAATCTCGTGTCCGATTGCAGTCATCACGTTTGTTATTACACTGACCAACTCAGAGAACACCACTGCAGAATAAGCTAATCAGCCAAGTTCATAATTTTGGATTTTGAACTCACTCAAAGGTTTGATACAACTATTAATGTAGTTTAGCAGTTCATTTCCAGCAATAGAGTAGTCTCACGTATTGTTGTATGTATCTCTATCTGATAGATACATTAACTAATGCTGGGGCTAAAACTACTATAAAACCTATAATGACTGCCTTTATCCAAGTGGTCCTGATAAATCCTTATCCATTTTGACTCGTGTAAGGTTAAGGCTCATAATGTAACAAAATAAACCAATTGTACCAATTGTGGTACGCCTTTCATCATGTGGTCGAAGTAAAACTTTTATGGTACTATTCTTCCTGTTACATTAGGACTCGAAAGAGCTCCATATCCAGTTTTGTGTCATCGATCCCTTCATTTTGCAAACAGTAATAAACCCAAAAAAATAATTATAATAAAAGAGTCTTAAGTTGTATGTGTACGACCACTGGACCAGAGGTGGCCACGGTGTTTATATCAAATACGATCTATATATTAACATATACAATATATTTTCTAGAGGTCGGTTAAAACGTACAAACCGAACACCGACCGAATTAAATTCGGTGTAAGAAATTAAAACCGAAACCGAAACCTAGTTTTAGAAAATTGACCAAACCGACCCATTTTGGTTTGGTTTGGTCAGTCAGTTCATTTTTTTCGATTTTTACTCACCCCTAGTTACTGCATTTAATTCTAATGAATATCCTTTTGTATTTGTGAGATTGGAAAGCGGTATTGCGAGAATTATTGAAAAACAGCTCTTGTTCTCATCTCACGATTGAATAGCTTTTTTATGCTCATTGGCTTCCTCGCGACTCTGTTAGTATGGAATGGAGCTCTTGTTCTCATCTCACGATTGAATAGCTTTTTTATGCTCATTGGCTTCCTCGCGACTCTGTTAGTATGGAATGGACTTATTCTCATCCATTACCGAAATGGTTACTTTTGAAATAAAGTATAACATGATAAACGCAATTGGTTATCATGATTTCACAAACAAAAATAGTATTATTATTTACTATAATAAATATTAAAAAAATATATTTAAAACTAAAAAATAATAATTTAATTTTAGTTTATTTTTCGCTCTCAGACCCGATTATTTTCTAGTACTATCCTTTTCTCTTAAACCTTTTTTTTCCTGCGATATGACCATTAAATTAAATTCTTTTTTTGGTGAATTTCAACTAACGTTTATTTTACGAATTAGATTTATTTGGTTATTCTTTGTTTGTTCGGTGTTCTTGATCAAGTGATTGACATAGTATTTACTTTCTGTTTGTTTCAAGTTTTCGAGTTCCGGTTTAAAATATATAGATCTTTTAAAAATAATATAAAATAAAAAATTTGAATTTTTTTTTGGTTAGATGGTTGTTGAGGAAAGGTGATAGTAGTTGAGGTATTAAAATAATGTTAGGTATTAAATGATAATTCAGATAGTTGAAATGTATTATAAGGTAATAGAACAAAATTTAGATACAAGATTACAATATAATAATTGAGTGTGTAGCTTATGCGCAATTTCTTTGCATTGATTCGTTCCATTTCTGGCTTTTTTTTTCAAGAAGCCTAATGAACCCAAGTCTAAGTTGGATATCATTACCATGTACTCTTTCCATTTCATAATATAGGTCGTTTAAGGTTTTTTCATGGATATTAAAAAAAAAAAAAACTTTGAAAAAAAAAAAAAAAAAATTAATTGGTGGAGTTGATAACTTGTGTAAAATGTTAACTATTTTATTGGTAGAAAAGGGTACTAGAAAATGAGAACGACTTATAAGATGGAACAAAAAATTTCTCCTACACATCCTTATATTATCAAACAGAGGAGTAATATTTATTGGGTGAAAACCCTTAACCTAGATGGATTTTTGTGACCCAACTAACTAATAACAAGCATGATGATACTCAGACGACGCTGCCGTTTTAGCGCCACTGTTCCTCTTCGTTTCTTCCCTGCACAGACTCCACCAAGATACACACTACCATTACCAAATTCTCTTTCTTCTTTCGTTAACCAAAGAAGGGAAACTGAAACTACAACTAAAACTAAAACGATGAGTGACATAAAGGATAGATTTTTGGAGGTTTATTCTGTATTGAAATCAGACCTTCTTCAAGATCATGCTTTCGAATTCACTGACGATTCTCGTCAATGGGTCCAACGCGTATGTTTCCTTTTCTCTCTCTCGCCTAAATTTGTGATCTTATCACTGATATATTTTTTGCATATCGTTGAATCTATCTGGTTTTGTTAATAGAAACATTACACCATATATAGTTCGCATGATTCTAAGATTAAAGTAGCTTAGTTTCTGCATTAATCAAACAAGAACCAATTTCAATGGATCTTGGGTGAATTGGTATTAT
Source organism: Limnanthes douglasii subsp. nivea (assembly GCA_036936605.1). Lineage (NCBI taxonomy): Eukaryota > Viridiplantae > Streptophyta > Magnoliopsida > Brassicales > Limnanthaceae > Limnanthes > Limnanthes douglasii. The sequence continues at coordinate 143,291,904 of JAUPFV010000003.1, forward strand.
GAAATTGATTGATAAAAGAGTTAAATTCAACTGAGTATACTCTAATTGGACAAGTTTATATTATCTCGATTACATCTTTCACTTTTGTTGCAGATGCTGGATTACAATGTACCTGGAGGTACGGCACTGAGATTTACTTTTCTTTGAATCGATTTGGCTTTGGTTTATTTCCTTCTTTGGTGAAAATTTAAAGCTTTGTGATGTATTCAACTGTTTATAGGAAAGTTGAACCGAGGGCTGTCTGTGGTTGACAGCTACAAAATACTGAAGGAAGGAAAAGAACTGTCGGAGGACGACTTCTTTCTTGCCTCTGCACTTGGTTGGTGCATCGAGTGGGTATGTCTGGCGTTTATCATTATTCATTTCTCTTTATGCTTTTTATTCAGCATGATCTCCAAAATCTGCACTCTTACTAAGGCTCTTCTTCAATCTTTGAAGATTTGGAAAATCAAAAAAAGAAAGAGAAGGATCTAATGGAGTCTTGTTATATGTCTATGTTGAACCAATTCTGACTCTTATTCACTATCAAACTTGTAGCTTCAAGCATACTTTCTCGTTCTTGATGATATCATGGATAACTCCCACTCACGACGTGGACAACCTTGCTGGTTTAGAGTTCCGAAGGTCAGATCATCGTGCAATAGAGACTCCCTTTTTCCCAGATTATATATGTAGCTAAAGCATGCTAGCGATGTATGAATGACGGTCACATATATGTTTGTGTGGTGTGGGTGTGTGTTGATAGATGATCATTTACTCGAATCTTAATAAAGTTCTGATACCTTTTTATCACAGGTTGGTATGATTGCTATAAATGATGCATTATTACTTCGTAACCATATCTTCAGAATTCTCAAGAAGCATTTCAGGGACAAGCCTTATTATGTACATCTACTTGATTTGTTTAATGAGGTGTGTGGCTGTGACTTTGATTCTAAGCCTGACCAGCTAATCATAAATAAATAATCCTTTTGCACATGTTCTTGTAATTTACTTTTGCCAGGTGGAATTCCAAACAGCTTCAGGACAAATGATAGATTTAATTACTACACTTGAAGGGGAGAAAGATCTGTCAAAGTACTTATTGCCACTGTAAGTTAAAATTTCAAAATGTTCAGATTTTAGTATTGCCTTAACTAACACCAGGTTCGTTTTAACCCTTTAAAGTATGTGCGTTGCAATGCAGTCACCATCGCATTGTCGAGTACAAGACTGCTTATTACTCATTTTACCTTCCGGTAAGTTAAACTTCTTTCACTTGGAATCGTAAATGCCAAACTTATTTTCTAGGGAGAATCTGAACTTTTTTGTCTTCACTTAGACTTACTAAGGTCTTGTTTATATATAATCAAATTCACTATGTTCACTTTTTGCACTCAGGTGGCATGTGCATTGCTTATGGCAGGCGAGAATCTGGATAACTATATGAATGTAAAGAACATCCTTGTTGAGATGGGAATTTATTTTCAAGTCCAGGTAGTGCATAATTATTTAGATTCTGATCGTTGTCTTTCCAAAATATGATATATGTTTTGTATAATCAAGTTAAAATTATGTGTCGCAAAAAGTGAAGTAGTTGTGTTTTATCACTTACAGAAGGGAAAATTTTGTAGGATGATTACTTGGATTGCTTTGGTGAGCCTGAAGTGATTGGTAAGGTAAGTAGGTGCCATGTTATAGATGTGGTTTGGTAATGGTATTATTAGCCTTAACCATGTATCTGTGCCTTATTAGGTTGGAACTGATATTGAAGATTTCAAGTGCTCTTGGTTGGCAGTAAAAGCACTGGAACACGCCAACGAGGAACAAAAGAAATTATTACATGTATGTAAGCAAGCTATGCAGCTCTTGGCAGCATGCTATTAAAATGTGCACTCAAGGTTTAGTGTTTGTTGTTTTCTTTATTTCGCCAGGAGAACTATGGGAAAGCAGATAAAAATTGTGTTGCAAAAGTGAAAGAGCTCTATAAGGGTCTTGACCTTCAGGTTTGTATTCAGCATCACACATCTCTAACTTCTTCTACTTTGGTTGAATGACCTACCCTACCTTTGTTGTTGGGACAGGGTGAATTTAGAGAGTATGAGAGCAAGAGTTATGAGAAGCTGTTAAAGTCTATCGAAGAACATCCCAATGAAGCTGTCAAAGGTCTACTCAAATCATTCTTGGCAAAGATATACAAGAGACATAAATAGAAAATTATCTTTGCTACTGAATGAAGATGGACTGATTTTGTTTATATATTTCGTACTATCGTATCAAATATGATGTTCCTTTTATCCTATCATATATGTGTTATGGAATAACAAGTTATACGATAGTATAACCTTTAATATTTTAGTCAAGAAAGAGATAAGCCGAAAAAAGATCCATTTATTAATAGATAGGTCCTCTCTATTTATAATGCACAAATTAGTGGACATTTACATATGTTCGCTCTTTAAGCCCCACTAACCTCACTATTCTCTTATAATTGTGGAACAAATAACTAAAATGGTTTGACTTACGAGTCAAAACGTGTTATATTACATTGGTTAAGAAACCGCTCAGTCTAGTCCACATTTTAGGCCGAACTGGGCCAGTCTAATGATGCAGAGCTCGAGCTCAATGATCACATGCTCAGCTTATCCTCTTTAAGTCCGCACTCGACCTTGATTATATGTTCATCGCGTCCCTACTGTAGTTGATTAATTCTTCCCCTAATTCTTCGAGCTCACTCTCCCTTTGAGCTCATCAACGCTGCACTTGTCTTCGAGCTCGATCTTCTTTTGAACTCGATCTGCCTTTGAACTCACTTTTCTTTTGAGCTTGTCAACATTGTATTTGGAGCTCACTTTGCTTTTGAGCTTGTCAACGTTGTATTTGTCTTCGAGTTCGCTCCACCTTTGAGCTGTCAACGCTATAGAGCTTGTCATTTTCTTCATTGATTGCCCTGATCCAAATTTGCGATCCTCTTGCTCGTGCTCGTACTTATTTGGGGGAACCCCCCCTTATCAGGGCTCCCCCTAGTTTATAGGTTTATTAAAAATATTAATAAGCCTGTAAATTAAAAAATTAACTAAATTCCTTACTCATCCGTGTGGTGATTCGAACCGTCTCGCGACTGCTTCTTTCTGACACGTATCGGTGATACAACTGTGACGGTTTCTGACACCGCCATTTCTTGGAGACACTTTTTGGAAATTCAGTTTTTTGGTACAACTCTCAAACAATTAATGACATCACACGCCTAATTGGAAAAGCGTATAGTCCCTCAAACACTTACTGTATTCCGTTGTTAGAAAAAAATCACCAAATTAAAAAATTATTCACTTTGACTTTGCTGGAAAACTCTCTCCATCCTTAACCAAGGTGCTTGCTATCATCTTCTTCAACATCACCCATGTAACTTATTTTTATCAAATAAACACTTCTCGTTGAACGTTTGAGAGAACCCTAGATTTAAGGTTTCGAACTTCTATCAGTAGGCGTTTTCGTAAAATCGAGTCGCTTGCCCTCACCTGCTTTAATAATTCTGATTCATATCCTTACCTAATTGCAGTGTGTAGAAAAATCATGGCACCAAAAAGGGCAACGAAGACTAAAGCCGATAAAATTACGGAGCCCTTATATGAAGACATCAACGACTTAGAAAACTATTTCTCTCAAATAGCCCATAAGTACACTAATTTAGACGATGATGAAATTGCCATCCTCAGGGACAAATCTAGTATCCTTGAGGATGTGACTATAGGGCTCTCACTATAGGCGAACATCCCTATCATACACAAGAAACGGAGACATGTTTTTTTACTACTTTATTTGACTGGGGGCTGAGGTTGCCGCTGTCCGAGCTCATTCGCGATTATTTTAGTGTGCTCGACATCTGCCCTACTCAAATGTCTGCGAATGGTTGGAGGCTATTTCTTAGCGTGGTGCTCAGCTCACGCTTGCTTAGTACTGAAATATGTTTGGCAGGCCTACTATCCGGTATTGATGTAACCAAATTGGCCAAAACCCCTTTCTTTTACACCCACTTTAAAGGGGTTAAGAAAATTGTTGAATTCCCTTCCTCTGATAGGAACTGGAAGAACTTCTTCGTGTTTGTGTCGGGTAACTAGGAACATAGCATCCCCACCTTAAACCTTCAACTAGAAAGAAAATAGAAAAAAAATTATAAGTGGTGAGAATAGAAAGTAACAAGAGAAGATTGAGAATATCTACTTAGAATCAACAGAGATTTTCAGATGTGAATATTGTCTTTCTCCTCTAAAAATTTCATAGGCGTAATCATACTTCTCGGCCTCTTTAAATAGGCATAGCAAGTTAGTTACAAAATCGGTTACATAAGAGAGATATTTACAGTTCAGTCCCTATTCTTCTTATAAGGCTTAATCTTACTCTATATTAATAGAACATATCATTTAAGTCCTTATTAATTACATTTAAGTCCCTTATGAATATATTTCCTTATCAGTAGCCCCCTTAGTTCTTATAAAGACAATTTTATAAGAACTAATCAGTCTTCGAACATTACTCTAAGTGAATAAAACTTCTTTCATCCATCCCCTTCATTATGACTGAGCCCAATGACTTACAACTTCACTTCGAATCTAAGAATAAGTGCAAATAAACTCCCCACTCACTTCGAATCTACCAACTTGAAATACAACCTTACTTTCACTTCAAACCTCTTGACCCCTACTTGAAAGACTGATTGGACCCTTCTTGATAGGTCTATGACACAGCAAGTTTTCCTCCACGTTTCACATTCCACCCAATGAGAACAGTTCACTGGTTTTGCCTCTTCCAATTCTCAACGTCATTTTTTCCAAGTATAAATACTTAGCTCCACCTTACTGAGAACCTTTTAGAAAAATCATCTCTTTCCTAAGCCATCTTCATCTTGTTCTTCATCAACCTTCATCTTCATCTTCTGCTACCTTCCCCAGAAACACCACTTTGTTCAGTCACAAAAACAACTTCCCAGATCAACATCTATTGTATGAGAAGATATCCCAAATACAAAAGATCTAAACCCAGAAAACCAAGAAAACCAAAGAAATCTCTCTTCCCTGGTCCTAGCAATCAAGTGTTTGGTGCTTACGATTATCTCTGTATTGGAGAAAGGGCTGAAGAATACAGAGCTGCTGGGTTAATCTACAACAGTCCTCACTTCTCCTCTACCACCTTCAAATGCGGTAACTTCGATTCCAACCTTGCTACTTCATTTTCACCTTTAGTATCAAACCCAGAATCTAGCCAACAATCTTCTCCTCCTCGAAACCAACCCACTTCTCCATCACTAAGACCACATCGAAAATCTAAGGCTGCCAATTCTGACAAACCTCCAACTCCTAAAAAACTACAACCCAAATCACCCCTCCTACAATCCGAAGCCGTTAAAGTTAATCTTCACAAAAAATCAACCTTTCTAGCAATGGGTGACGATGCAGAAACCTCCTCTCCTCCCCCACAAGAAGTGGTTGACGTTACACCAGAGAATAGTCAACTAGTTCTTGTGACTCAAACTGAGACTCAAACTCGAAGTCTTCGCAATGAAGCTACCGATGAAGAAAATGACAAAGAAAATGATTCTGAAGCCACTGAATCCGATGCCGAAGGCGATTCCGAAGCAGAAGAGGTAATCCCTCCAAAGAAAATTCGAGGAAAGAAAGCTCCTATTACCCTCCCCGAAGATGTTGCTGCCTTGGTTCAGGAAAACCTACAACCACTTTGTCCTCGGTACATTCTCGCCCTAAAAAATGTACCCTATACTTACTACCTCGAATCAGAAAAAGAAGAACTTAAGAAACTATGGGGATTAACAGACAACATTGTTCTTTGACTACCAGTAGAAGGAGAAACACCTCTGAGTTGTCAGAAGAATGAACTGGTAGTTTACCCTGAACTTTTCAACTATGGACTTCGATTTCCCCTCGATCCAATGATTGTAAGGTACTTCGAAATTCTTAAGTTGTGCCCAACACAAGTCACTCCAAACCAACTGTTCACTTTATTCTCCGCTATTATGGTGTCGAGGCTAGGAAACATCCCCCTCGAAATAGAGGATTTCATCTCACTGACCAAAATCTCAAATGGGCCAGTTTTACCATTCTACTACCTCACTTTGGAGGATGATCTGAAGATTATCGATGACCTCGTCGAGGCTGACAAGTTTTGGAAGCAAAGGTTTGTCTTTTTATCAGGAGCTTGGGAAAATGGTAAAGAAATTTCCGATGACAACCCCTCAAAACTTACTCTCACCTGGAGAGATAGCAGTAAGTAAATCATTGTTGTATTGTTAATATTTTTTTTAGCTTATTAAGCTTAGTCAAATTAACCAAGTCTACTTATCTAACTGTTTACTCTTTTTCCAGAAATTCCGAGGAGATTCAAAGGTCGTCGAAAGACTGCAAAGGACATCTTCAAGAGAATGGCTGAATGGGCAGAGAAAGCCTGGGGAAATGGCTTTCACTCAGCCTTTCAACCAATCAACTTCGTCAACAGCCATCTCTGGCGCATAACCTTGGGAGCTGACTTCCCTGAAGATCCGATGCTCCCCCCAGATCCCATTGAAGCGGTTCAAAGAATACTCGCACCAGATGGGAAAACCTACCTTCCCACTAGGAATTGATCTGACAGTCACCTTCCACTAAAAAAGAAGGGAAAGCTAACCCTCAAAAAACCCAACACAAGCAAGGCTAACCCTTCCAAAAATTCGAAGCTTGCAGGGAAACGAAAAGCGCCTGCATCTCAACTTTCTCCAATATCCGAAGAGGACGAACCTGTACTGAAAAAGAAAAAGAAAGAAGACAATGCCCCAAAGAAGAAAAAAAGCAAGTCCACTACTCCAAAGAAAAAGAACGAAGCTGAAATACTCGAAGAGGTATTGGCTTCCGAGGTGCATGAGAAAACCTTCATTGAAGAAAATCCTCAAGGGGGATTGGCACTAGGAGATAGCCAAGAAAATGATTATCTTAACCTCGAAGATTTCAACTCGAGCGGGGATTTTATAGTCACTGGTGAAGATTCTCATCCTACCAACACCATTCCATCAACTTCTACTGGGGCTGCCAGAACTTCAACATCTAATACAATCATTCCTGTCCATTATCACCCATCAAACTTGCCCAACCCTGACAGATCCGATGAGGTAACTTCAATTCTTCGACCTTTTACTAACTTAAGTGCTGCAGCCAAAAAATTGTGTGAAGAAGTGAACAATTCACATACACAATTGGAGCTCCTTGCACAAGAATTAATCAAGAGCAAAAAGGAAAAAGAATCTGAAAAAACTTCAAAGGATAAAGCACTTCAAAATTTCGAGGCTGAGAAAAGAAAACTTCTTAAAGAGCATAAAGAAGAAATCGAAGCTTTGGAAACTTCTCATCGTCTGGCTCTTGAAAATATGAATACCCAACATTCTACTGCCATTTCTGAGGAAAAGAAAAAATCTACCGATGCTGAAAGACTTGTTAAGGAAACTCAGGAAAAACTGGAAAATTGTCAAACTCAATTGACTACACTTCAAACAGGATTCGATCAGGAAAAGAAAGCTGCCGTCAAGAAAGCCGAAGCTGCTGTCGGTTCTGTGATGCTTGATGGTATCAAGAAAGCTCAAACTCAAACAAATATCAATCTTCTTCGAGAAATCCATGTTGCCTATCCAAGGTTGAATTTAACAGAATTTTGGAAACAAGTTCCAGAGGAAGATCTTCCAAAGGAAGCATTCGAGGTGCCATCAAGCTCCTCAGAAGAAGATGATGCTTCTGAAGGGTCATCGGAAGAAGAGGATGACTAAACAGTAGATTATATATGTCGTGTTTGTTTTTTGTGTGTTTTAATTAAGTAGTTTTCTCCTTTTTTGTAAGCTTCAAGTTTTATCCGATGAAACAAGCAACTTTCTTAATATTTCAAATTTCTGGTGCACTTATAAAACATGGCACCTCGAAAATTAGATGCACTCATAAAACGTGGCACCTCGAAAGTTAGGTGCACTCATAAGACGTGGCACCTCGAAAATTAGATGCACTCATAAGACGTGGCACCTCGAAAATTAGATGCACTCATAAGACGTGGCACCTCGAAAATTAGATGCACTCATAAGACGTGGCTCCTCGAAATAGGTTGTTTCTTCAAAGCTATTGCTTTGGAAAATTACTCTTGGTCAACTTTCAAAGATGATCAGTCTTTGCCAAGTTACCAAACCAGACACCTCATTAAAACCTTTCTGGGCCAACAGATAAGGAAAGAGTATGTCTGTCTTGTAAACATTCGAAGTTCAATTTTACTCACAATACAATTTCAAATGTTCTATATTCCAAGGGTGTTTGAGCATCCTCCCCTCACGATCAGACAACCTATATGACCCTGGCTTGACCTTCATTTTGACTTCATAAGGACCCTCCCAATTTGGAGCCAATTTTCTGAGGTGCTTGTCCTTAGTATGAAGAAATACTTTTCGTAATACTTTATCGCCAACCTTGAACTCCATCTTCTTAACTCTAGCATCGTACCTGCTTCTCATTAAGGTTTGATAATGAACCAAATTCAAATGTGCTTTGACCCTCTTTTCCTCTAACAAATCAAGCTCAACCCTTCTAGCTTCATCATTATCTACTTCGGAATATCGCAATAACCTGTAGGAAGGCAATGTAGATTCAGCAGGGCACATAACATCCATTCCATACACCGAAGAAAAAAGAGTCTCTTTTGTGGCCTCTCTAGGGGTTGTTCGATATGCCCACAACACTTCTTGAAGATAATTTAGCCATTTCCCTGCTGCTCCCGCCAAGTTTTTCTTTAAACCCTCCAAAATAGATCTATTTGTAACTTCTACTTGCCCATTTGCTTGTGGGTGGAAAGGAGTAGAAAAGCATTACTGTATTCCTTTCGAGGAGCAAAAAGAGTCCATTTCCTTATTATTAAATTGGGGACCGTTGTCTGTTGTTATTTTTCGAGGAACCCCAAAACGGTAGCAGATGTTACTTAGAATAAACTTGATCACATCCTTAGCTGTTGTTCCAGCTAAAGGCTCTGCTTCTGCCCACTTCGAAAAATAATCAACCGCGACAATAATCATCTGTCTTCCACCTGAAGCCATAGGCAATGGTCCTACTAAATCAATCCCCCATCTATCAAATGGAACCGCCTCAGAGATTGTCATTAGGGGTACCGCTGGTTTATGTATCAAATGTGCATACCTTTGACAAGTATCACAGCTTCGAACTAATAACTTGGCATCCTGCAATATAGTAGGCCAATAATACCCTGCCAACAATACCCTACGTGTTAAAGCTTTGAAGCCACAATGAGCTGACCCGTCTCCATCGTGTAATTCAGATAGAATGTTTTGAGATTCTTTCTTACTCAAACATCGTAATAAGGGCCTTAACACAGACCTCTTATACAATACCCCATCCAACACCACATAACCAAGAGATTTATTCCTTATTTTCTTGAGCAAGTGCTTATCAAGAGGTAGTATTCCCTTTGTAAGAAAATTTAACAAGTCAGTTCTCCAATCACCTCGAACGCGCGTCGAATCATTTACTACCTCCTCAACAAATTCACACTGCTCAGAGCTTGACATAATCGAAGGCAGTGGTTGTGTCACAATCCATGGATATTCTTCAGAGTAGGCCATTGTTGCTAAAGAATCAGCCATTGTGTTATTACCTCTTCGAATATGCTCCACCTCAACATTTTCAAACTGTGCCATCACACTTCGAAGTTCTTGCAAATACAAAACTAAACGGTCTTTTTTAGCCTCTGATATTCCTTTAACATGGTTAACTACCAACTGCGAATCTGTTTCTAAGCGCACGAATATTGCTCCACAAATTTTTGCTAACCGCAATCCTGCTAGCACAGCTTCATATTCAGCTTCATTATTCGAAGCATGAAATCCAAATCTTATAGCTTGAAACATAAACTCCCCTGTTGGTGCCAACAATTCAACTCCTGCACTCGACCCTTTATTACTAGATCCTCCATCAGTTCGTACCGTCCACGTCGGATTCGTGTTCATTTTTTCACCTTCTTTCTCTTCGGATCTACTCGAATGAAACTCAACAAAGAAATCTGCTAAGGCCTGAGCTTTGACAGGCGTTCGCGGAGAGAATAACACATCGAAATCTCCCAATTCAACAGACCACTTAGTCATTCTTCCTGAGATATCTAGTTTTTGCAATACATTTTTCAATGGATAAGAAGTTCGAACCACAATTGTATGTGCTTGGAAGTAGGGACGCATTTTTCTCGCCGCCACTACTATGCACAATGCCAATTTTTCGAGCTTCAAGTAACGTTTTTCAGCATCAACCAAACTTTTACTGACATAATAGACGGGCCTCGAAATTCTTGAATCTTCACTAACCAGAACTGCACTCACTGCATAATCCGATACTGCTATATACAAAAACAGTTGCTCACCTTCTCGAGGCTTTGATAATATTTCAGGAGTGGACAAAAGATTTTTGATCTTAACAAAAGCTTCTTCACAATCCGAAGTCCACTCAAAATTATTAGGTCGACGCAACACCTGGAAAAAAGGCAAGCATTTATCTGAAAAACGAGAAATGAATCTGTTCAGAGCTGCTAACCTGCCTGTTAACATTTGCACTTCCTTGATACTCCAAGGCGAGGACATCGATATCAAAGCCTTCAACTGTTTAGGATCCACTTCGATTCCTCTTTCACTTATTACATATCCCAGAAACTTACCAGATCGGACTCCAAACGTGCATTTTTCTGGGTTCAACTTCAACTGTATTGCTCTAAGATTTAGAAACGTCTCTTCTAAATCATCGATATGATCATCATCACTTTTGCTCTTAACAAGCATATCATCGATGTATACTTCGATATTCCTCCCTATTTGCGAAGCAAACGCCTTATTCATCAACCTTTGATATGTAGACCCAGCATTTTTCAATCCAAACGGCATCACCCTATAACAATGTAGACCTCGATCAGTGATAAATGTTGTGCTTTCTCCATCCTCTGGATTCATTCGAATTTGATTATATCCTGAAAATGCATCCATAAATGTTAGAATTTTGTTTCCAGAAGTAGAATCCACTAGTTGATCAATTCGAGGTACTGGAAAAGGATCCTTTGGGCAAGCTCTGTTTAAATCTGTGAAGTCTACACACATCCTCCACTTTCCATTCTTATTTTTCACCACTACCGGATTAGCTGTCCACTTCGGATATTTGGACTCCCGGATATGCCCCATCTTATATAATCTATCTACCTCAGCAACTATGGCCTCGGATTTTTCCAACGAAAAAGCTCTCCTTTTTTGTATTATCGGCTTGATCTTCGAATCCACAGCCAAGCTATGACATATAATATCAATTGGGACCCCCACTACATCCTCGGACCTCCAAGCAAACACATCCAAGTTCTCAGACAAAAAATTCAACAATCTTTCTCGCACTGATAAAGACAAGTAAGTCCCCATTCGAAGTACTCTGTTATTATCGAAGACGTATTCTTCTATCTCTTCACTTACTACAACAGAACTCGGGGTTGACCTCGGGTCATCAATTCCTTCATCTTTACTACCAGAGGGCAACCCCCCAACCTGCTATTTCTCCATTGGATGATCGGTACTTTTATCGCGTAGTCTAAATGCAGCAGCGTAACACTCTCTAGCTACTTTTTGATCACTTCGAACTACACCAATTCGATCCCCGGCTACATATTTCAAACATTGATGAACTGTAGAAACTATAACGTATATTTTTGCCAGCCATGAACTTCCAAAAATAGCATTGTAGCTCGACGGACAATCTACCACCATAAAAAGTACTTGTACTTTCTTTTTAAAAGGCCCTTTTCCCAGAGAAATTTCACCTTCAAACTCTCCCACTACATTCGCTGTTGCACCAGTAAAGCCAATTATAGTTCTTTCTGACCTTTCTATCCGAGGTGGAGCACTCAATCTATCATATGTTGATTTGAACAACACATTGGCAGAACTTCCAGTATCAATCAATACTCGTCGAATTTCTACCCCACACACTTCTGCTCCAATGACCACTGCATCTTCATGTGGTCCAGTAATTCCTCTCAAATCATCCCCATCAAAAATTATAAATTGGACATTCTTATTGCATAGATGTGTTGATGCTCCTCCTTCAATTTGATGCGTTAAATTCACTATATGTCTTTTCCTCGAATTATTGGTATTATTAGTCATTGAGTCTCCCCCAAATATTGCCAATGACTCAAAGAACGCACACAGATCTCGAACTCGTCCCTTACACATCGGCTCATCAACTGACATCAACAACAATCGACTAGGGTCTGGGTCGACATATTCCGAAGCTACATCAAATTCATCATCTGCAACATCTAAAATCATCAATGCAGTTTCCTGCTTAGAATTAGGATTGCCAACCTTTTGAGTTACAGCTTTAGCATTCTTTTTGACATACTCCAACAATTTTCCATTCTCTATCAAAATCTGCATCTCCTTCTTCAAAGCAATACAATCATTTGTATCATGTCCAATATCATCATGATACCTACAGAACCTGTTATTGCGTTCCTCTCTTGGCCTATTAATCGCTGCCGCCTTTCTGAAATTTACTGTTCCCTTGCTTTTCTCATACACCGATGCTACACTTTCAGTCAAATCCGCATAATATTCTGGTTTCACCCATACATTCGATCTTGGTTTGAACTGGTATTGATTACTAAAATTGTGATGATTAGAACCCCCTTGATATGAACTCGAACCTCCTTGATAAGAAACATTTTGATTACCCCTCGCCCTTGACGAGCTATTATTCGAACCGTTCACCTGATTATTTCCTTTCTGAACACCAATATTTCCTCCTCGAACTCGAGTAGACTCTTCGAATTTGATCTGATCTTCAGCCTGAGCCATGCGAGCTCCAAACGTTAATGCCCTACGCCTTGTTGTTTCATCAGCTAAATCTCCTGGCAACAATCATTGTCGAAACGCTGCCATAGCCACCAATTCCTCACAATCATCTAATCCTGCTTTTGTTGACACAAATCTCTTAGTATAATCCTTCAAATTTTCTCCCACAGCTTGCTTACATTGTATTATTGTATCTCCATTAGCTCTCATTTCTTTGCTTCCCACAAACTGTCTTCGAAAAGCTATGTAAAAGTCTCTAAAATTTGCAATAGACTCCTTAGGAATCTTGTTATCCCATTTTAGTGCAGTTCCTTTGAATGTCTGAGAGAAGGCCCTGCAAACCAATTTATCATCATCCTCGAAATTAGTCATATAGTTCTTGAATTTCTCTATATGATCATCTGGATCCTGAGTTCCATCAAACTTGTCAATTTTAGAAATGTCGAACCGCCTCGGAAGCGGTACAGATCTGATCGCACTAATTAACGGCGAATCCCTCCAATCTACTCCTTGAACATACTGGTCTTCATTCTTCATTCCCACAGTTGCATACAAACTTGGTTCCCCTTCAAATTTCCGAGGTGAATACACTTTCCGAGGAGAATACACTCGTCTTTCCTTCTTTTGCCTTCCTTCTTTGTACATTTTAGCTGGCCGAAATTCATATCCTTCTCCTTTTGAATGACTTCGAAAATGCTCATATCTTGACGTTTCATCTGACTCCGAATTTTCAGAATCCTCTTCTTCACTAGAATCTACATACTGTCGCTTCTGCAACTTCTCTCTTTTTCTCATTCCACTATGCTCCTTTTTACGCTCAAAATGCATTTTACGCTGAACATTTCGAACGTCGCCGTCATCATTTGATGGATCCGACTGATCATCCCGATCACCTCTTGCTATTTTAGATCTAAGTCTAGCGCCATTATTATCTTGTTTCTTTTTAGCATATTCATCAAGTTCCGCCACTTTTCTTATCAACTCATTCATTTTACCTTCAAAATCAAATTGGTTTGATTGAATCGAAATTGACTTACCTGCTTCTTTATCTTGCAGATCAGATTTCAACGTCTCCAAAGCTTTTCGAATAGGTGGATTATCTCCTTCCTCTGAATTCATTTCCGATCAACAAAAATTTAAACAAAATACTTCAGAAAACGAACAAATTCGAGACTCGATTTTTGATCTATCGATCAAGGTATCTTCGCCCCCTCTTTCTAGCACCAATTTGGTGAGAATAGAAAGTAACAAGAGAAGATTGAGAATATCTACTTAGAATCAACAGAGATTTTCAGATGTGAATATTGTCTTTCTCCTCTAAAAATTCCTTCTAGCGCCAAGTTGTAAGTCATTGGGCTCAGTCATAATGAAGGGGATGGATGAAAGAAGTTTTATTCACTTGGAGTAATGTTCGAAGACTGATTAGTTCTTATAAAATTGTCTTTATAAGAACTAAGGGGGCTACTGATAAGGAAATATATTCATAAGGGACTTAAATGTAATTAATAAGGACTTAAATGATATGTTCTATTAATATAGAGTAAGATTAAGCCTTATAAGAAGAATAGGGACTGAACTGTAAATATCTCTCTTATGTAACCGATTTTGTAACTAACTTGCTAGGCCTATTTAAAGAGGCCGAGGAGTATGATTACGCCTATGAAATTTTTAGAGGAGAAAGACAATATTCACATCTGAAAATCTCTGTTGATTCTAAGTAGATATTCTCAATCTTCTCTTGTTACTTTCTATTCTCACCAATAAGTACTGTTAGCTTGCAGGAGATTAAAATTTGCACGACCTCTTGTATAATATTGTATCCATCTTTCTTTCAGGTGAACTGTCCAATCAGAGCTGGTGGAAAGAAGGGAGAACACTGAACTACATAAACCCTTTGATCAGAGTTAGTAGCTTAGCTTTTGAAGTTTCGCAACAAGATCTGAAGCGACTGTTCACACGATATAATTACTTATCAGGGCTGTGGTTGATTCGAGAGCTCAGAATCACAGAGGAAGGAGAAGTAAGAATGGCAGAAGGTTCACAACCTACTATGGATCGCATCAGATCACTTTTAGAGCAAAAACTTCGAGAGAAGAACAATTCCGACATCTGGCTGGCAGTACCTCAAGTCACCCCAAAAGTTGGTGATGTTGGGGACTCATCTTCTGCTCATGTTCTCTCTTGCGAACAAGGGAATGATGTCACAAAAACAAAGGAAAGAATGTCGAGCAAACTGAAAAATAAGCACCGAAGGTGCCTGAAGATTCTCAGCCCAACAAGGTCCGAACAAAAAGAGAGGATGATGGCGATGAGACCCTCTCTGGTGCACTTAATACACGGAGGAACAAAAATCAAAAGGTGATTGTAGACGTTGTTCTCTTAAGCACGAGGAGACTGCAACTTAGAGATAAAGAAGATGATGGTGCTGAAGTTACTTCCGAGGAAAGATCGCATCCTCCCAACCCAACAACACAAGTTTTTGAGGAACAAAATCCTAATGCTGCTGAGGAGGTAGTCGATCTAGTGGACGACGGAGCAGAAAATGAGGATGATGCTCAGAAAAAGCAGATTGTGCCCTCAGCTCGCACAAAGAAAACAAAGCAGCTCGTGCTGAGTTCTTCTGTGGAAAACCGAGCACCCTCAGTAGAAGCTATTGAGAAGAACAAAAAAGGCGACAAAGGAGCTGAGTCCAACCAACAAAGAGCAGCTGTAGAGGAGCGTCCAAAGGTCAACATTCCTCGTCCCTCCTCTTACATGTTCGAACAACTTTGCAGGATCCCTGATTTGTCGTAATACGACAAAATGTCGATTCCGGATATCTTGCAAAGGAAAGTAGAGCTGTTGATCGAGGTAAGAACCTGAATATCTGAACATGTTGAGTTAAAGATTTACAGATTAAATTTAACTTTCTTGTTTATATACAGCTGAACCATAACTCATTTGTGTTGGGTTATCGCAATATGTCCCCTGCTGAAGTGACTACCATGGAGAAATGGAAAGCACAAGGCATGGTTTTTGGCTCAGCTAAACATAGCACTGCTGAGGTTATTCGCTTAAGGCATGCTTATACCTCGGCCAATAAATTCAAGCATGAGGAGATTGAAGCAAAAGCCAAACTAGAGAAAGTAGTTGCCTCCCTGCAAGAGACTGTGAAATACTGCAACCAGAGGCTTGGGACTGTATCCGAGAGCCACAAGTTGGTGCTGAACCAAAACGAAAATCTATTAAAGAGAAATGACGAGCTGCACGCGCAAATCGCAAACTTGCTAGACAGGACCATCAGTCCAAGAGGGTGGAGGAACATGCAGACCGAATTGCAGCTTTAACTACTGAGGTGAGTAAGTTGAGAAAACAAGTAGAGGAAGAACGTGCACAACTCGAACGAGAGCGGCAACAGTAGCAGGCAAAAGTAAAAGCAGTTGGTGAAGAAAGGGAAATGTAGGAGACTCCCCTCTTTTCGCGTCATCGACCCTGATAAAGGTATCTGATCTTGTGAGTAGGTCCCCCTTTTTCTCAGTTGGGAACTTGATGAGACCTGCATACAGTTCTCCATATCGGTCGAGCCCCCGTTCGAAGGAGGCCACTGCCATATTTTCGGCCAAATCTGGCAAAACATTCATAGCATGAACAAATCTTCTAACATAACTTTTAAGAGACTCAACTCGGTGCTGATAAAGGTCCATGATCGAATCCGCTCGCGCTTAAGCTTTTTGTTGCCAACAAACCTTTCCCTGAATGATTTCCACGGTCCCGTAAAATCACAGATGGATCCTTTTGGAAAGTTACTGAACCAGTCCATGGAGTTACCTTTGAGGGTTATAGATAGTGCTCGGCATAACATCGCATCATCGGGGTTGAAAGCCATCATCTTGTTTCTAAACTGCTCCAAATGCCTCTCGGATCCCCTGTCCCATCATATGCTTCCATCCTGAATGGGCCGAACTTCCTCGGGAGCTGAGCTTCCAGAATTTTCTTAGAGAATGGTGATTCCTTCAGTATGTAGGCCGACAACTTCGGGCGAAACAGATTGTAACGGAGGTCCTTATTCTCACAAGCTCACTTGGTTGACGTCTGCTTCACCTCGTCGCGCAGTTCTCTGCTACGATTCTTACCTTCGCTTTCGTCTTCAACTTCCTGCTTGTCATCTCGTTTGGACAAACAATCTATTCTGTCGACTTTGCTCGCCTATGGTCCAGACGGTTGATGGATCTTGCTTGTTCCCTTGATCTTAGCGGTCAAAACATGAATAACATCGTTCATTCCCGCCATCGTGGCGTGCATAACATGTTCCCTTGCGTCTCGATCAAACACTATTTTTAACTGTTCCTCCTGGAGGTTATGGATATTTTTTTCTAGTTGGAGAACCACCGAGTCATCTGCCGGTATGGATTTCGCATTTCTACGAGTCCCTGATGCATTCACCGGCTGGTGGAGATGCACCTTTTCCCTGGAAATGACCGCAGGCCGAATCGGCAATCCCTCTATCACCACCGTTGTTTGGGGTATCATGGGATTTCTCTCTTGAGGAGCTATGGGACCGGAATGTAGGACGCCTTGCCCTGCTGGTTGACTTACAGTTCTCCTTTGGTGTGTTATTGTTTCGCTAGTTTCCTGGTTGTCTCTCTCAATTCCTGACCTTGTGACTACCATGGTGATAGGTTAAAATATTTCCACAAACGGCGCCAAATTTGTTACGGGAATAACAAGTTCTACCACAATAAAGCCTTTAATATCTTAGTCAAGAAAGAGATAAGCCGAAAAAAGATCCATTTATTAACAGATAGGTCCTCCCTATTTATAATGTACAAATTAGTGGGCACTTACATATGTTTGCACTTTAAGCGCCACTAACCCACTAGCCTCACTATCCCTATAATTATGGAACAAATAACAAAAAAGGTTTGAATTAAGAGTCAAAACGTGTGTTACATTACATTGGTTAAGAAACCGCTCAGTCTTAATTCACACTTTAGGCCGAGCTGGGCCAGTCTAATAATGTAGAGCTCGAGATCAATGATCACATGCTCAACTTATCCTCTTTAAGTCCGCACTCGACCTTGATCATATGTTCATTGCATCCCTGATGTAGCTGATTGATTCTTCCACTAATGTTTTCGAGCTCACTCTCCCTTTGAGCTCATCAACGCTGCACTTGTCTTCGAGCTCGATCTTCCTTTGAACTCGATCTGCCTTTGAGCTTGTCAACACTGTATTTGTCTTCGAGCTCGCTCCGCCATGAGCTCGTCAACGCTCTAGAGCTTGTCTTTTTCTTCATTGCTTGCCCTGATCCAAATTTGTGATCCTCCTGCTCGTGCTCGTACTTATTTGGAGGAATCCTCCATTATCAAATAGATGTTTTGGAAGATATTATATTAATAATTTGAATTTATTTCTTGTTGAACTAGAACATTGAGTAAATTTGAAAGGTTGGAGTTTTGGGTTCTAGAATAAGAGTAAAGACAAAATTTAAAAGATTACACGAGTCTAAGTTTTACATTTAGGAGAGAATAGTTGTTTTTATTTGTTATCTCTTAAATAATTATTACTAATATTGTCGAAACAATATGGTATTACGAAATGAGGGAACCTTTTTTGTTCAAATTTTTTTTTGACTATCAAGAAATCATTCAAATCTCTTTATAAGCATATGTTGTTTTTGAATTAGGGTCTCCTTGCTTTTATCTTCTTGCATGGAAGGCCATCAACTTTCAATCAAGCATCTCTAGAGATGAATCCCATCGTCTTTACTCCTACAAGTTCCATTCAGGCAACCATCAGCAGCGAAATAACTACTCACCAATTTGTTTTCAAAACCTCTGTACATCAAGATCCAACAAATTACTTCAATTTCCCTACACTTAATCAAGTTCATCAAACCTAGAATAATCAACCAGGGAACTCAAATCAGTTCTCAAACTTGAGAACCAACCCCATTTTCAAATAAATATCAATATAAAATGCTTCCAACAAATCATACCCTGATATTATTAAACCAAAAAACATTTCTATAAAGATATAAAGTTTTCTTTTAAAGATGCACTACCTGTAATCGATTTTTCGGCTAAAAAAAGGCAGAATTAGATTCAAGGGACAATCATACGTTGCTTGGAAAATTTTCTTTGGATAGGCAAAAAATACATGAAATCCAAAGTTTTTTTATTCTTTGGTCTACAGTGGCAAGATCAACCTAACATTATGGGATAGTAGGCATCTCATTATTGAGATAGACCTCCACAAATATGTCAACAAGATATGGAGACGTAATGTGTGGATTGTGGCTCAGTTCACTATGAGAATTCTCAAATAGAGTTCTAACTTCAACTCCAAAAGAGAATCTCATGTCACACCTACATGGATTACCTTTCCTAGAATCCCTACATTCATATATTTAGAGGATATAATCAATACAATAGAAAAATCTATTGGTAAACCTCTCCAAACATGGGTGCCTAAGAAAAACAAAGCTTTGTACAATTTTTGTATGGCTTGGGTTGAAACAGATGCTTCAAAAGAATCTATCTCTAAAATATGGATTAGCTTTGGCAATGATCAACAATTTTGGCTAACTATAGAATATAAAACAAGTCCTAACTACTGCTCTGAATGCTGGCATATAGGGCACAAGTCCACTGAATGCAGATTAAACAAGAAATCCCTACCTTCAAACTTCGAGCAACCTTCACTCCCTCCCAAACTCAAATTCATTATTGTCTAAGATCCTTCTACTTATGTGTCTGAAACCAAAGAAAACTTTTCTAGCAAAGACCCTTTAATGAAGATTTAACCTCTCAAGCCTCAAAAGGAGTTCAAACCCCATCAATCACTAGCACAATTGATAAAACTTCTACATCAAATCCCATACTTTTGTAAGAAATTTCATTGAGCACACAAACTATGAGAACAAACCTCATACCTGAGTTATAGGATTCTGAAGTTGATGAAGCAATTTACTTACTCAACACAGGTATTAGAATAACAACATCCCATGATCAAGATCACTAAAAATAATATCCATCATCCCCCAAAATTAGATCAACCTATAGTCTCCCTTCAACTCCCCCTGTCATTGTCAAAGAATAAAAAACATAAATTAAGCTTAACAAAAGAAAAAAAAACTTCTAAGGCATTACATTTTCAAGAGGCTGTCAAACCTTCATCTGGATCTCTTAAATGACAGTTCAAATCCTTTGATGGAATGCTATTGGCATTGGAACAAAGTCACTTGAAGAAGAATAAAGTCAATATGTAAATCTAAGAAAGTAAACTTCATTGTTATTCAAGAGCCAATGATTGATTATCATCTCTTAAATACTATTGCTAAATTCCTAGGTTTTCATAATGCTTTAGCTAACATCTCTAATAAAATACGGATCATATGGAGAAAGTAATTTGATGTTCAAATTCTTGTTAATCATGAACAAATGATTCACCTTAAGGTCACTCGTCTTACTCTAAATAAAACTGTTGTGACCTCTATTGTGTATGCAGAATGTAAAAAGCATCTCAGGACTGACTTATGGAGTTCTCTTAGAGGGGTTTCAGACAGCTCATAATACTGGATAGTAACGTATGATTTCAACATCATCATTATCCCTTACGAAAAACTCTCATGCTCTACACTGTGCCTCAAGAACATGGATGAATTTAATGATACAATAAGTGATTGATGTATTATTGATCATAGTTATCTTGGATCTACCCACATATGGTCCAACTCTCATAAATAGAAGAAATTAGATCGTGTCATTTACAACAAATCATGGTCAAACTCTTTTGAGAAAATAACAGTCAAACATTTAACAAGATCAGGCTCAGATAACTCCCTTTTTATCTATCTCTCTAATGCCTCAACTAAAATCAAATCTTCTTTTAAAATTTTGAATATTTGGCTTCTTCGCCCTAATTTCTCCTAGGCTATAGAAAGTAATTGGAAGGTTGAATGGCTGGTCCTCCTCTATTTATGTTATGGTAAAAGATAAAAGACTAATTTTTTTATGAAAGACTGGAATAAACTAAATTTTTGTAATATCTTAAATGCCTTAGCTAAATATGAAGAAGTTGTATGCTTTTTAAAAAAAGTGTTTACTGATTCAAAGACTCAAGAAGATAAGTTAAAGATGGAAAAAGCTTTAACTATTCCTCTCCAGCTTCTAGCTAGGGAAAAAAGCTAATGGAAACAAAAGACTAGCACATATTGGACTTTTAATGGAGACATAAACATCGTTGCCTTCCATAATCATGTCAAGCAGAAGAGAAAGAAAAAAATTTATTCATAAAATAAAGGTAAACAATTTTTGGATTAAAATCCTAAAGATATTGGGGATTCTAGTGTTGAAAATTTTAAGTTCTTATTGACTAGAATGATGAGACCAATGCAATCCAAAATCTGCAAAACATAATTCCAAAACTAATATCAAATGATGAGAATACAAGTTTAATGGCTCTTCCTATTGACAATAAAATTTTCAACTCTATTAAAGTTCTAACTCTACAAGTATTGTTGGAGTTGATGACTTCAATACTATATTTTTAAAAACTTGTTAGTATCTAATTGTTAATAATTTATGTGCTGATGTTAGATCTTTTTTTCTAGGTGATCCTACACCCAAGGTATCTTAGCTACAACTATTTGTCTCATCCCAAAGAAAAATAATCCCCACTTGACTATAGACCCATCAGTATCTGCACTGTGTTCAATAGAACTCTCTTAAGAATTCTTAATGATAGGCTTTCAGAAATCCTACCTAAATTTATATCAAAAGAACAATCAGGTTTGTTAAAGGAAGGAAGATTCAAGACAACATCCTACTAATGCAGAAGTTGGTTCATGACATAAACAAGAAGAATATAGGTGGCAACTTAATCATCAAATTGGACATGAACAAAGTCTTTGCTATGTTTTCCTTGACCTTTATTAACCTGATCCTTGAAGCTTCTGGGTTTGATAAACCATTCATAGACATAATCAAATGCCTAACTAATAATGCAAGATTTTCTGTTATTATTAATGGATAACCTAAAGGATATTTTAAATCTACAAATGGTGTGAGACAAGGGGATCCCGTGTCCCATAGTCTCTTCATCATTGTAGTGAAGTTCTTAACTAAAAGTCTTAAACATCTATATGAAACCAACAAAAATATCAGATACAAGAATGTTGGTTCAACCTTATACATTGTTTGGCTTTTGTTGATGACATTGTCATCTTTATTAATGTTGCTGATGACATTGTCATCTTTATTAATGTTGCTGATGACATTGTCATCTTTATTAATGTTTCTACATCCATCTTTCACAGTTTTTACAGTATCTAAACATCAATATGAAGAAGTTTCTGGTCATGTTATAAACAAATACAAATCTACTATAATCCCTTCTTATGGAATCTCAACATGTTAGACAAAACTCAAGACCATCACTGGTTTCAACATTAATAGGCCTCCCATTAAATTACCTGAGTATCACTATCAACAACAAAATCAAAGCCTCTCACTTTTAGGAATTAATCTCCAAGCTTAGAAAAAAGAACTCAAGACTGGAGTCAACAACTTCTTTTTTTGGTGGAAGACTGACCCTTATACAATATGTCTTTCAAGTTATCCCATATTACCATATGCAAAGCCTCAATAGACCTAAATCTACAATATAAAAAAATAGAAACAATCTTTAGCAGACCTTTAGAGCTTTTCTGAAAACAATAAAATAATCATCTAGACTAAATGGCTCAATCTTTTCCTGCCCTATATTAAAGATGGTATCAATCTAAGGAGTTTGAATGATATGCAGTTTGTATTCTCTAATAAGGTTTGGTACAAATTCAAAGTGAATAACTCTCTCTGGGCCAATTTTATGCATAATAAACTACCACGAAAATCATCTTATTCAAGTCAATAAAACTAGTTACAACTCAAACGCATGGAAGAACTCATGAAAATTAGACCAGTGGGGGACAAATATATCTACTTCCTTATTGGAAAGGGAAAGATTGAGTTTTGATTGGACAGATGAAGTAACATTAACGCTCTTATATGCCTTCACTTAGAGGAAATCAACTCTTGTTACATCTAGGGTCAAGTCAAATACTCTTTTATCAATAGTTCATAGGATATTAACAATCAATCAAAAAGATTGAAGAAGACAAGATTCAATGGGCTTTATCTAATGATGAAAATTTTCACATTAAAGACATATGGAACACAGTTAGAGCTTGAGAAAAACAATTTTTAAAAGACTCTGGAATAACCCCAAAGAAGTGCTCGTTTCTTCTTTGGATAATTCTACATAGTTAGATATCTATAGACTCTGTCCTCCAACACAGGAAATTGCAGCTTACTTCCAAATGCAGCACTGTAATAATTATGAATCTTTAAATCATGTATTTGTTAACTGTAGTTTTTCTTGACAGGTTTGGAACTATTTTGGAGGACTTTTTAACCTAAGACTTGGCCAACATATGACTCTCCAACATATGATCAAATACTGGTTTGATTCTTCTTCTAATGACATACATATCATGACTATTATTCCTCTTATCATAGCATGGTCTATCTGGAACTTCAGGAACAAATTTAAATTTCAGCAAGCTAAAGTTACAACTACTAATATCATCAACCAAACCAAATCAGTAATTCTAAACCTTGACAAGTCACGTCTTTTTAAAAGAAATCATTGGTTTAAGGATAATGGTATAACCTATGTTTTAAGCTGTTTTAGCCATCCTAACTAGACCATAAAGTCTATCATTATCATTTGCAACCCCTTAGAAAAATCAAGATTAAAACTAAACACTCATGCCTCTATCTTGCCAAATGGTGAAGCATCAGGTGGAGCTTTAATCAGAAATTCTCAAAGGGAAATCATTGCTGTAATATGTCGTTAATATGACAAGCAGACATCAGTTTCTATTGAATGCTTAACTCTATTGGATGGTCTCATTCTCAGTAATAAATTGAAAATTTCTAATCTTGATGTTGAGATTTACTATTAAAATCTTATATGATGTGCTTATTAATCATAAATCCCCATGGTTTCTAACTACTATCCTAGAATGTTGCAGAAATCTATTCTCATCAAACTCAACTATTTCATACATCTATAGGGAGTAGAATTTGGCGGCATACTGGCTAACTAAGTGAACAATGAAATGCAAACAAAAACAAGGTTTAAATCCTACTAAAATCCTAAATCATCTGAGATCCATCACCCTCCTTGATAATCTAGAAATTGAGTCTATCAGAGAGCTTTAGAAGCTTCCATCGCGTGTCTCTGCCTCATATCATTTACTTAAATGATGAAATTTATACTAATTAAGTTTTCTTACTAACATCTTCTTATACAGAAAGCAAAATCTGACTTAAAAAGCTTTTCAAGTGAATACGTACATACCTTCAAAATCGTAATGGCTTTTTGCCTTCATGGAAGTGTTCTGCCTCTTAACTTACCGAAATGTTTATGAAACTATCGACACGATTCAAAACCAAAGATCTTGCTTATTGGTTTCATCAATCTTAAAAATTTCTCTATCGTCAGATTCCTGGGATCAAAAGACATCAACCTCTAACTTTTAGATTCAGTCGTTCTGTAGAAGCAGCTCCAAATAAAGATACCTTGAAGCCGATTCTCATATGTGAGTCTTAGTGGTCATGGTCTTATTTTTCTTCAGAAAGTCCTACAAATCAAGTGGTATACCATTAGTTAAGTGTAACTTGATCTCCTATCTTCTCTAATCCATCTTAAGTTAAGGCTTCTGCCTCATGACTTCGACTAAAGATAACGAAGCTTTCTTCTTTAGCTTATTCGATTTTCATTGAGAATTTCATCCGAATCCCAGAATCTCGTAACATTGTTTATTGCAGCTTAATTCATTCAAATGAATTCAAACAAATGGCGGTAAAGCTGATTTCAGCCAAAAGTTTGGCACCTTTTTTAATTTTCGGTTGATCTCTATTTTTATAATAAACCATAAGAATGAAATTCTCCAGACTATCTCGTTTGTTTGTAGACAGTTTGTAAAAAGGTTTTATTGACAATAGTTTTATTTTGACTAAATAATAATAATAATAATAATAATAATAATAATAATTAATATTTTAGTTTCATTTTTTTAAATAAAAATATATTTAAATATTTATCTAATATTTAAAATTTGTTTTAATTGATTATAAAATGGTATGAAAATATATATATATGAAAAATTTAAGTCTGGAATTATATATAACATACTTCGAGATCCACCTGTAAAATGTTACAAAATTGCATTTTGTTTAAAACACCCAAATCATGAGCACATACATTGTTAAATAAGGGCAGTTGTTTTTATTATATATCTCTATAACACATGTAATAAATATGCATTCTGGTGGTATAAGCTTAAGCAAAATTTACCCTCTATTATGCATGTGGGTCCGAATAAATTAAATGGGCCAACAAACATATCTTGACATAATAAAACAAACCGTGGAATATACGGACCAATTTCAATATCAATTTTTTTAACAACACACAACAAACCAGACGAAAAAGATAGACAATTTTGGCAACATATCAAAGTTCTCGGCATGCTATATATGGAAAATCTAAGATAGGACCCTCGTAGATGGTATTTTGATTTGTAATAGTCTAAAATTTGATATTGAATCAGATTCAAAAAAATTTGGTGGATCTTATTAATTTTAGAAATATTTTTGAACTCTTAATCTTTATATTATTTGTTGTGGGAGCCTAATGACTCAAAACATGTTTTTGAAACCCCTCTAAAAAATCAAAATAATGCAACTGGCGGGTTCGCAAAGTGGATTTTTATATGTAAAATGAGACTTAATTTTGATCGAATCCGTGTTCCAAACCATCTTATAGCTATTGTGTTTTTGGAAAAATTGCGCATGAGCTATATAAAATTGGGCATTAGCTACATTCATACAAATGAATTAGTACTTTATTTAAGTTTAATTAGCATTTTAATAGTCTATCAGTTAATTTTATCTACTAATAAGCTTAGCAGGATATCCTGACTAGTTGAGTATGGTATTCTTATAACCAAAAGGTCATGAGTTCGAGTCCTTCTACATACGCTTTCTCGGCTGAGCCTGTCACCTTGTGTGGTTTACCTTCTGGCGTTGGTTTGCAGGCTATCGCGTCAGACTGAGGGTTTACCCTGTGCGCACTCATTGCACTCTGAGTAGCGGCTGCGGGTTCCCTCCGGAAAAAAAAGGATATCCTGACTAGCCTTTCAAAAATTTTGCAGACAAATGTATATAAATTTATAACATTTCAAATATCGGATTCAGTCGAGTTTCTGGCAAAACATCATACGGGAGAAACAATAATTATGACATTGAAAATAATCTTATATCTATGTATAAAGAAAGAGCTAGTGATTTAGAGAGTGAAACGAGCAAAAAATGGATCTGCGAATATACATATCAACCCGAAATGGAGAATTGAGAATGTCGATATTGGAAGGGAGGAAGAAGAGTATAAAAATATAGGGTTTATGATTGGTCGAATTCGGAAGTTTTAAGTAAAGCTTTATGTGAAATCGATTGTGGGTTTCTTATTGTCAAATTCAGATTTTATGTAATTAGAAGAGTACTTAAGTTTATCATCAATTTGAGAGTTTTGATGATTGTTCTAGTATTTCAAGTACAATCTAAGCAGTAGAAGACTTATGCAAAACAGCTGGATATTGAGGAATTGAATTCATGGCGCTTACTTGTACAAATTGCAAATATAATCATTGCTTCTTTTAATTGCAGTATTTTGAAGTTCTTGTGTTTCTGGAGAATATCTTCTTTGAGAAACCCTTGCTGAAGAAGAATCACACTCGAATTCAGCATGGAAGCATAGCTCGTATGAAATCTTAAGAGCATTATTTCTTCAATTTTAAATGGTGATTCCTATATAAAAGAAGAATTAGAAATTACAAAGAAGTTATGAACTCAAAAATCAATTCAAAATCAATTGGTACTGCTAACAAAAGAACAAACAAATAGAATATATAAAAGTGTCTAGAGTAAAAAAGGAATTAAAAGTCGATGGACTATTTGTGAGACTCGTACCATTTAACTATGGGGACACGTGACTGAACGAGAGAAAAACCAAGCGCGATGACTAAATTTATAGATTTTGAATAGTCCACGGACCCTGACCGATGAGTTTTTAGTCGATAGACTAAATGAAAGAAAACGCGATAGTTGAAGGACTATATTCTGATTTAAGCTTTTACAGATAAAATAAAGAGCTAATGGGCATGCGCCCTTATATCTCGAACACCCTTTTCTCAAACTCATAATGCAACAAAAATAATCATTGAGAGTTTGTCACAAAGAAAATAAAACCGCGCTGTTGACTGAACCTTTATGGAAATATCAGCAACCTGCAAAGCTGATTGAACATATGGAAGCGAGATAATCTGAAGATGATACCGAGTGAAGTGACAATCTATTTCATTGTGCTTTGTCCACTCATGAAAAACAGAATTCATTGATATATGCATGACGCTTTTGTTATAAAAATGTAAGGAAGTAGGTTTAGTAACATTAACCTTCATATCTGCAAGAAGCCATCATAACCAAACAATCTCACATGTGGTCACGGCCATAACACGGTATTCAGCTTCAGTAAACGATCTAGAGACAACATCTTGTTTCTTACTTTTCCATAAGATTAATGAATCTCCAATGAAAATATAGAAACCAGTAATATATTTTCGGTCATGAAGATCACCATCCCAATCATAATCGTTATAGGCACACAGTTTAAGTGAAGAAGTTGAAGGAAACAAAATGCTTTGGAACTGAGTGCCACAAAAATATCTTAATATTCAAAGCTATATCTGGTAGGAGCAGTAACAAACTGGCTAACCATATAAAAAACATAAGATATATCTGGTCGAGTAACTGTAAGATAGACCAAGCTCTATACGAGAGTTCGATATAGAGTTGGGTCTAACAAAGGAACACCATCAGTCGGAGAATACTGAACATTGGTTTCAAGAATGGTATCTACCGTCCTGTTATCATAAAGTCACGCTCGCTCAAATAAATCAGATATATTTTTTATGAGTGAGAATATAACCTTTTAGAGAGTGAGCCACCTTAATACCTAAAAAATAACGCAATAGTCCCAAGTCCTAGCGTTGAGCCAAATCATGTATTAATGCCTCAATACCATAAATATCATCACACGTAATGATCATATCATCTACATATAGGGATAAAATAATTCGTCATGTACTCGTACATCTGATAAACAAAGTTGTATCATAATTACTAGCAAGAAAACCAAGTGAAGTAATACCCATAGAGAATTTTTCATACCAAACACGATGAGCTTGTTTGAGATCATATCAATATTTGATTTGTCAACAAAATTCACCTGGTTGGTGAAAAACACCTGGAGGAGGAGTCATGTAAATCTCCTCATGAAGATCATTATTCAAAACTATATTTTTACATCTAGCTAGAAGATATTCTACTAGCGAACATATACAACTGCAATAAGAGTACGAACTGTCGTCATTTTTACCATTGGGGCAAAGGTCTCATCATAATCCATACCATTCTTCGGTGAATACCTTTTTGCTATTATACGGGCCTTATATCTTTCAACAGACCCATCAGACTTTGTTTTAATTTTAAGATTCCATCGAGAGCTGATTATATGCTTACCGGATGGAGGTTTAACTATATCCCATGTATGAGTCTGATAAAGAGCGGTAAGCTCTTCGACTATTTCATTTTTCCAACGAAGATCAGAAACAGCTTCTTTAAACGATCAAAATTCATATAAAAAATGTATGTTTGCTATGAAAGAGGCAAAAAGAGCTGAGTAAGAATAATAAGCAAAATATGGTAGTTTGGTAGACTTACTTGTACGAGTACATCTTTTGAGGGGTATATGTGGTGGTTCACTAAAAGAAAGAGCTGACTGAGGTCTTGATGGAGCATAAGTAGTATCAGCTTTAGTCGACGTCTCATGAGCTGTCACATCAATATCAATGGGTATGTCACTACAATTTTCAGAAGGATCAATATTATGAAGTTTGGTACCTGTTATATCATATAATTTTGTTAGAATCGAATAAAACGGGATTTGCTAAAAAATGTAACATGTCGAGAGACATAAAGTTTCTGACTAGTGGGATTAAAACAACGATAACCTTTCGGTCTAACACCATAACCCAAGAAAATATATATTGCAGATTTAGGGCTAAATTTGTTGTGATCTACATGAGGATGAAGGACAAAACATGTACATCCAAACACTTGTAAGGAAGAATAATCTGGAAGTTGTCCGTATAACTTCTGAAAGGGAGAATCCTTGCATTATGATCAATGAGAATTTGATTAATCACATATACAGCAGTATGAATTGCTTCTCCTAAAAAATAGTAAGAACCTCAATAGATAAAAGCAAAGAACGAGCAGTCTCAATAATGTGACATTGTTTTCTTTCTGCAACACCATTTTGTTGAGGGGTGTGAGTGCACGAAGACTGATGTATGGTACCATCAGATGCAAGTAACTGATTAAAATCATTGTATGCATATTCACCCATAAGTCATATCTGAAGTATTTTATTACAACAAAATGTTGAGTTCTAACAAGTACCCGAAATTCTTTATAAATTTCAAAGAAATTCGATTTCCCTTTATATGAAGTAAACCAAATTATATCGAATATAATCATCGATGAAAGAAACACAATAGGACAAACCAACCTTTGTGGAGACAGGAGATGGACCCCACACGTCAGAATGAATAATATCAAACGGAGCAATAGAATAAGTGACACTTTCATTAAACGGTAACTCCGAAATTTTTCCAGTTACAACCACTACGATCGAAGATATTACAAGTGTTTAACTGACCTAAAGCACCTGTAGAGACTACAAGTTTTAAACGCGATGCAGATCCATGTCCCATACGAGAATGCCAAAGATAAAACTTAAACGGTGAAGGATTCAAACGAAACAAAGACAAATCAACACCAAAGGCTGTAATATCAGTCAAGTATGTTTTTTCCACTATCAACACCATGGACATCCACATATGTTACTTCGAGTTTATAAAAAACACAGAGTTCCTCTATTTTACGACTTGTACCAAACAATCTATGAGTTTGTTGATTTTGTATAACACAAATAAAATCAGAAAACAAGACACAACAACCAGATTTACACAATTGGCTAACCGAAACAAGATTCAAAGCAATGGTGAAACGTACTAAACATCGGATATCGATATATTATGGGTAAAAATAGAGCCAATATAGTCTACTGACATTGGTGTAGCACTAGCAGACAAAACATATATGGGTGAAAGATGAGACAATGAAACAAAGTTCTACATGCGATGTGACATATGATGAAACACACACGAATCCAAAATCCACAATTATGAATCAATATCTGAAGTGGAAGACGAGGACATACCGGAATGGTATGCTGATGTAGCCATAACAAAGTTCTTCTGATTCAGTTTGATACTAATAGACGATAGCAAATCATCTTTTTATATCATATTTTCAATAAGATCCACATTCTTTAATCGAACAAAATCAAACAATCAAAAGATATCAAATCTAAAATTTCAATGGTCCAGCAAAACCAAATCGAACTCAATCAAATCTAAATCAGAACCAAATCAAATCAAAGACCAAACTAAAATTCAAACTCAAATCACTAAACTGAATTTCAAATTCAAATCAAATCTAACTCAAAATCCAATAAAGCTATTGTAACAACTCTTTTTTTTTTCTTTTCAATAAACGAACTTTCTTCTTTTAATTAAATATAACTGTAATATTGTTTAATTACAAAATAATCCTAAACATTCAAATCAATTAGTGGCAAATCATTCTACATTCCGCAGGCCACCAATTAATACAAATGGAAAATTTATCACTGTATTATTGGTCGTCAAATCACCAATTATTTCAATTGCAAAATATGTTCACCAATTAATTAAAAAATGCACTGAAACACCAATGACAAAATACGTTCCCGTCAATTCACGTCAATTCACTGATACCACCACGTTTAATTAAATAGAATTAATTAAGTCAAGACCAATTAAATCAAAATGGATTGAGTCATCAGTTGCAAAATACGTTCCCGTTTTCCTCATGTGAAATTGATTCAAATGCAATTCACTAATTCAGTATTTCACGGTCTCTCTTTGTCGAATAATAAGATATGTATATTGTACTTTTATCCGATAATAACTCAAATACACTATTCAGAATTTTTAAACCGATCAAAATTTTTTCCGAATAAATCAAATTTCAATACGAAATCCAATACTAATATGATATCAAATATCAATATGCAATGGAAATTAAAAATCAAAATCAAATACATGGTATAACGCAGATTTAAAAAACGAATCAAAAGCGAATGTCTAACATATTTATAAAATAGGGGGATCGCTACGCTTTTCCGATCAAATTACTCAGACTCAGATACTATGATAACAAAACAAACAAATAGAAGGCCAGAGCTATTTCCTCCATGTTATTTTTTATTTCCTCCATCGTTCAAACTTTTAAAAACACTAGTGATTTGTTTTTACCAAATTACCCTTATTTTTATTTCAAATTTAACACTAGATGCCATTGATCTAATAGATAGTCTTATATGAAAACAGACACCAATAATCTAACTTTAATCCAATATATATGATTCACTTCTAAAATTAACCCTAAAACAAAGAACTTCAATTTTATTGAAGATTAATCATGGAAAATGAAGAAACCCAAACTAAACCGGAACGAACAAGGTAATTTAATCTTTGTTTTTATGTTTTACTATTTCGAAACTTCTTTTTTTCAGCCAAACCCGATTTCTGCAGTTCTGAACGAAAAACAACGGATTCCGAGACGGTATCTCGGAATGAGTTGTTTTGTTCAGAAGCAACTACTGCTAGCCAAAAAATTTAGACATTAGCGAAAGCATGTGATTTCGAGAGGCCATCTCGGAATCACATGATTTTTTTTAACTGCAAAACATGTGATTCCGAGATGGCCACTCGGAATAAGATGTTTTGCAGTTAAAAAAAAGCATGTGATTATCCTTTGGCAAAAAAAACAGAATATAAAAGAACAGCCATATGGTCACAAAATCGAACAAAACTCGAAAACAGATCCAACCAAAAGCATAAACCCTAATCGAACCCTAAATCTACCAAATAAGAACCCTAATCGAACCCTAAATCTACCAAATAAAAATCCTAACCTAACAAGAAGAGTCATAGCCAAAAGAAACTGGAAAACAAAAAACAGTAGAAAAATGAAGAGATTAGGGGTTTGAAAAGAAACTGGGAAACAAAAGAAAGTAGAAAACTGAAGAGAGAGATAAGTATGGTTTTTTTTTCTTTGAATTTGTTAATGGTTTGAATTTGTTAATGGGTAGGATAATAGAATAAATGAGTAGAATAATGGCGTTTTTGAAAAAGAAAGATATTGAATAAATGGGTAGAAGGACAAATGTGTAATTTCCTTTATGAAAGAAATAACAAGATGAGTATATTTTCAAATTATGGAGGAAATAAAAATTATCATGGAGGAAATAGCTTTGGTCCAAATAGAAAATATAAAAATTTCTAAAGTTTTGTCATTGAAAAGGGCACGAATTACATAAAATATATGCTTATATTTATTATTGATAAAAAAAAAAGCTAATGGACTCTCTTGATTCTTCCATTGATTTACTCGAAGTGCAACTGGATTGCGTTTAATTCTTTATACACTTAATTCCAATATTGTAACTCGTACAGTATGTTGTTCAGTGGGAGTAGGTTTTCCTGTGTACTCACCTTTTAAGGCAATTGAGAGTAAAGATCAGAACGAGCAACAAAATTGGCTTGTATATTGGTCAGTTGCTTTTCGCAACTTATGGATCTTTCACTGTTGGACAAGCTTTTGGTGGTAAATTTCTTTCTCGGATACCATTTTATTATCACATGAAGTGTGCATTTCTTGTTTGGCTTCAATTCCCAACCACTGAAGGAGCAAAGCAGATATACAACAACTATGTGCGGGCATTCTTCTCGCAGCATCAAACTACGGTCGATCAACTTTTAGGTTTTGCTCAGGGTAACATGGCTAAAGTCTTAAGTACACACGAAGTTGAATTCCTATTGACTAGGTGCAATTGTGAAGAATTCCGGATCAGTTTATCAAACCTTAAGAGGTGGCAACAGCCGAAAGCAGCCGGGAAGAGGAGATGCGATTGAACAAAGTAGCTTTGATCAAACATAGACTCGAGATGAAACAGTAACCAAAACATAGTCGGTCACATATACTCGTCATCTTAGAGGTTTCCGTCTCTCCACTCTTGGGACTCTTCCCAGCTGTTCTTTGCGTTTTCTGTGTCAAGATTCTGCTGCTTCTCTTTCCTTCTAGATCGGCAGGATTGTGTTTAGTAGTTTAAGTTCCTTGAGAGATAGTATCCAAGATCTCACGTACCCCTCGACCATGGTGTTTCAAGTGAAAATGTATATGTGTCGTATTTCTTCGAACAGTTTCCAAGCATGGTTGATGCTGCCACAGCTTGAGTACATTAGGATCACTAGTTGCCACAGTTTGAATACATTTGGAAGCTTGAGTACATTAGGATCACTAGTTGCCACAGTTTGAATACATTTGGAAGCTTGAGTACATTAGGATCACTAGTTGCCACAGTTTGAGTACATTTGGAAGAGTAGGATCACTAGTTGCGTTTCTGCGTAGGAGAAAGCCATTCTTATTGACGAAGAATGTAATATTGTCAAGATGTGTGGAATTACATCAGCTGCTATTGATGCAGAAGCTAGTGTTGGTTTTATTGGCATGATTCTCTAGCCAAACTCAAAATTTAAGTCTCGAAACAGATTAATATACACCGTTTTGAGACAACAGGGATAATGCTCAAGTCTCAGATTGATTTATTAGGTAATAGAGGACTATTAAATAGTCCAAAGTTGAGTCGACAAAAAGACAGCACAAACTGAAAGGACAATGTGAAAAAGAAACGGACAAACTCAAAGGACAATTAAA
This sequence comes from Limnanthes douglasii subsp. nivea, assembly GCA_036936605.1. Taxonomy (NCBI): domain Eukaryota; kingdom Viridiplantae; phylum Streptophyta; class Magnoliopsida; order Brassicales; family Limnanthaceae; genus Limnanthes; species Limnanthes douglasii. Next base: position 143,325,816 of record JAUPFV010000003.1, read on the forward strand.
ATTTGAGTTTAAATGCAACACTCTCCCTCCTAATCTCAACCCCGTTTACTCGAGTTTTTTACTCCCAATAGTTTCCTCATGTTTTCAAACTTGACAGTAGCTAGCCCCTTTGTCAAAATATCTGCTCTTTGATCGTTGCTGCAAACATGTTCCAAGACAACTTCTCCTCGCTCTACGCATTCCTTGATAAAGTGAAACCTTATGTCGATATGCTTGCTTCTACCATGGAACATAGGATTCTTAGCCAGGTCGATTACAGATCGATTATCTATGCATAAAATCACTGGGCCAACAGCTTCATGTGTTATCTGACTAAGAGTATTTCTAAGCCAAATACCTTGGCAAGCCGCTACGGTAGCAGCCATGAATTCAGCTTCACACGATGATACAGCAACACACTTCTGTTTTTGTGAGACCCAAGTGATAATACTCTCATTCAAGTAATAAACTATGCCCCCTGTGCTCTTTCTATCTTCAATTTGTCCACCCAAGTCACTGTCTGAAAACCCAGTTAACATATTGTTGCCACTATTCTTTGTATACACCAACCCGTGTTGTATAGTTCCCTTAACGTACTTGAGTATTCTTTTCACTGCATCCTGGTGCCTTTTTGTGGGTTTTTCCATATATCGGTTGACTATACCCACTGAGTATGTGATATCTGGTCGCGTATGAACCAAGTATCGTAGACCCCCTACCATACTCTTGTAGTCTGTAGCATTGACCAACTTTCTTGTCTCGTCTCGATCAAGCTGTTCCTTTGGATCCATTGGATACTTCGTCGGATTACAATCTGCCATGCCTGCATTTTCCAGAATTTTTCGTGCATAACCTGCTTGTTTTAATTCGATATATCATTCTCCTTGTTCAACTTATATTCCCAAGTAGTAGCTGAGCTTTCCTATGTCGCTCATCTCGAACTGAAGCTTCATTTGGTTCTTGAAATCCTTGATTGCTAAGACACTCGTGCCTGTTACTAGAATGTCATCTACGTATACTGCAATAACCAAACTGTTTTCTCCCTCCTTCCTTGTGTATACAGCATTCTCGTACGGACAACGAGTAAATCCAAGCTTTATAAGACATGAATTCAGTTTGGCGTACCAAGCACGAGGCGTCTGGCGAAGTCCATACAAAGCTTTAGACAATTTGTACACTAGGTGCTCTTGTCCCTTTCTTTCAAATCCCTCTGGTCGGGCAACGTATACATCTTCCACTATATCTCCATTCAAGAAGGCCGTCTTTACGTCGAGATGGTGCACTTCCCATTGAGTTTTAGCTTCCAAAGCTAATAACAACCTCACTGTCTCCAACCGAGTAACTGGTGCGTATACTTCATCAAAATCAATGCCATGTTCTTGTACATAACCCTTTGCTACGAGCCGTGCCTTGTATTTTACCACCTTCCCGTTGGCATCCCTTTTTAATTTATAGATCCATTTCAGACCTATGATCTTATGTCCATGTGGTAGACTCGTCAATTTCCATGTATCATTTGCCTCAATAGAATCCATCTCCTGCCTCATTGTTTGCCGCCAGTTGACATCTTTTGCTGCCTGTGTATAGTTGACAGGTTCGTCTACCCCCATGAGCCAGAATTCTTCTTCATCAAGATCTATTTCCTCCGTGACATTGTAAATTTCACTCAAAGGTCTGAATCTTTTTGGCTCTGTGCTATCATCGTAATTATCTCGATTGATTCTAGAAGCAGACGACTGAGAATGTGGAGTGGATACCTGAGTGTTACTGTAGTTGTCATATCCAACAGAGGACTGAGAAGACTCAGAAGCCCGCGACTGTGGTGTTGACGTCTGGGTGTTATTACCACTATAGTTGTCATCACCATACTCCACGATTTCGGTCTCATCTTGACCTTTTTCATCAACCTCAGGCATACTTGCCACAATAAAACTCTCCTGTGTCTCCTCCCTATCTGCAATCACATTCCACGACCATTGCTTTGTTTCTTCAAAAATGACATCACGACTTATATGTATACGATCTTCCTTGGGATCATATAAACGGTATCCTTTAGTTCCAGGCTCTCTCCCCAGATTAAGTAACTTTTTACTGCGATCATCCAGCTTTGTGTTATGCACACTTGGAGTTTTCATGTGCGATAAGCACCAAAGACCCGTACATGACTTATCTGCGGTTTCCTTGTTGTCCATGCTTCATACGGCGTCTTACCTGTCAATGCTCGCGTGAGTAGTCTATTGAGGATGTATACCGAGTTTCTGACTGCCTCAGCCCACATCTTTGATGGCAATTGCATTTCCTTGAGACTGCTTCTAGTCATCTCCACAATAGTTCGGTTTCGACGATCTACCACTCCGTTTTGTTGCGGAGTGTAGGGTGTCGTGAGGTGTCGCTCAATTCCTGCATTCTCACAATATTCTTTAAACTCATTAGAATTGAATTCACCTTCTCTGTCAGTTCTCAGCACCTTGATTCTTTTCTCTGACCCGTTCTCAACCAATACATGAAACTTTTTGAATGCTTCGAATGCCTCATCCTTAGTTCTTAGAAAGTACACCCACATAAACCTGCTAAAGTCATCAACTAACAAAAATAAATATCCGTATCCAGAGGTAGTAGTTGGAGATATCGGGCCGCATAGATCACCATGTATAAGTTCTAGTACCTTTTTTGCACTAAACTTGGATTTGGCTGGAAATACCTTCCTGGTTTGCTTTCCCATTATTATCATGGGCATTACTTCTACCATCTGGTGCTTAGACATGGGAGCCATGGCTTGATAATTGACGTGCCCAAGACGGGCATGCCACAATCTCGTGATGTCATCCGCTTTAGTCATTAGGCATTCCTGTTTGTTAGTCTCAATAAAAATTTTGTAAAGTCGATTGGCAGATCATTTTACCTTCATCAATAATCTGTCTTTGTTGTCGTAGATCCTCAGAAATTCTCCCTTGAGTTCCACATTACTGCCTTCTTCAGAAATCTATCCCAATGATATGATGTTATTACGTAGACTAGATATATAATCCACCTCTCGCAGCATCTTTTCTTCTCCATTTTTGCACAGTAATATCACAGTGCCCTTTCCTTTTATCTCGACTTTTGAACCATCTCCAAAACGCACCACACCAGATATACTCTCATCCAGTTCTGCAAACTTTTCTTTAAAACCTGTCATATGACTGCTTGCACCATTGTCCAGGTACCAGATTTTCGATTCGCCTGCACATTCTCCACGCCTTGGAAATTGAGTAGATAGCAGTTTGTCCTCATTCAGAAGAAGCTTTGACGAGTCTTTATCATGTTTGGCCAAGAGTAGGGCCATTTCATCATCTTCCATCGCAGCCAAATTCGCCTCCACTTCTTATGTTTCCTTGTGTTTCCTTAGTTTCTTGCATTCTGAGGCGAAGTGACCATAAATATTACAGTTGAAGCATTTGATAACACTCTTGTCAAACTTTCCATGGCCTCTCTGCCTTGTGGATCTGTCACCATTGTTTCGCCTCATCCATTCTTCACGCGTCAATAGAAGCTTTTTGTTGGCTCCTTCTCGTTTAGCCCATTCCTCTTCTGTCAACATGAGTTGAATCTTCTTCGTTTCTGTCCTTCCTTTTACTCGTTCTTTATGTGCCTTGAGTGAACCCACAGCTTCTTCGACAGTCATGCTCTCGATGTCTCCAAATTTCTCCAGTGTTGAAGTTATCTGTAGGAATCTGGCAGGGACAGCACGCAGAAGTTTCTTTACGACGTATGATTCTTCCATCGTTTCCCTCAAAGCTCAAATATTTGTAACGAGGCTATTCATTCTCATGTGAAAATCTTCAAATTTTTCATTTTCACCCATATTCAGCATTTCGAATTCAGATTTTAGGGTCTGAATCTGTGCCTTCTTTGCTTTGTCTGCACCTTGGCATAATGTTCTTATCATATCCCAGGCGTCCTTCGCTGTTCCCTTGTTCGCAATTGAGAGCAATACATCTTCGGAAATTGTCTGATACACCATTGTTAGCGCTATCTTATCTGTCTTCTCTTTGACATCAACATTGGGATCTTTTGGCTCTACTGCATTCCAGACCCCTTCCGCTTGCATATAAACTTTCATTTTGATAGCCCAAGCCGTATAATTACTTCTATCCAGCATTGGGTAGCTCAGGCCGTACGGACCTCCTTTTCTTTTGTTCACCTCCATCGTTAGTGAAACAAATACGTCTGCCAAGACCTTCAGGATCTGATACCAAACTGAAAGGACAATGTGAAAAAGAAACGGACAAACTCAAAGGACACAATTAAAATTTGAGATTAAATGCAACAAAAATAATCTGTTTTACTTTCTGGGGCAAAAGAGATTTCAAAGGTTGCAAGAGAATATGGAGCGAGGTCAGTTGGTGTATGTGTTGATGAAGATGTATAGACAATACGAACTACTGCTGAGGCTTCCTACATTAAATATGTTCAGGTTTGACTTCCGGCTTCCAGGTTCATTCTCCGCTGATTTTGCAATCAGATTCAAAAATATGGAGTCGTATCCGATCATAGTTGGAGGTTACTTGCGAAATGACCATGCTTGAAAGTGTATACAAACGGATTACGAAAGAGCATCGGGACACATCTTACCGATCCCGCGCCATCAACTTTTCTTTCCAAATCATTATTTTCGAGATTTGGTATACCCGCAACCGCCTTGGATCTGATGAAAATACCGTAACTAAATACACCATCGTTATTCGAATCAGACCTTACAAGATTTTACTCGGTTTTATTAATGTACTCAGTTTTTCTGATTTTATTTGTAAAAGTTCATTAGTGTCGGTCCTAAAGACTTGTACTCTCCTGAAAGACTTTGGACTCTTTAGATTGTAACATTCTACATCATTACGTGATAACCTAAAAATACTTATGTAATAGACAAAAACATTAAATCTTATGTTGTAGTTGACGTTTCTGAGAAACGCTTGGACCATAGAGAAGTTTAGATTGCAACACAACTTGTGTTGAGTTAATTTCTTTTTAAGCTAGGCTAATCCAAGACTCGTTTTTTTATAACCAAATTCGGTTATTACGACATCCATGTTGGCTATAGCGAGACCTATCATATTTATAAAAATGTCATCCATATAAAAACTTAAACTTCATAAATCTACTTGTTAAGGTAAGATTTATTTTCATCATGGTGAATTTTTTTTACAATTTACATATATATATATATATATATATAATGAGATTTAGAGTTTTATTTTCATAAAAATTGTTTTTTTCATACAATTGTAATTGTTGTTATGAGTTATGCTTATATATATATATATGGTTAGTTAGTTTTTGAGATTCGATTTGGTATGCTAATTGGTAGATTAGGTGTAGTAGAACATATGGTTTAGTTTTACAACAATGACTAATGGAAAATATATTTCCACGCACACTTTCGTGCTTGGAAATACTAGATGCACGCCAGAACACGTGTGCATATGGTATTTCAATGCATGAAATCGTGCATGGAAATACCAGATGCATATCTCATAAATGTGCCAATTTCACGCACGAATTCGTGCCAGATTTGGCACAATCCGGCGTGCGTGGAATTTTTGGATGCACAAGTATGGAATATGCCAATTCCACGCATGAATTCATGCATTGATTTGGCTCAATCCAGGCATGTGCATGCGTGAATTGTGCTGTTTTATTTTTTGACTCATATATTCACCTTGGTTTTATTTTTACGTGTTATAATGCATTTGCTCTCTTCCATTGTGAAATTTAGATAAGTTTTTTAATCTTTTGGAAACCGTTTACGTTATTTTAGATTGTTTTACGAAAATTATCATTAACGTTTTGTGTGTGATTATGGGATGCCTCATCTTCGACGCTCTCCTATTAGGTCAGACGCCGAGACACACGATTAAATATTACCGGGAGAGTCGTCAAGAAGATCACGAGACTTGGTTGTCGCGCCCGTTCCTTGCCGGCGAATTACAGAGCAACAATTTCATAGGTTTAACCAACACATGATTGACATGTACTCTATGTTTCACTCGTACAAGGACCACGAGGCTTATAACACATTCAAAAATGACGTAAGTTTTTAAGTTTTTTACTTGATAAGGTTATAATTATGGTTTATAATATGGTTATTGGTTTAGCTTATGATTATTGGTTTAGGTTGAATACATTTGTTTAGGTTGAATAGATTAGTTTAGGTTGAATACATTGGTTTATGTTATATTGGTTATTGGTTTATATTGTTTATTTATGTGTGGTGAGGATTAAAATTTATTGGTTATTGGTTTATATTATATTGGTGATTGGTGTATATTTGTTTTTGGTTATTGAATTTATTGGTTTAGGTTTGAATGCATTGGTTTATGTTATAATTAAAGTTATTGGTTATTGATTTATGTTGAATGCATTGGTTTAAGTATATATTGTATATTTGTTTATATTGTATATTTTTTGGCAGACGAGGTTACATATACGGTGCTACGCTATGTACCATACTCACCTTGGTTTGGATATTGCGGAGCGATGAACCCACATTCGTGAAGAGGTGATGGGTACTTGTTTCGGACCCATCGTTGACTATCTCGCACGTTGGGCTACCAACGTCCATTTGATAGAGGCGTTTTTAGAGACATGACATCATGAGACTATCACATTCCATTTCTCTTTCAGTGAATTGACAGTGACACTAGACGATGTGCATATTATCATGAGTCTTCCAGTTGTTGGGGTAAACTATGATACCTATTAGTATCCTACTGGGGATGCGAGGAGTGCGACATACGCGCGCCTGCTTGGATGTACTGTTCAAGAGTTAGTGGTGGAAATAAAAAAAAAATAAAGGGGATGGTAGGAGGCATGTTTGCCTCGCATGGCTTTACTTTGATGATGACATTACTGATGGTGGTGTTCACCGAGCTACTCAGGGTTATCTGTAGCACTTGTTTGGTTGTACCATACTGGCCAAAAAGTCCGGAAACAACATAAACCTCGACTAATTACAATTCATCGATGATTATAGTAGTGTAGGTAGGTACAATTAAGGACAAATGATACTAGCTCAGTTATATTTCCAACTAGGTAAGGGTTGCCTACACACCACGTTTGGTAAATCTAGATTCCTTGGCCTTTTAAAATCTTGGATTTATGATTATTTCCATATATTTTCTCCTGCACAATATCCATATTCAGTATCGCACAGCTACGATATGCAAGTATGCGCCTCCACCGTTTTGACAAAGCCAACAAGCTCGAAATGGTGTTCGTGATTACCTCGCTACCTTCACCGAGCACGATGTAAGTTATAGTTATGTTTATTTTTAATTTCCGTAATAATGTTATAATTTACTCTCGATTAATACCTTAAAAAAATTTGTTATTTTTTTGTAGGTATCGTTCATGTCTTATTCGTATATATGTGATGTTCGAGGTTATTCTGATGTAGCTTGGATAGATGCGACATTGAAGTCTTTTGACATTGTCGAAGTATACTACCCACTACGATTGGCTAGACAGATGGGTCACATTCATGAGGTAAGGATTTGTGAAACTAGATCAAATATATTGGTTGTTTTATGTATAACATTATAGATTTATAGTTTGTTTAGGTTAGACTTTACGCAATTTTCAGGGCTAATAGTTTCAAAATAGGTCTCTGGTGCGCTACGTCCTATACTACCAATCTTGATTCGCACCGCGGCGATGCACATGTAGGGGTGAACTCCTCCGTCTCCACTCATGCTACCGGGTTATACGATTTGACGGGTCGCCTACTCTAGATAAAGGCCATGGATGAGAGGAACTGTGACATGTCTATGGAGAAGCTTCGCCCACCCTTAAACGAGTGATATCAGCTTGCGCTCGAATACAAGGATTGATTATTTTATTTTTGTGTTGGTTTTGTTGACATTTTACGACAGTTTTATCTATATCTATGTATCTTACGACATATTTATTTTATATGTTATGATGTTAGAACTTTATTACGTTTAAGACTTTATTTAAAAAAAACAAATTTAGATTTTTATATTTGAGACCTATTTTCTTTTTAATGTTTAAAATTGAGACTTTTAAAAACAAAACAAGACCCCGCTATAATGAGACCCATTTTCTTTATAATGAGACCCTGCCAAAAAATGTCTCCCGCCCAAAAATGACTCCTACATAAAATGACTCCCGCTAAAAAATTATTCCCCTATAGGATTGACTCCTACTAGAAAGTGATAACCCCCCCCCCCCATAAATTTCATTTTCCGATAAAAGAGACATGAAAACTAGTCTAATTATTCATCCACCAAACATTCACAAACCAAAAAAACACAAAGACTTTTAAAGATAGACGAATTGCTTCAGGCGGTGAAGTTTATCCGTCGAGAGATGTCCGATGATACGAGCGATGCATTTTTTTATCGGGTGCCGTGTAGGATGTATTTTATTACGATCGGTTAGGAGTAAAAAATCATATAACGCACAATCGTGACGAAGTCAAACGCAGGTTCAATTTTGTGAAACCGCTCCACCGTCTCTTGTTCATGCCTTTTAAAATTAAGCAATAAGCAAATTCAGTGTGGAACATGAAAGTGGTAGACTACATTATTAGGGATATGGTAGTATATCTGGAGGATATGATTTTAGAAAGGGAGGATGATATTGCAAACGACATCGATGTTGGAGACGACATAGGATACGACTTCGACTACTGAGTTTTATGCTTTCTTTGGTTGTCTTTTTTAGTTTTCATGTTTTGCTCAGTTGTTGTTTGAGTTTGTGATTTTCTTATATGTTGTTTGAGTTTTTATTTTTTTCTTAGTTGTTGTTTGACTCATACGTTTTTTCCTTTAACTGTCTTACTTTTTACGCACTTATTTGAAGTCAAATTTTATTTTTCATTTGTGTTGTGTTTTTTCCTATGAAGTTTGTGTAACGATGTTACTTAATGATTAGCTATCTTGGAGTATCATTTTACATGTACAATCTATGTCTAAAATTTAATTTTTTAAAGTTTCCAGAACACTTTAGCGCACATATTCGCATGTAAATGTGAAAATCTACGCACGTCAATGCGTGCAAATGCGCACGTATTTGCGAATAACCGTGCGTGGATTTTCATATTTGCAAGCGTATATGTGCGAGAAAGTGTTTAGGAAAGTTAAAAAAAACTTGTTTTAGTTGGTTGCACTGGTTTGATTTTGTGATATTTGTAAACTGAAAATTAGTTTTAAAATAAATTAAAATAAGGAAGTCATAAGTGATGAGTTTGGAAATATTCACCACTCACTGTAGAAACCGGACAGGGGCAATCCAGACAATAGTCACCCATTGAACCATCCGGACAGGACAAAAGTATTAAAATACTAAACACCTTTTGACTAAGCTAATTGTTATTCTGCTTAATAAACTAATGGGTTTTTGAACTCGACCCGATTTCATAAGTTTGACCCGAAAGCCCATATGGTCCATAATTAAAGGTATAAATACCCAACCACTTTCATTAATGAGGGTAAAGAACATTTAATACAACCTGACAGCTTGAATCTCTCACTACAAAACATTTAATACCCTTGAAACACCACAAAACATCCGACAAAATTACCTTCAGTCAAAAATAATCCACATACTGTTTGGGCTTAAAATTACCCTCAGTCGAAAACACCATCCTGTTCGGTCTTAAAAAGAATTTAGAAGGGGCTGCAGGAAAGTGCCAAGTTACCTACAAGAAGTGTTATGGGCCTACCGGACTACTCCTAGAGCTGCTACACAAGAATTCCCGTTTTCCTTAGTATATGGTATGGATGCAATTGCTCCTATAGAGGCAACCCTTCCATCATACAAAGACCATAATTTTTCCAAACAGGCTAATGAAGTGGCAATCAGAAGCCAACTCGACTTGATAGAAGAGAAAAGAGTTAAGGCTCACCTTAGAGCCATCCATTATTAGGGATTGATGAGAAACATGTTTGCTTCCAAAGTCAGAAGAAAGGATTTTCAACCAGGAGATAAAGTATTGAGAAAAGACTTCCTACATACTAAGGAGAAGTAGTTCGGCAAGCTAGCTTCAAATTGGGAAGGACCCTATGTGGTCATTGAAAAGCTTAAGCCTGTGACATACAGGCTTCAAGATAAAGATGGAAGAATCTTAAACCACCCTTGGAACATTGAACACCTTGTATCTAGAATGAAAGTTATGTAAGTATTTACTTGTTTAAAGTCCATGTAAATATTAGGGGGCATACTCTTTCCTACCCTGGTGGCGCGGTGAGGTTTTAATGTGGTGTCCGGGTTTTTTAATAAAATTTGATGCCTTCTTGAAAAATTCGGAGTGGTTTGATTTATAGTTTCTTTAAAGCTTTCTAAGTATCGTTGATGAACCAGATTGATCTGGTGGAATGATGACCATTTAAACATTTGTCATCGGAGAATTTAAACACTCTCACCTTAAAATACTTGTAAAATAACTATGGGCTACTTAAACATCAGCCACCAAAATAGGGCAAATATAAAACAAGGCAATAATTTTGCAAAGTAAAACTGCCCGGCTAACACCAGGGGATGATATTAAAACATATAAAATTCCTTAGCCATCCAAGGAATTTGAAGTTTAAAAAGAAAAGGCTTGTCCGGCACGAGCCGGACACAGTTACAAAAATGCCTTGGCCATCCAAGGACTTTAGTCTGACATAAGGATAAAAGAAAAACATAAGATAGTTAAAACTTTAGGGCTGATATCCCTTAGATGTTCCTGCTTCATCTTGTTTCTTCTTTGGATCTTTGGGTTCATCATTAAAGCTCTCTCCGGTCCCTTTTTCCTCATCAGTGGTATCATCAGCAAGAATTTGGCAAAGTAAAACTGTCCGGCTAACACCGGAGGATGATATTAAAATATAAAGAGTGCCTTGGCCATCCAATGACTTTAAGTTTAAAAAGAAAGAGCTTGACCTGACTCAAACCGAACACAATTACAAAAGGCCTTGGCCATCCAAGGACTTTGGTATGTCATAAAAAAACAGAAAATAGTTAAAACCTTAAGGCTAATTTCCCTTAGATGTTCCTGCTTCATCTTGTTTCTTCTTTGGATCTTTGGGTTCATCATTGGAGCTCTCTCCGGTCCCTTTTTCCTCACCAGTGGTATCATCAAAACCACTGGAGTAGTTGTGCTTATCGCCCATCTTCCATAGTATAGAATGGGAGGTCTTCGTATTCCACATGTTTCCACAGAGTGCCAAGTGTCCTCTTTGGGAATGTTCGATGAAAAAACAAAACCATATCGGATTTAACTTCGGCATACCTTTCTTCTAAGGAATCTATCACCTTGTTGGTGTATGCATCGACCCTGGCCTGGATTGTCTTCTCCTAATCTTTTATCAAATCTTCATTTTCTTTGGTAACTTTGGACACAACACCTTCCAGGGAAGTTTTATCACTGGACAGGGCTTGGATAACAATATCCTTGGTCTTCACCTCCTCCTTCGAAGCGGAGAGATCCTTCTCCAAGCCAGTACACTTGGTTTGGAGTTCTGTGTTAACCATCTCCGAAGTGGCCAGCCTGGTGGCCAAGTCTTCTTTCTCTTTCTTTAACTCCTCGATCTCTTTCCTCAATGCTTCAACACTTTGATTGGCGTTAAAGAGATCATTAGATAAACTCTCTTTGTCTGCATTGAGTGTGTTGATAAGGGAAGATTGACTTCGTACTTGCCTCTCCAAGTTAAGCACTAGCTAAATATGGCCCAACAAGGAGTGAGTCACCGTTTCGTTCTCCCTGAAATAGTGAAGGACTTACCATTGAAAGTAACCCTGTTTGAGGAACTTGGGGGAAGGTAAAGGCGAACAAAGTCATCTTTTTCAAGATCATCAAAGTAAAGGCCAATGTTTAGGAAGCCACTGATGTCCACTTCATCAATATTGATATCCCCTCTGGTACCCTCTCCGGCATGTAGACCACTTGGGATTTGCTCTGCCAAGGTGGGTCTGTTGGGTCGACCGGAGGAAGAGACTCCGAAGGCCGGAGAGCAACTTCATCCCCCGAGGAGATTTTCTTCTTATTGGCTGCCCTATCTTCACCATTTGTTCCCTGCTTTCGGTCCTTCTTAGGAGCCTTTGGAAGATCTGGAGGTCCACCTGCCTCTTTAATACTCTCGTCTTCAACCACTTGAAGTAGAGTAGCATTGATTCCCCTTTGGGCTTGCACTTCCTGACTTGTTGGGGTGATCTCCTCAACACCACCTTGAGCAACCTCTATTGCAACTTGTTTCTTCTTGCCCTTCTTGCCCTTCATCTTACTTGGAGCTTTTTCTCTGGCAGGTAAAGCCAGCTTGCCATTCTTCTCCTCTATTCTCTGGAGGATGACAGCCGGAGGAGGTAGAGTTGTCAGCTCCTCCCAAGTAAGGTCTCTCCGGCCTGTTGTGTTCTAGAGGTGGGACCTCATTAAATTGTCAGAGGTGAAACAGTTGTGGAAATGACTTCCCCATTTATCAGCAGCCCAAGCATTCAGCTTGGCACATGTAGTTTTCCCCTCCTCCACATAGTCGGAGAACTCCTTCGGCAACACTACCCAAAAAAAAAAGAGCAGGTCAGAAACAGATTTTTTATAAAGAAAGAAAGACAAATATGATGAAATATTTACCTGAGATTTTCCATCTGCTGGTGAGCATGCTAGGATTGACACCAGCCTTGATTTTCCTCCCATTTTCCCAAGCCCCACTAATAAACAAAAATCGGGTCTTCCAATTCTTCTCTGACTCGAACAAGTCATCTACCACCTTAAAGTTATCTCCCATGTTGTAGTGGTAGAAAGAGATGACATGGTTCTTGTAGAGACTGGCCACAGCGGCGAACTGCTCCATGGAAAGTGATATTCAGGAGAGCCTAGAATCCATAATACAGACCATAAGGGTGTACCAAACGTTGGGACTCACTTGGCTTGGACAGAGTTTTATCAGATGAAAATATCTGACAATCTCTGGATCCAAGGGGAATCTAAGCCCCCAGTTAAACAGCTTCGTATAAATGACTATCTCACTGAGCTTGCAGTCCATTGGGGTCTCCGGAGTAACCGGTATCCTCACCTTAATAGACTCAGGGATCCCCCACTTCGTCTGCATCCGACCTAACTCAGCAGTATGAGTGTAGACATAGTTGATATTCTGCATGGCCAACAGATACTTGACGTTCACTTTGTGGAAGCAGGGTCCCATTTTTCCTTCCAGGCACTGCGGCAGATCCGGATGTTTCAGACAGAGTTTCTCTTTACCCTTGCCTTTTTTATCAGTGGCAGCATCCCCTGTTTTCCCGGAGACGTCGGTCTCAAATGGAGCATCTTTTATACTGTCATCTATCGGCTCTTCTATCACCATGGAATTTTTATCAGCCGTTGTTGGTGGGGGAGTGCTGGTGGCTGGCTCAGTAAGTTGTCTGGACGGTTGAGCAAAACCTCTTTAGGGGTTTGGTGTCTGGCAGGGGCTCGGTTCCGGATGGCTCATTATGAGAGCCAATTCTAGTAGCCTCCGGACCAGAGGATTTGTCTTTTGGGACTCTGATAGGTGCCCCTGATCCAGTAGCTTTGTCCTTGGTCCCAGACTTAGAGGGCCCTGATTTTTGGGACTTAGATTGAGAGACAGCTGCCTCAACCTTTATTAAACGGCCTGTCCGGCGAAGAGTAACATTTTCTGGGGATTTCTCAGTATCTGACCCCAAGGAAATAAACGGAGAGGGTCTCCTTGTGCTTGATATGCTTTTTCCCGTACAACAGATACATGTGACTCCTGAACCAAGGAGCCTGATGGAATGGGCGAAAGGATTGGTTGAAACAAACGCATGGGTTTGGAACTTTTAGCAGATGATGAACCTCAATCAGTTTCTGAAGACGGTGTTTTGGGCTTATCGTTTGGAGAAACTGGAAGACCCGCAGCGATACATCTCTCTCGTTCAACCCTTTGTGCTTTTTCAAACTCTGAAAGATTAAGCCAACCACCTTTCACCAATACGTTTCTTGCCGTGAACATAAACCTACACAAGAAGAATTTTGAGAAGAGAAGTAAATCTCTGAAATGGAGAAATGACAAAGTGATGAAGATGGTAAAACAATGAAAAGAAGTAATTTATACTAGTAAGGTAAAAAAGTTACCAAAAACCTAGGAGAAAACGAATAGGCAAAAGTAATGATTGAAGGCGGCGCTGATGTCATAAGTGTTAAATGAAGAGGTTTCTTTTTGGGATTAGTGGGAGCACCATTCTAGGAGGAAAACGGCTAGTGAGGCGAATCAAAATGTGACACGTGTCCCACTATCCATAGCAAAACTCTTGAACTTCTGAGAAGTATTCAGTCCGGATAAAAATACTGAGCTGAATACATAAACAATCCGGATAATGTTGCAAGTGCTTAAGAGGATTTTTTGGTATTGCCAAAGGCGTTCGACAAAACCTAAAAAAAGGGGCTACTGATGAGTCCGGAAATATTCACCACTCACTGTAGAAACCGAACAGGGGAAATCCGGACAATAATCACCCACTGAACCATCCGGACAGGACAAAAGTATTAAAACACTAAACACCTTTTGACTAAGTTAATTGCTAATCTACTTAATAAACTAATGGGTTTTTGAACTCGACTCGATTTTATAAGTTTGACCCGAAAGCCCATCTGGCACATAATGAAAGTTATAAACACCCAACCACTTTCATTAATGAGGGTAATAAACATTTAATACAACCAGGAAGCTTAAATCTCTCCCTACAAAACCCTTAAACATTTAATACCCTTGAAACACCACAAAACATCTCACAAAATTACCCTCAGTCGAAAATAATCCACACCAATAAGTAGCAAAAGTTATTAAAAATAGCAAACACAAGACATATAAAAAAAGTCAAACAATTTATGTATCTCCGGACAAATCATAGAATTGATCATCTTCATCTTATAATGTAAGTGGTTGCAGTGGTTTGATTTGGTGATATTTGTTGAGACGTTTATCTAGCGGAATTTCCCAACTTGTAATGTCATCACTAGTGCGGAATGCAAACCAACAAGGGTAAATATCCGACAACATTCCATCTAAGATAACCTACAAATTTCGATAAATGAAATAACAAAATAACAACAAAGAGTCAATAAATTATATTGGTTTACTTACTTTCACAAAGTGGTTACCATGCACGACACAAGACAAACTTTTATTATAGGATACGATTGAGGATGCACACAACATAAATGAAGATACGTGTATGAAAGTTGGAGAGATATGTGGTATACTATACATTGATACCGAGTGGCTATCACTAAGAAAAATTCGGGTAAAGTCATCTAGTGCCTATTACCGCTCTCGTACATTTTGAAACAATCCAATCTTTATAATAGGTTATCAATATATTATGCACAATAAAAAAACCCTCTCCCATAGATCACGTTGACTGGACAATTTGATCATCAAATCCCGTCTAACTTGATCCCAAGAATCTACATTTTAGTGTATCAATAAAGTTGCGGCCCAAAATCCGCAATTACCATCAGGAGCTATGTCTTCGATGCTAGTTATGAAGTCGTGTAATTAGTTGGGAAACCAAATCTCGTACGCGCTAAATTTTTTCCCTTATTCGATTTTTTGGATCGAGTGAGTTTCTCTTTTTTGGTTGGGCTTTCGATTTAGGTTTAGATTTGGGTACTAAAAATTCCTTAGCCATCGAGGCGACCATGCTAATTATCATACCGGGAGTACTAGCGCATAAACTACCACCGTATTCAAACTCGTATGGGTTTCATTTAGTTGATTTGTCCAGACTGGATTTTTTCCTACCTTTAGTGATAACCGGCTCATTAGGTTCCAAAACATGACTTCTAACCGGATCTAGTATTTTCATCATCCTATTTATCATGTTATCTTGCACTTGTGGACCGTAAAGACGGATGGTACTATCTATTAAAGTGAGTTTTATTGTAAGCTCATCTTCGGTACCAATGTTATCCCTAGGTTTGATTTCCAAAGTACTCCAATAAACATCACTTTCATCCTTTTGAATCACCCTACCTTCTTTTACTGTCATAACTAATTCGCATGCACATGGTAAATTATGCGTTTTCCTAATAACACAATCACACATTGCGGGAGTGAACTATAATTTCTCGACCGTTTTAACATATTTATCTATTAATTCTATGGTCGTACATGAAAGTTTACCTTTTATTTCACTATAAATAGCCCCCATAAATGCGTGACTAGGAAAAAACCTACTTCGTTCGTATGATTCGAATATCTTAGAGTGTTGTGTGCAAAGCAACAAATGAACTTTATCTCGGAATTGCTCAAATGTGCATAGACTTGTGTCGATTGCCCATTTTAAGCTCGACTGAGCACTCCCCGCTCTATAACATAAAATTAAATTAATTAGAGTCTAACACTTAATATAAAAAATTAATGTATAAAGATGATAATATAACTCACTCACTGATTGCTAGTGTGGTTGCCCAAATATTTGAATTTGTTCGTGTAGACACTAAAAACTTTGTGTCCGTAATTGTCTATCCATTGTTTCATACATAATCGACAACCTATGGATAATAACCGTAGAACTGGTGTAGCTCGGCAAGATTTTTGTTATAATCTTCGATCGTCGCAAAATAAACAACTGCGGTATAAAATTTGAGGAACTCTCCGGCCATGTCCGCTTTGGGAAAAACTTTCTTAGTGTACGAGCAAATGTTCCTACTAATACGCCAAGTGCATACCATATGAGTGGAATCCAAAAATATATCCTCGATAGTGTTCATTAAAACCAATTCCCAATCGGTGATGATAATATTAGGTAATGCACACATGTTATTCATCATTACTCTCCTTAGAACGTTCAATCCCCATGTGTAGTTCTCTTGACGCTCGGAGCTCATAAAAAGAAAAGTGATGCAAAAGGTCTTCTTCGTCAAAGTTTGGCCAACTATGTCTAGCAAAGACATCTTTAACCTTGTAGTCTTATACGTGCTATCCATTATAAGAACTTGAGAAAAAGTGCGCAATGAATCGATGCTTGTAGGATGGCAAACAACAATTCGAGGATCTCGTCTGTTGCTTCGTTTGTTCACTCATAAACGTGGTAATCGTGTTGTTTTAACTTACCTAACAAGTATTGCATTTGGGTTTTGGTCGCTTTATCGACCAAATGGTGTTTTTACGCATGTTATAGATCGTACGCATACTAGATACATTTTATGGATCTCTTAACTTCAAACCATGGTATATATCTCTTGGCTGAGAACCGATTCTTGTGAGTTTAAGAACATACTCTTGCTCGTCCGCTTTTAGCCTTGCGGCTCGTGAATGACCATCCAAGTGTAAAAATAGTTGGTGGTTGTGTTTCCCATTTACCACTACCAATTTCTAATAACATGGTAGTTCTAAGACCAAATTTCCCCTTAACATGAATGGACAATCGTATTTTTTTATGAAGACTCCCGGCACTTCTTCACTAACCCCGGTTTGGGCCTCAGTTTGTAGATACCGTGCCTCTCACCCTTAAAATATAGTCTTGGATTTTTGCCATTTTTACTACCAATCTCATCTTTATCGACCAAAATAATGAATCCTATACTTTTGCTTTCCATATCAACCCATGCAACCAATTTAGATTTGGCGTTAACGCTTTCCGTAGTAAATAGTTTAGTGTAATCGGTCATGGCACATGGTGCTTATTTCGGTTCCTACACAATGCATGAAAACCAATTTCTACAATATCGTAATTCATTCAATTCAACAACAAAATAACTCATTCTATAAACAATAAATACTGTATACACAATAAGAACAAAGTAACCCATTCAATTATTAATAAGATCATACATGTATTCAAATATTGAAATTACAATACAAATGTAAACCCACGCACTAAATTGCATTGAATTAGGTCGACATAAAATAGTTCATTGAATTGGAAACATTTAGCATGAAATCGTGCACTGGTTTGGTAAAATTTGGCATGAAATCGTGCATGGATTTGGCAAAATTAAGCAAAACATTATGCATGGATTTGGCAAAATCGTGCAAAACAGTGCCCACGATTTTCATAAATTTATGCGTGTTCTAATGCGATTTTACATCTTCCACGCATGTTCTTGCGTGATAATGTACACTGACACGCGCGGAATCATGTGAAGTTAATGTTGGAAGTAAAAAATGTTAAAAACTACCTCAACTCATGTTTCTAGATGGTGAATTAGAGGCTCCTCCTCTTCCAAACAAAAATCTTCGAGATTACAGCTAAAGTCATCGTTATAGTCACTCAAATCTATAACATGGAAGATATTTTGGGATTTTTTTGTGATTTTGGGGGTTTATGGTTAGTTTGGAGGGATTGTAGGTGAAAGAGAGTTGGTAGAAGTTAGTTTAAGGCTGAAATTTGGGTTTTTTATATCATGTGGGTAGTTTGGTCATTTCACATTTTAAAAAAATGGTTTCGGGGGTCTCACTATAAGAAAACTGGATCTTAAATTAGTCGTGTCCAAAAAGTTTTAAAATGATTAAATAGTAATAATAATTGTTTTGTTGCGTATTGCATGGGAAAGGGAAGTATTGTAAAGTGTAATGATGAACTCTATATTATTGTTTGAATGTTTTTAACTATCTGATATTTATAAAAAAAACGTTCGACTCGATTTATTTTTTGGATTCAAAGAGTTAAGATATCAGTTTTATATTGGTAACGAAATCAGATTTTAAACTCGGTATGTAGATTTCCTAATAATATTAATGGATGAGTTTTAACATATTCGATTAATTTTTGTTTTTTAAAAAGTTAGCTTAATTTTCATGTGATGTTTTCTGATTACCATAAATGATCCGAACTTTTCTTTGATCAAATACGGTAGGTAATGGTGCATAATAGAGACAACGTGTATTTGGTCCATCAATGATCGATCCAAGATCATCCAAGATGAAGTTGTATAGAAATATGACATCGACTATCATGAAAAGGAATTGCACAGTTTTCATGTATTCTATTTTACCCTAGATAACTTCTAATATTGGCTCTCATACTACGTTGATGTCAACTCTTATAAACCTTGTCAAGATATTTTGCGATATGATTAACATTAGTGTGCCTCTCATATTGTCGTACGTGTTTTGTATAAAATTATGATCGAGCTTCATATATCGATCATGACACAGTTGATTACTACTCGTGCCAGTTTGATCGTGACTAGAACGAAGTCATTGTGTGGGGGATTGTGACTCACCTCAAGTCATCGTCCGTGAATCCCAATGTAAGATAAAAGTTATTATCCTTTTTGAGAAAGTAAAACTGTGGTACTTCTTCATTCATCAAATGCAACATACAAAGGAAATAAATAGGCAATAAACGAGGTGGAAGTTACAAAATAGGATCCACTAATCCCACTTCTCTCTTCACTTAATGCCCGTTACGTAACTCTTACACCCACGTAAAACTCTAAGACTCAGTCTAATACTAACGGTTACTATAACTTAACTAAATAAAACATGTTTAGATTAAATATATAAAATGCAACATGTCCCCCCCTAATCTCAACATGTTTTTCAAACCTCGACTTCAGCTTCCCGAGCTCGCAGTAAGATCCTCAACCCCTATTGCCTTCCTCATTTCTTCAAATTTAACCTTCCCCAATGCCTTAGTTAAGATGTCTGCCCTCTGTTCTTGAGTCACCACGTGCTTAATGATCAACTCACCCCTTTCAATACACTCTCGAATAAAATGAAACCGTACGTCGATATGTTTGCTCCTCCCGTGTAGTACCGGATTCTTCATTAACTCGATGGCTGACCTGTTATCTATGTGGAGTATCACTGGTCCAACCGATTGTCCCGAGATTTCCTTTAGTAGTCCACGAAGCCATATTCTCTGACAAGCTGCTGTCGTGGCGGCCATGTACTCCGCCTCGCACGAAGATAGAGCAACCACTTTCTGTTTCTGCGATGTCCAAGATATTAAGCTCCTGTTAAGGTAGAAACACATGCCCCCAGTACTTCTCATGTCGATAACATCTCCAGCAAGATCACTATCTGTAAACCTATACAACATCCTACTACTCTTCTCGTTTGCATAAACCAGCCCATACTCAATTGTCCCTCGAATGTACCTCAAGATATGTTTCACAGCTTGTTGGTGCTTCACTGTGGGTTTCTCCATGAATCTGCTCACCACTCCCACAGCGTATGAAATATCTGGACGAGTGTGAGTTAGATATCGCAGAATTCCAACGATACATCTGTACTCAGTGGCCTCAACAATTACTCCTTCTTCATCTCTGTCCAACTGTAACTTATGCTCCATAGGAAATTTGGACGCGTTACAATTCATCATTCCAGATTTTTCCAGTAACTTCTTGGCATATGATGACTGCTTCAGTGTAGTACGCATCTCTCCTTGGTTTACTTCTATTCCAAGATAAAACGACAATAAACCCAGATCACTCATCTCAAACCGTTTGTTCATTTGCTGCTTGAATGCTTCGATTTCCTGCTTGTCTGAACCTGTCACCAATAAATCGTCAACATACACACCCACTATGAGTATACTCCCTTCTTTGTACTTCATGTACACCGCTTTCTCGTGTAAGCATCTGTCAATTCCCAACTCTTTCAAGCATCTGTCTAGCTTCGCATTCCACGCTCTAGGAGCTTGACGCAGCCCGTACAAAGCCTTCACCAGTCTATACACCATCTGTTCCTGTCCTTTCTTGACGAACCCCTCAGGTTGGATGACATAAACTTCTTCAATGAGCTCTCCGTTTAAAAACGCTGATTTTACATCAAGATGATAAACTTCCCAACCTTCTTTCGCTGAAAGTGCTAGCAAGAGTCGAACCGTGTCAAGTCGTGCTACGGGAGCGAAAACTTCATCATAATCTATTCCTTTCCTTTGAACGTATCCCTTTGCGACGAGCTGTGCCTTATGTTTCACCATATTCCCATCTGGGTCCTTTTTTAACTTATTACCCACTTCAAACCTATTGGTTTATGCCCAGGTGGTAAACTTGTGAGTACCCAGGTTTCGTTCTTCTCTATTGTCTCGAACTCCGTCTTCATAGCATCTTGCCAATCCTTCTCTTTTATGGCTTCGAAATATGACGTTGGTTCCTCAGCCTTTAATAACATCAGCTCATCAATCAGCTCAATGACCTCAGTGTCATTATAAATATCTGCCAAAGGCCTGAACCTCTTAGGTTCACTGCTCGTGGTAGATGATGTTCCAACAGTTTCAGCTGTTTTGGTCGTCGTAGTTTGTTGTGACGATGCCGATGACTGTGAAGTCATGGATTGCAGAGGAGTTGTGGGTTCATAATCTGCATCCACACTGTCCCCAGTTTCCGTGTTCTCGGTTACCTCAACATAGCTCCCAGGGAAAGTTACTTCACTACCTGTTTCTTGTTCCCATAACCAGAAGGCTTCCTCTTGAAATACCACGTCCCTACTGACGTGTACAGTCCCTGTTTGTGGGTCAAATAAGCGACTCCCTTTTGTTCCCGGCTCCTTACCGAGATACACCACCCTCTTACTACGATCGTCCAGTTTCTTGACATGTATCAAAGGTATCTTCATAAATGCAATACACCCAAACACTCTTAAGTGTGTCAGGTCCGGCTTAGTCCCACTCCATGTTTCATATGGTGTTCTTCCGTTTAAACTTCGAGTTGGTAGTCGATTGAGAACATAGATCGAATGACGCACCGCTTCACCCCCGAGATACGCAGGTAGGTTTGCTCCCCTTAGAAAACTTCTTTCCATAGCAGCCACAGTCCTATTCCTTCGTTCCACCACCCCGTTTTGCTGCGGAGTGTATGGTGCTGTGTAATGCCTCAAAATACCAGCCTTCTCACAATACAAGGTGAATTCCTTGGAACAAAATTCACCGCCTCTATCTGTCCTCAAGATCTTTATGTTTTTCTCGCTCCCCTTTTCAACTAAAGCTTTAAAATTTTTAAACATCTCGAAAGCATTACTTTTCTCCTTTAACATGTAGACCCACATTTTCTTACTGAAATCATCAACAAATAGAAGGAAATAACGATTACCTCCGGTTGTCGTTGGTGTGATAGGGCCACAAATATCAGCATGAATTATCTCGAGTGCTTTCCTCGACACAGAGCTAGTTTGATGTGGGAAGGATTTTCTGGATTGCTTCGTCATTAAACAACCTTCGCACCTTTTAAGTGGTTGAGTCATGCTTGGAATCCCGTATGCCATCTTCTCTCGCGACATTAATTCCAAAGCTTGGAAATTTACGTGCCCAAGGCGAGCATGCCACAACCAAGTATCTTCTTCGGCCTTGTTAAACAAACATGTTGCTCTACTTTCTTCAAGACTGATCTTATATAGCCGATTCTCTTTTCTTTTCACCTTCATCAATAGTCTTCCACTCGCCTCGTGAATCCACAAATAATCCCCATCAAGTACGACTTTATTCCCTGCCTCAGAAAGTTGTCCCAAGCTTATAATATTATTACAGAGATTTGGGATATAGTATACCTCTTCAAGCATCCTTTCTTCACCATTCTTGCACTGGAACGCCACTGTTCCCTTTCCCTTGATACACACGGTCGATCCATCGCCAAACTTCACTTTCCCGGAGACACGCTCATCCAAGCTTTTGAATTTTCCACGCTGCCCAGTCATGTGATTGCTGGCGCCGTTATCCAAGTACCACACCTGTGACTCCTTTTGTTCACCTGCGTTTGTTCGTAGCTTTGGAACCACTCCATCCTCTTTCAGAAGCATAGATTCGATATCCATTTGTCCGACCTCAACAACCAACAAGGCTGGCTCATCTTCTTGAATTTTCGAGAGATTTGCTTCTCTCGTCATGTCTTTCTCCTTCCTTGGTTTACGACAGTCCGCAGCAAAGTGTCCCAGTGCTTGACAGTTAAAGCACCTCACTCTACTTCTGTCTCGTACTCCACGAGTACTTCCTCTACCTCGAGTCCCTTCTCTATTGGTTTTCCTTAACCATTCTTCTCGAGTCAACAAAAGCTGCCCCTCGCCGCTTTCTTTCTTCCTCCACTCATCTTCTGTCAGCAACAATTGTCCCTGGTGTTTCTCCGTTGTCCCTCGCAATCTTTCCTCGTGGGCTTTCAAAGAACCAACGACTTCTTCTACCGACATCTCTTCTAGATCTCCGAATTGCTCAATAGCAGATGCAATCTGTAAGAATTTTGTGGGAACCACTCTGAGAAGTTTCTTAACCACATATGTCTCTTCCACTTTCTCTCCCAACACTCGAATATTGGTAACCAGGCTGTTCAGCTTCAGATAGAATTCGTCTAATGGCTCATCGTCTTTCATGCTTAGAGCTTCGAATTCGCTCTTGAGGGTCTGGGCTCTAGCTGCTTTTACCTTGTCTGCTCCCAGGTACATGGTTTTGACAGCGTTCCACGCATCCTTGGCCGTCTTCTTTTCTGCAAGTGACATCAGGACATTTTCTGGAACTCCCTGGTAAATAACAGCGAGTGCCTTTTTGTCGACCTTGTCTTCCACAGGAGCTTTAGGGTCCTTGGGTTCGATTGCCTCCCACACTCCGTGGGCTTGCATGAATACCGTCATTTTGAGAGCCCATGCAGTGTAGTTGGTTTTGCTCAACATCGGGTAGCTGAGACCAAAGGAGCTTTTGCTTGTCGTCTCCATCTGAAGTTATGAACACCTCCTGAAGCTCTGATACCAAGTATTATCCTTTTTGAGAAAGTAAAACTGTGGTACTTCTTCATTCATCAAATGCAACGTACAAAGGAAATAAATAGGCAATAAACGAGGTGGAAGTTACAAAATAGGATCCACTAATCCCACTTCTCTCTTCACTTAATGCCCGTTACGTAACTGCTACACCCACGTAAAACTCTAAGACTCAGTCTAATACTAACGGTTACTATAACTTAAATAAATAAAACATGTTTAGATTAAATATATAAAATGCAACAAAAGTTACGGTAAAAGGTTTGGATACATATTTCATGATACTGTGTTTCTAGCTCGTCCACATGTCTTTTCTCTTGTATTTATGTGAGACTTTAAAGAAGATATCTCCGTCATCACTCACTCAAATGGCTTGCTAGTTGGGGTCTGGATCTAAATATTAATCATTTAATATTTCAATTATTGTGTTATTGTCTAGCGTTTTTGGTTTCATGACCGCATGTTTACTTTGTTCTTCACATTTTGGTAAAGGTTCTCGACAGATTGAAGTATGTCGTGGCTCGTTCTCGTTTTTTCCCGTCACAAATTCCTTGAGTTTCCATCATCCACTAATTGTTGGATGTGGTCTTGTAAAGCCTAAATTGTTTTGGTATAATATTTGAAATCATCGTGAAACGTGAAATTTTGCTCGTATTCCTATACTCTTTTGGTGCTAGTAGTTTCAACATTATTTGGTAACAACCCACATATTTGGTCTTTTATAAATAATATCCAGGTTCTCGTTTAACTCACTGAATGGACTGCATGGTGGGCAATATGATCGTCACTGCCTCCAGTATTTCTATTGTTGCCTCATGACCTCCCTCGGTATTAACATTATAGGTTTTGTAATTGTTTGATTGGTTCAGGACAACGTCTTGTTGTTGTGTGGTGTTTACTTGTACCATCATCAGGTTGTTATTTCTTACCATAGTAGGACGATAGTTGCAAGCATGAAAGTATTCCCATCTTCACTTTCCTAAGTAGGTCTCTGAAGTTAAAGGGTTTCTTCTTTTTTATCACTTCCAATAAATGCCTTGACAGTACTCGTTGTTTATGGACTGCGAGTTCCATTAGATTGTTAGAAATCTGCAAATCGTTTTTTATATCCACACATTATTTGTTTATTCACTAAACTTCTTATTAGATCGTTTCTTTCAATGGATGATATGGTCAATATCACCTTTCATGATTTTAAACCCGATAAAATTATTACGAAAATTCATGTGCAATATCTAATGATTTTTTATATTTTTGGATGGTATAGAGTTGAACCATGTTAATGTATTTTCTCAAAATTCATCAAAAAATCTATAAATTTTATTCTATCATTTGCCCCAAAGCGTGTCGTCTCGTTGTTGAACTACTCAACGTGATGCTCCAGATCTCTATCCTTATTGTATTTGTTCATATGGTGGTTATTTTAGCTGGGTGGTACGTTGTTATATAAAACTTTAGAACCCAATGAGGAGTTGTCACTTAATTTTTTGTCATTATTGTCATGCATGGCGCTACTGTCGTAATGGTTCACGTGCCTCATGAACATGTAGATTTGGTGATTCCCAAGATCTTATCATTTGTTGGTCGTGTTTCCATTGCTCTTGGAAATTTATGATGACCTATATCTCTGCGACTACTGATGGAAATCCTTGACAGAGGAGATTCTTTGTTGGGATTCCCTGTCGTTTGGCTTAACTTGGTTCTGTTAGTAGTGGGATATGTTCAATTGAACTTTGTTATCTGATTGTGCGTTAGAGGGCATTCCAAGGTCCGAAAGGGGACATTTCTGAACTCTATGTTCTTGTTAGATGTTCAACGGGACTTTGAACTACTGTTAGAGAAACTAACGTTGGAGGTTCAACGAGATTTTAGGTTGTTACTAGAAGTTTATCTGACCTCTAGGTTGTTGCTGCCTGCCTCCGAGCTAAATATAAATGTTTAGTGAGATCCCAAACTACCACCGAAGACTTTATGATTGCAGTGGGATGCTCGGCTAGGGCCCATATTGATGTTGGAGAATTTTTTATTGTAGTTGGATTCTCGACTAGAGGCATGTTGTTTCTAGAGAATTCATGATTGCAGATGGACGTTTGGTTGGGTCACATACTGCATCAGGCCGCTTTACTGGGTAACATAGTGCAGCTCGATGTTTGGCTAGGCTCCCTAGAGAAATAAAATGTGTTGCAGTTGAGGTTGAGAAAAAGTCTCTACAGTGGCACGTGTTGCGGTGCTTGACCAAAGGCTCCCAAAATGTTTGGCTTCTTTGTCGCAGTTAAATGATTCAACTATGAGGTTCTGCTTTCCCGTTGGATTTTTCTCTTGCTGTGACATTTTTAGCCTTTACAAGAGGATGCTATGTCGAATTCATTTTTACCGATTTAACTTTTGGCTACTACAATGGTTGTGGCTGCCTTCTTTAATTGCGGAGGAGATGTCAGTAAGTCCTGCTAGAAATTTTCGTTCGCAACCATAAAAACCGAAGGCGAAGCGTGATGGACGTGCGAAGCTGGTGGTTGAACAGTTTTTAAGTCCACGAGGCTCGATTATATCTTATTGGGGGTTATGAGCTCGCTCAACGGGGTTGTCAGAGCCGAAAGAGAAGTGAATCAAACCGTCAACACATATAAATGATCAGAAGTGTTTGTGAGGGATTAGAGACGTTACGTCAGAGGTTTGAGTCATTATTACTCCATATATTGGAGTGCTTAGATTTACGTGTAATTTAGCTTTGATCATTTTTTCACTAACTTTTAAAGTTTTAAAAAGATATTTATGAGAACAAAAAAAATTCAAACAACGCGAAATGATGATACAAATTTCGGTTAAATGAGTTGGGATATTAAAAATGATGGATGAATAATTAATATATAGTTGCGTAAGTACACATAATATAATAAAATAAAATAAGAGAAAAGTACCGGTAAATACCTTCTCAACTATATTATTACCCGGCGGTACCCGTTTTTTTGGATAGTGTCACTTGGTACCTCGAACTGAAATTTGGACAAAAATACCCCCGACCAAATATAGGCGCGCGCTAAAAAAAACTGGTATGAAAAGAAAAAAAAACTCGCACAATTCTCAAGATGCGAATTGAAATTCTCAGGATGCGAATTGCTTGCAATTTCTGAACGATTCTCATGATAAGATGCGAATTGCTTGCAATTTCTGAACGATTCTCATGATAAGATGCGAATTGCTTGCAATTTCTGAACGATTCTCATGATAAGATGCGAATTGTTTGCAACTTCTGAACGATTCTCATGATAAGATGCGAATTGCTTGCAACTCTCAGGATTTCTGAACGATTAAAAAAAAACTATATGAAAAAGAAACAAAAAAACAAAAAAAAAACTGGTACAATTCTCAAGATGCGAATTGCTTGCAATTTTTGAACGATTCTTGCAACTGGTGAAATTTTATTTTTTAAAAAAATAAAAAAATATCATCAATGGATCTAGTTTTGTTCATTTTTAAAAAACAAAAGTGATGATACTTTCATTTATTTTTTTCGAGCTCCGGTTCGAAAGATACGGATCTTTTAAAAATAAAATTAAAGGAAAAGTAGGAAAGAGAAGGAAAGAGAAATTTTGGTTAGGTGGCTGTTCATGAATGGTGATGGTAGTTAGGGTATTAAAATAAAGTTAGGTACTATGTGACAATTAGGTAGTTGAGTTGGGTATTAAGTGACAATTGATCAAACCTTGGGTACTAGATGACAATAAAATAGTTGAGTAGATACATTTGGTACGATTTCTCAGGAAATAATAGAATAATAACAATGTAGATGATTAATTTTTTAATTTTTTTACTAATATGATGAATTTTTATTTATGAAAAGTTATATATTTTTTTAATTAAAACTAAAGAAACCAATATATTAATCTATTTTGATTTTTCTATATCATTACATATTTATTACGTGATTATCATGTTTTCGCATTTATTATAAACACTTCATTAATTGAGTTGCTTAAATCTCTTTTTCTGGCCATTGAAAAATACCAAATTTATGATTAGGACTTTTTTTTTAACAGAATTTCAATCTTAAATCATATAATATATTTATAAAAAGGTTTAACGACAAACAACCACAGCTATCCACCTTTTGCAGCAACTAATACGATTTTAGTTTTGAAAAAATCGATTGTGTATATCATTCACATATATAATACGGGAATAAATAGGCATTGTATTGAGTTGGCACCCGACATAAACAGTATTTATGGTTAAAAAATAACAAAGTTCCTAAAGATAGACAGCAACAAATCTGTTTAACTCCTAAATTTATACAAAACAGATTAAATCTAAACAGCAAAAACCAATTGTATGTTCTAGTTTTTGAACAGTTTGTAATATAAATTGACTCCTCTCTCCATTCATTTGTAGAAATCCTCCATCAAAAGATACATTTTTTTTCTTCTCCTTTCTCTCCGTAGTTATCAGAAAATCTAATATGTCGCCACAAGTAGAGGATGCGCAAGTCAACAAGCAAGGAGGAGTTGAACAAACAAAAAATGAGGCAACTTATGATCAAATGCTGAATAAGAGTAGCTCTAGTGATAGTAAAGGCGCCGGCTTAACAAAGTCGTCGAGCGCAAGGTACAACTGCTTGTGCTCACCAACCATGCACGATGGCTCGTTTAGGTGCCGCCACCACCGTCCACGTACCATCTCCAGGATAGGATCAGTACCCTCTAAGCTATCAGCTTTGGCTCCCCTCGAGGAGGATAAAGTCTATCAGTTTTAGTTTGTGAATCGGGTAGCTTGAACGACACGCCATCAAAGCTCGGTCACTAGATCACTACATATACTTTGTATTGTTTTAACTTTCAGTTTACTGTTATGGTGTATAAATTCTTGGTTTTAAAGAAACCGACTTTGTTCGATATTTTTACAATTCGCATTGCTCATTTGGTTTAGACTAACAATACAAAAACCAAAAATATTATAAGCTTGGAATGATATGCCATAAGAGCGTCATAAGAAGGAATAATTCTTGTTTTGCATTGTCGTTTTCAAGTTATAAGATATAGTTGGACAATATAGCCATAAATTCGGACTTTAGAGTTTTTTTTTCCGTATAAAAAGACTTCTGAGTTTTATACTTTTCTTTACTCTTTATATAACTTTTAATGTATATTTTCCAAATTTAAGACATCCTTATAAGATACGAGTCTCGTGAAGCCTAAGTTTCGCATCGAATTTAGAATGCTTATTTTTTAATAAATATCCAAACTTAAGCCTTACAAGTTTAATATATATATTATTATTTTTATCATTTCAAATCTAAGTATGTTTATTTAATTTTATTTGTTAATAGCTGATCATTTATATCAATATATATCCATAAATATATATTGGTCTTTTATTCTTTTATATTTAATACTTAATATATATGTATATATAAAAGTTTTATAGTAATTGAACTATAAAAGATTTACCATTTATCATTAAGTCCGGTTTAAAAATAGATTTTACCTATTTCTATCAAAATATGATTTTATTTACCTATTATTTTAAGTTTAAATTTTAAATACGATTTTACCTTTAACGAGTGATAAAGTAACTTCAAAATTAGGTCATAGTCTTCATTCCTTTTTCCTCTCGTTTTTAATATCAGACCCTTTTGGTGAACGTTTTTGTTCGCCATTTCTTTTGCATTTTCACCGTCGTCAAATTATCTAGCTATTACTCCACTCTCTTTTCACTGTCGTCTGTCGTTGTATTCTCAATCTCGAAAGGTAAGTTTTCCCTCTTTCTTGCATTTTTGTCGTTCTTTCTCCTCCAGTTTCTCCTTCTGTTTCTTCGTCCATTTCTTCTCCGGTCTTAATATTTGGAACTAGTACTTACTTGTGTCTAATATAAAAATATCATTTAGATTTTCTACACAATAGACCTGTTTTACTATGAATACTATGAAAAAGATGAGTGATAGTAGTGAGTATTGGATAAGATGAAAATTTAGTTTGTACATAGACTTCAATAATTTAAATGGTTATTAGTGTGAAAGTGTTTAGGCTGGTAGAAATAAGTGTGGTGAAATCTACATGACATTGTCTATATACTGGTGTGGAAGAGTTTAGGATGGTAGAAATAAGTTTGGTGAAATTTACATGATAGTGCCCATATGTATTATAATGAAGGTAAATTTTATTCCTCTATGTATGACATAGATGAAAACTCAGGATATATATTTGGATGATTTTGGATACAATATGACAGTGCCTGTAACTAATAATATACCTTTAAACAATTTCACAGGTATAATGTCCACTAGTTTTGTACATTTCAAGTATGGGAATAATGTTTATGTTCGCTCTTTAAAATCATTTCACAGCTTAAACGGTATTATCGATATTTAGTTGATAAATGGACCTCTAGGAGTAGATATAATATTACTATGAACTATAGTATTGGTCAGTTTATAGGTTATTTATTGACTAATGACGAGGAGTTTTTCGATATGGTTACACTTTCCAAGCAATCAATTTATCGTGAAATCCAAGTTGAAGCTGTCACCGAAAATATTTTGGGCTATAGATCAGAGTCTGTGGCAATTTCCCATTATATGAATATTATAACACACTACTCTAATGTTAGTTTGTTAAATAATACATCAGTAGAACTTGCTACCAAGTCTCGGGCTAAAGAAATTGAAGATGTAATTCAAATCTTTGAAACGCGTTCGGTTGGTGTTAAACAGTCTTTATCAAATTTGCTATAGAACACGGTTTTAGATTTAAACACGAACGAAATAGTAAAGCACGTGTTTCTGCTTGCTGTTTTTTAAGGAGATTAAAAGTTATGGTTGGAGAATCTATGCCGCTATTGATCATGGTACTAAGTTTATGATTGTTAGGAAATTTATCAAAAAGCATAGTTGTGGGGCTTTCTCTAAAAATGTTGCTAGTAAACATCTATCTAGTGATATTGTTGCTAAAAAAATTCTAAGTGAGGTCAAAAGCAATAACAAGATTGGTGCTAGTGCTATTAAAATTATGTTAAAAACCCGTCATGGATTCGAAGTTTCAGATCGAGTTGCATGGTGTGCTTTAGAGAAAGCAAGGATTGAAGTATTTGGTGATAGCTCTTCTTCGTACGATTTGATCAAATGATATTTTAGTGCTATGAAAGCTTTGGATCCCACGAGTGATTTTGTGATTGATTGTGAAGTAGTAACTAAAACATTTAAGCGATGTTTTGTTGCATTTGGTGCATGTATTTATTGGTTTTCAAGTTGTATGCCAACGATATACCTAGATGGGACTTTTCTCTTTAGAAAACATAAAGGACATCTACTGTCTGCTATAACCAAAGATGGAAACCAAGGTAATATTATATGTTTTTTCCTGCTTTGTTTATGATTTATTGTTTATGATTTATTGGAATCTGTTTATTTCTGTTAATTTTTTATATAAAATTTTGTTTATGTGTAGTAGTGTACTAAAACTATTAATTTTTTAGGTTTATTTCCAGTAGCATTCGCTATTGTTGGATCAATTAACTGCCCATCAAGAGGCGAACTTATTCTCAAGAAGATCAAATGCAGCCAGTGTAAAAGAGTTGGAAACCACAACAAGAGGTCCTTCTAGGAGACAAACATTTAAGTATTATGTTGTCATTGATTTATCAATCTATTATAATTTGTAAGGAGACTAATTTTCAAGAAGATTTTGTTTACATTGTTTGATCAATATGTAAGGATACATATTTTTGTGACTTCTAATATGATTGAATTTATTTAATTTTGAAGAATGTTGTTGTTTAGTTTTAATTTTTATTTTTCTATATTAATATGCCAATAAAAACTTCATAAATTACTGGACTTATAAGCTGTTTTGTTTTCGTGATATTTTTTTCCTGTTAATGTTTTCCCTGCTAATTTTTTTCATGTTGAAATTTAAGAATTATTTTCTTTTTGGTTTTACAACAACCGACTCACCCTATATATCTAATAAGTCACTTTTCTAAACCATAAGTAAGGGTAGTTCTATAGAAATTAGTCAAAAATAGTCATCCAAAATTCTATTGTTATGATAAAAGCAGTTCAAACCCAAAATCCTGGTTTAAAAACAACAAAAACAAGAAAGAAGAAGTCAGTGAAATAGAGTTTTAGCATATAACAGCAAATGTCATAATCATAGTAACTAAATCAGACTTATTTAAACCCTAATTAAGGGTAAGTTTGATAGAAATAAATCCTAGCAAAGCACCAAGTACCCTATTTTAGGATAAAAGCAGCATAAGCCAATATTCTTTCGTTTAATTGTTCAAGCAATGTATGAGAGGGAGAAGAGGTCCGTTAAATGGATCTTTGACACATAACAGCAAACTTCCTAACCCTATTGAGTTAAAAATTGACTGTAAACACCGAGTAAGTATAAAACTAATAGAAAATCCAATTACCATGTTAAAGCAACAAACTTACCCATTTGTGTTTTCATCGATGCAGAGTCTATCGGCGGCGACAGAGCGGATTGTACTGCCAAAAGATTCAGTTGAGAGAGAAATATCTCGTTGAGAAGAGAGAGTGTGAGGCTAAAGAGTGAGAAATTAGGGCTTGATGTTTTTGATTTGGGGCTGAATTGTTTTGTTTTATGGCAATTAATTCTTTTGTCAAAAGGGCTGGATTTATTTGTAAAATTGATCTTTTTGGATAGGGCTGGATAAATAGAAACACATATCAGCCCCATTATGTAAGTCTCCCATATAAAAATATATAAATCATAACTAGAACATTGTTTTTTGTTTTTTCGTTTTTTCTCAATTAAATATCTTTATTTTTTTCCAAAAGCTTTATTTAAGAAAAATATATTTTTCTTTTTTTCTAAGTTTAAGTTTTTTTAGGTATCATTGGTAGAGTTTTATTCATTCTTATCAATGACACCGTTTGTGAAAACTTTTATTTTATCATTCTTTAAACCGGAAACGGTTGTATTAGGTAGAGAAATATATATAATTTAGGTAAGAAGATAAGTGGTGACGAAAGTATGATGAGATAATACTATGTAGATTTTCTCCAAAATTTACACCGCGATCTTTTCTACTAGATTCTTGGTACAACCGATTAGCGAGATGTGAAGTCGAAGTTTCGATTCTTCCGAAATTCTCCAGAATCTACATTATGAGGTAGGATTCAATAGGAAAAAAAATACTTTTTTTATAAATTATTAGAAATCAGAAATAAAGCAAAAAATTGATTCAAAACCTAGAATCATAACATGAAAGAGACAAATAAGTCCAACGTCGGAGAGATTTTATAAAAAAAATAGTTTAGATCATTCTAAATCAACGAACGATTGAGCGATTTCGTCAAAGTAAGAGTTCAAATAATTTAATCAAATAAGAATAACCAATCCTTATCATGAATCAATCTAGAATTTGATATCATATTCTCCACTGGATCAAGATTGAGTAGAGAAAAATCAAGATTTGGTTAAGGACTAAGGTGTGATTAAAGTTCGTTTGAACATATTTCGGTTCTTTTACAATAATGAGGTAATCAATTGTACTCCTTATTATCCAATTCTTGATTATTAAACTGAGTTACTAATTTGATTGAATAATATCAAAGTTGCAATATAAGATTATCTGATGTAGTGCATCATTAATTTTTCGATGGAATAAGATGTTGTAGTCTTACATTTGTGTTGTGATACCTATAATAGGAGGAAAAAATACGATGAGGAATGAGCTAAATGTAATTATCAAAGGGATTAATCTCATGTAATTAAATGTCAAAGACTAAATTAAAGCAAGTATAATGGTTGATGAGGTCACATGTAATAACTAGTAATTACGTTTATACTTAGCAAATGAGTGATGTGAGAATATCCACTTGAGAGAGGGTAATTGTGTAATTTCAGAACCTATCCTATGTACTATATAAATGACATTCCTTTTTTGAGGAAAGAGCCAATGATTAGACAATTATTACTTTATTTATTCATTTTATCTATTACTCTTTCAATCTCTCTTGATATAAATATCATCACACGAACATTTTTGTGACAAATACTCTCACACGAACATTTTTGTGACAAATACTCTCACACGAACATTGTTCTAACAAGATAAACTACTAACAAATATCTGAAATCATCAGTGGTGTCGTCTGTGGAAAGACGATTGGTACCTAGAATTGTCTTTCTAAAACCATCAATCTTGTATTTCAACGTTGTGAGAGTAATGAATATTCAAATGTTTGAAGGAGTATAATATGGTACAAGGAATGATGTGATCTGAGGTTCATCTTGAGATCTATTTGTTCAAGAGGAAATATTGAAGCGAATGAAAGAAATAAAGAAGACCAATTAGCTGAAGATCTGCTAGAAGAATCTATTTTAGTAGCTCAAAGAAAAGAGCTTTTGGAGGATATAGAATGACTAAATGGTGAAAAGGAAGCACAACTAAGTTCGCAGAAGCTCATATTCAAAATCCGAAAGGAACCAGCAACTGAAAGAGATCGTATAAAAGAAGTTCCTCAGACAGAAAAAATACGACAAGGGTGGAATCATTACTCTTCAAAGAGAATAATGAAATCCATGAATCAATATGAATCATCCGGTCCTAGTTTTTACTCATCATATGATTCAGATGAATCCCTTTCTCCGGAAAGAAATAGTCGACACTTAAAGAATTATAATAAAAGGGATTCGGGTAGACAAAAAGATGATCCTTGGACATCTCATCGTGGTAAAGTTTTGAGGAAGGAAAAATATGAGCAAAAGAAAAAATGACTTGGGTCCGAGGAGAACGTGAGCGTTAATACAAAGGAACAAACGAATTCGCATATAAAAATTCCTTCTCAAGTTATAACCTCAAATATCATGTGAGCAATCAGTTTACTTATCCCTCTGAATAAGGCTTATATGCAATGATGAATGACGATCCTAGGGGAGTGCATATAGAACGGGCCATAATTGGAGGTCGTCTCCTTTTTTCCAGAAATATTCTTTAAGCATCTACCTAAATGATTTGATATCTCGAAGTTGGAAAAGTTCAATGGGTCATGGGACACACGATCCGGATAACAACATTGAAAAAATAAATAATTTAATGATCAACTATGATGATGATGATGATAAATTGATGTGTAGAGCTTTCTCTCAAACCTTCAAGAATGTTGCCTCAAAATTGGACAACCGTTTTCCCGATGGTTGTATTAATTTTTTTTTTATATGTTTTGGAGTATTTTTCGCCAGTATTTTGTGGGAAGCAAGAAGTTTCACGCCAATGGTGATACGATAATTTATTGTACATAAAAGATAGGGAAAAGTCTCAAAGAATACACAAATTATTTTATCAAGATAAAAATTGACATGGAAAATTGTGAAGATAAGGTTGCATTAGCAACTTTTCAGATGAGATTGCTTACGGGAATTCTAAAAGATAATGTCGTTGAAGCTATGAAATCTGGGACTCTATTGTATCAAGTAAAGAAAATAATCTTGGTGGCAGAAACACAAGTATCAAAGAAAATTTCTTGGACACAAATAAAACAGAACCAGTTCTGCCAAGCGTCAGTGACGCGAGTATCACCTCAGACTACTTCCCAACCATCCAATATTATCTGAAGCTGAGCACTAGTACAGACTGTGGTTCATCTACCACATAAAATGAAAGAGTATTCACCGGTTGTCAACACTCAATAATATGTTCGACCCATGTCAAACAAATGGATCCGACCAACACACTTTGCTGAATTGAATGAGTGAGTAGCAATAGTGTTTGAGAAATCACGACCACATGTACATTTTCGTAAACCTTTCCTAATGCAGACTCCAAGGGAAAACATAAACATTCGATATTTTTAATATAATGAGGATATGGTCACGATACAGGAGAGTATGTGGCATTAAATAAATGGATACAGGTCTTGATTGAAAATGGAAAACTAGCAGCATTTGTGAAGAGTAATTATTCGGTTGTTCCAAAACAAGAAATTTTTCCGAACCAAGAAGATGCTTTAATGATATCAGAACCAATCGATGAGAATCTATTGACATGTTTGACATCTCAACTGAGTATTTAGATCCAAAACCGGGCAGAAACATCATAATTATGGTGGAAGAATCGATTGTGAGAGGAAAAGTTGGAGAGTTATGTGATTTCTTTTAGTCAATAACAATTTTTAGAGGAGATACCATTGCAGGAACATCAAATTATTCTCGAAAGAGACATATCGTCAGTTTAGAAAATCAATTGGAGGCAGGTGCTTCACCAATTTATATAGAAGTTCGTCTATAATACTATGTTTTGAAGATGATGATATGAGAGATGTAGTTGGTCCACAGGAGGATGCGATGGTTATTGTGGAAAAAAAATTAGAGATGAGATACAAAAAAAAATCTGATTGATATTGGCAGCTCAGCTAACATTATGTTTCTGACTAATTATAGTCAGATAAAAAATCCATGAACAATCATACGGTCGGATCGGACAATTGTATGGTTTACTGGAGTAACCGTTGAGGTAGTATGAGAGTTTGAGAGAATAGTGAAGCTGGGGCGGGGACCATTTAAGAAGGTAGTTACAGTCTTATTCATTGTGCCATAACATCTTACAATGCAATCTTTGGAATGTCCTGGTTATCAAAGATGCATGTTATACTATCAATTGTTCATCAATGTTTGAAGTATGTTGTGGGGAACAATGTGGGAGCTGTTAGAGGTAGTCAAGAGATGGTGAGAGAATTTTAGCGAACGACTTTGGCCTCTAAGAAAAAGGGGGTCCAGTCAGAGTAAGAATAACAATTATTGGGGTTTTCCTCGGGATCCGATCCCGTAGATGATCCGAGGGAAGTCCCATGTTTATGGTCCCAGACGAAGAGTTCGAGGACCATGTCTTCTCTCCGGGAAAAAGTCTTAAAATTGGCACGAAACTATCTTTTGAGTTAAAAAAATGAAATGAAATTTTTGCCAACAAAATTAAATTTCTTTGCGTGGTGCACAGAAGATGTCATAGGGGTCTATGTAGATATTATTTATCATAGATTAGCAGTATGAAGTAATATTCATCCGATAATCAAAAAGATGAGGTCTTTTTCTCAAGAAACATCTGAAACTATTATGGCAGAGGTAGATTGTTTAACTAAAGTTGGTCACATACGAGAGTCGCAACATCTTTGATGGATTACTAATCCGGTTCTAGTAAATAAGAAGAACAAAAAATGGTGAATGTGTGCGGATGTTATCGATCTAAATAGAGCTTGTCTGAAAGATCCTTTTGAAGTACCACAAATAGATCAGTTAATGGATTCAAATTATTGAAATCGACTACTTTCTTTTATGGATTCTTAAGCCGGATATAATCAAATCTGAATGGACCCAAAAGATCAGATCACTACTTTCATCACTGGAAGAGGTTTATATTACTATAAGATAATATTGTTTGGTTTGAAAAATGCTGGAGCAAATTACCAGCTCTTAGTAAATAAAGATTTTGAGGCTCAGATTGGAAGAAATGTTGAACTATATAATGATGACATGTTAGTCAAGAGTACAAGGGATGAGAACCATCTAGCAGACCTAGAATAAAAGTTTACTAACCTAACTAAGATAAATTTGAAATTGAATCCAGAAAATGTACCTTTGGAGTAAGATGCGGAAAAAAATCCTAGGGTATATAATCAGTGAGCGTGGGATAGAGGTCGATCCGATACAACTAAATTGTCTGAGCACTATGACACCACCTAAAACAATCAAAGAGGTGCAAGTTCTAACGGGAAGATTGGAAGCCTTGAACAGATTCATATCACGGTTGTCGGAAAAGTGTGCCCCTTTTTCCAAGTGTTGAGAAGATAAAATTATTTTCACTGGACCCAGGAATGTTCAAAGTCTTTTCATCGAATCAAAGAGTATCTTTCTTTGTCATCAATTTTGAAAAAAACAAATCTGGGGGAGAAACTATATGTATATTTAGCGGTGTCAAGTTGTGCTGTAAGTGTTTTTTTAATCCGACAGGAAGACAACTCTCTGAGACCAGTGTATTACATCAATAAAATTATTTTAGATGCTGAGAAACGATACTTAAAGTTAGAGAAATTAGCCCTTGCATTAGTAACCTCTGTGCGAAAAATGAGACCTTATTTTTAGGCCCATTCCATCATCGTACAAATATCTTTTTCATTTTAAAATATGTTACAAAGGCATGATGTGTCAAGAAAAATGACTAAGTGGTCGGTGGAATTGAGAGATTTTGATATTGAATTTGAGCATATGACCGCCATCAAAGCACAATCCTTAGCAGAGTTTTTAGTTGAGTTTCATTCTGAACGATCGAATATGGAGATTGATGAAGAAACATCTGAAGTAAAATGGACAATCCAAACATATGGGGGTTCCAACTTATCAGGATGTGGCGCGGGAGTACAGTTAGTTTCCCCTGAAGGAATTGTCATATATCAAGCAAACCGCTTTGGATTTAAGGCATCAAATAATGAGGTTGAGTACGAAACTGCTTTAGCAGTGTTAAGATTTGCTAGAATATGTAGGGCCAAAAAAGTAAGGTTGGTAAGTGACTCACATCTCCTTATAAACCATGCATCTGGTTAATCCATGGTAAGACAAGATCATTTAGTGAAGTATTTGAGAGTGTTGAAGACGTTAACATTGGCTTTTGGAGGCATCAGATATGAACATATTTATAGGGCTAGAAATTGAGTAGCTGATTCTTTGGCAAAGGATTCATATTATGAGGAATATCCCTAGATTATCACACAAGAAAATCCTTCAATAATAAGGGGATCTGAGTCAGTCGAAGGGTCTGTTGAAGCTTTCCAAATTTCTACAAGCACAACAAAATATTGGAGGAGTGAGATTAAAGATGTTTTGGTGAACAATGTGTTACTATTGACAAGGTGATGACCAAAATAATATGGTTTAAGTACTATAGTTATATTGTCCTTGGAGATGTATTATAAAAAAACTTTTAGCCAGTCTTTACTTCGATGTTTATAAGAAAATGAATCACAAATGATATTGTTAGAATCGCACGACGGAGAAGGATCAATACACCGCAGGTACAAAAAACTGATACGAAGAATTCTTCTTGCAGGGTATTAGGCCTACACTCTCCACGGATGCCAAGGAATTAGTTCAGAAATGTGAAACCTGTCAAATATTTTCTAACACAATCCATACACTAGGTGTGCCTCTTGAATCAGTATCCGAGCTATTACCTTTTGACCGTTGGGGTATTGACTTGATCGGACCATTAACAATGGCATCAAGAAGACGACAGACGATAATCATCGCAGTAGATTATTTTTCCAAGTGATTGGAAGTTGAACCATTAGGAACAAAAGCTAAAGATGTGATCAAATTTATCGTTACTAATATCTGTTTTCGTTTTGGAGTTCTGAGGAAAATAACGATTGACAATGGGCCACAATTTGATAACAAAGAAATGAAAGCTTTTTATGCTTCCAAAGGGATATAAAAGTTCTTCTTGGCACATTTCCATCCCCAAACGAATGGCCAAGTTGAGGTTACTAACCGAACAATTGTGGATGGTCTGAAAATAATTTGGAAGGCAAAGCTGGAAAATGGCCGGATTATCAACAAGAGGTTTTATGGCCATATAGAACTATTCCCCGGACTGCGACACAAGAATCACCGTTTGCATTGGTTTATAGGATGGATGCAGTGGTTCCATTCAAAGTAATATTCCCCTCGTATAGGCTTAATGAATATTTTGAAGAGACAAATAATAAAGGAGAAGCGCACAAAGTTAGATTTGATAGAATAAAAAAAAGAAGGGCACAACTGAATTCTTTACACTATAAGAGTTTGATGAGAAGTCGATACACTTCCAAGGTCAGGAGATGAAAATTTAAAGCAGGGGATAGTGTTGAGGAAGTTAGGTCCTAATTGGGAATCTCCATATACGGTAACAAAAAAAAATTAAGCCGAGAACATATCGACTCAAAGATAAGGAAGAAAGAGATCTACCTCATCCCTGTAATATCGAGCATCTCAAATTATATTTAGAATGAATATGTAAAGTTGTAAATAGTTTCTTTGAGAACTTATGTAAGTATTGGTGGCATACTCTTTCCTACCCTGGTGACGCGGGAAGGTTTTAATGATGTGCCCTAATAGTCGACTTATATATAATATTTATTTGCCATCTTAAAATAACCTCTACAATTTTTACTGTGTTTGGACAACAATGTTCATCTTTTTGAACTATAAGGGTCTCCCAACAAATCTTGGATAACAATGTCCATCTTTTTGAACTAGAAGGGTATCCTAACAAATGTTGGATAATAATGTCCATCTTTTTAAACTAAAAGGTTTCGCAACAAATGTTGGATGACAATGTTCATTTTTTTGAACTAGAAGGGCTTTCCGACGAATGTTACTCCATAATTTTTATCATTTTTGAATCGGAAAGGTCTTCCAACGAATATTGGTCAACAACTTATATTTTCATATGATTTTTTTTGAAGGAAAATATGAGTATTTTATAAAAGTTAGGTGTAAAATATTTGCATATGAAAAACTTTGGAAGGAAAATATGAGTATTTTTTATAAAAGTCAAGTACATAGCATTTTCATATGAAAAAGTTTGGAAAGAAAATGTAAGTATTTTATAAAAGTCAAGTATATAGTATTTTCATATGAAAAAGTTTGGAAGGAAAACGTGAGTATTTTACAAAAGTTAAGTATTAAATATTTTCATATGAGAAAGTGTGGAGAATAAACTTAACACTATAAAACTGTAAGGAATAATATGTAACAAAAGAACTTCTTCATTAAAAACTTGTACAATACATATTGTATTACACAAACATAAAAGTTCAACAAAATTATGACTATGACATGATTAGGTCACAAGTGTTACACAAAAAGTTGAAATTCAATACGAAAAGTAATATACCCCAACCTTACTCTGAATGGGTACCTTCTTGGCTATCTTCCGAAGAACCGGAAACGGAGGAAGAACTGTCCGAGTCACTGGTAGCCTATTCATCCTCCAAAGAAACTCATATCGGGTGGTGTTTTTCTTTAATGCGCCCCAAAGGCTTCCTAGCTTCAAATCGGGAAAATGTTCATACATCTCTATACTAAAGCTGATTTGATGTTGCAATCCTTTTTCTCTAAGCGAGTGACGCAGTTAACAGCGTATTTCTCTAGATATTTGTCTTTATAATTCTCAGAAAATTTCCTTAACAGTTCTTTCTCATGAGAGAGCTTCTCAATCTCCTTAACAACATCCTCAAAGTGTTTTTTGGCCTGATCACAAGAATCAAAGAGACCGTCAATGATAATGTTCTGTTCGATGTCTTTAGTGATAAATCGTTCCCTTTCATCGTCAAACTTCTTTTTTTCCTTGGAAAGTTGGGTTTCAAATGTTTTAATCATTTGCAAATACTCGGCGGATGTTTTCTTCTCACGTGAAAGCTGTTCTTTTAACCTCTATACTTTGGCTTTTTTTGGATGACTTCGTTTTTATAGCTGTCTTTACGGTTGGCCTTCCTTTCGAGGAGAGCAGCGACATGAAGCAACCTGTTGAGCTCATTCGACACGAAATCATTCTCATAAACGTCGAAATAGACTGAGGTAGGGGAAACATTCTCTCCATCCTCCGGAAGCTCATCCTAGTTTCCTTGGTTAGCAGCTTGCCATTTTGGGGGAATAGACTCCTCAGCAGAGTCTGAGTCAATGATGACAACCTTTTTTTATAAGAGGCAAGGATGGACCAGTATTGTTATCATCCTCCTCTCTGCTATCAACTATTTTCTTATGTTTTTCTTTGGAATAAAATATTCTTAATGGCCTTACAACACCATCCTTCCCAGAAGGTCTTACTTCGACCACAACTTAAGTATTATTATCAGCTATTTTTTCTTCCCAAACCTCAGTCCCCGAAACATCATCATCATCACTGTTATTCTCCTCATCTTCGTATTTTTTAGCGTCTTGATGACTGGGAGCCCTAGCTCTGGTGGGAAGGAAAACTAAGTTATTCAAGCCTTCTAATCGCTTAAGTACTGCACTTTCCAGAGGAGGTACCTTGAGTTTCTTTACTGATTTTGCTTGACCTGGATCACACCTCCAAAGATCGATTCTAACCAAATTAGAAGGAGTAAAGTATCTGTGGAACTTGTAATTCCAATTGCTACAGGCCCAATAACTTTATTGGGTAAATAATTCACTTGATGATTTAACGTGGTCCACAAATGGCTTGGCGATCCCTTTCATAGATGTTCCCAAGGAATTTTTTTAGAATGAAGGGTTTAAACAAACAAGATAAAATAAATATGATAATAAGTACATCGTCCGGTTCATTTCAAATTTAACTGATGGGACATCTCGTCGGAATGCAAAAAGTCAGTCTCCCATAGTCTGGAAACAAAAATGAATTGTTATTTCCATTTCTTATCAGCTTCTAAAAAGTCTTTCACAACTTTATACTTTCTTCTAAGACTTAGAGAATAAAAGGGAAAGTGAGAGTTCTTAGCCACACCTGTAAGTCCGACGAGCTCCTCTATTGAAAATCCGATCTAAGATATTCTGGAAGCCATAATGCACGTCATGAGGGTAAACCACATATTGGGGACGGCTTGGGTCGGACACAACTCGATTAGGTGAAAATATTTTACTAAGGCAGGATCAAGAGGCAGGCAAAGATCCCAATTCAAAATTTATGTATAGACACTTAATTCTTGACCATGTACAGACAACGATGTTTCTCCAACGGTATAAAACCAAATTGAAATATTGTTAGGAATCCCCCACCTATCCGTTATTTCAACTTCCTCGGATGGATGAAAGTATTCGTACTTTATTTGATGAAGTGCGAGCAAGTGTTTGGCCTCAACTACATAAAGATTACTTTCTAAGATAACTTCTATATTCAAAGGTAATGTTGAAGGACCTTTTTTTTCTTTTTCATCTTGAAAGTTTTTCCTTGATGAGCAGGAGAAGTGGTCATAATATCAAGGGGAGAAGAAGACGATTCCCGAGTGTGTCTAGAAGGTCTGGAGGGAGGAATTAATGCGGGGATAGCCTGAATAGGTTGAGCTTCGATTGGGACCATATTATTCCCCTCTTGATCACTACTTGATTTGTCAATTAAGTTTTTTTCTTAAACTACTGGAATGGATTTCAAGACCTTCCCTGGTCGAACAGTGTTTGAAGTATGCTCCCGATGACTAACCTTAAGGGTGCTTTGAGGGGTAACTTTTGGAGTGATTTGAGGGGGGGGGGGGGGGGGGGTTGAAAAAAAAGATGTGAGTTTAATTTTCATGGATCGTTGAGTCAGCCCTAAGATAGCTTTCTCTTAGACCTATCTCATTTTTTCTACAAATTTCTATTTGTCACCACCCATTGGAAGAAACAAAGAAGTTTTATGAATTTCTTTAGAAGAGAAAAGCTCAACTTTATTGTGTCCGGAAAAAGGTTTATCGGGGGGCTCGGCTGTATGTGGAGCAAATGAAGTATGATTACCTA
The DNA here is from genome assembly GCA_036936605.1 of Limnanthes douglasii subsp. nivea. Taxonomy (NCBI): domain Eukaryota; kingdom Viridiplantae; phylum Streptophyta; class Magnoliopsida; order Brassicales; family Limnanthaceae; genus Limnanthes; species Limnanthes douglasii. The sequence continues at coordinate 143,368,930 of JAUPFV010000003.1, forward strand.
AAGTCCCCGCTATGTCAGAATGATTCCGCAGAGGGGACCAATGACCGTAAAGCGTTGTTTGAAGAATCTCTAACAGTTTAGGTTCCTCTTCAATCGGTTGTTTTTTGTTCTTCGGCTTTGTTTGCTATGTTGAACCACCTCTAAAGTTTGTATCTTTCAAGACCGTCGAGCTCCTTATCCATGAAAGGTCAGGAAATGAATTTAGTGGAATAAGTTGTTTATCTCTCCAAAATAAGACTTTCCTAGTTTCTTTGTGTTGGGTGAATGTGTGCAACCCTAAAACTGTGGATGAAGGCAAGTACTTATAGAAATAATATGGGCTTCTAAAGGTTTGGGGGCCCAAATAATTTGAAGAATTTTTTGGTTAACGACTACTTTAGTGGTGATTCGACGCATATATGTAAGGGAAAGTGTGAAAGTTTCTTTGACACGTCTTTTTCTTCACAGATTGTCTTAAAAGGCATGTTGACGTGCATTAGGAAATAATTAAAATGTGGTAAATAATGATGTCATCAGCCTAAAATATTTATGGCACATAGACAAGTAGGAGTGCGCATGCTAGTTGAGGTAAATGATGGGTGAAAATGAGATCATCATTGACAATGGTGAATTTATGAGTTTGGAGAAACATTAATGATAGAATTATCCGATGAGAAATTTATGAAAGAATAATTCGAGGAAGCGTGGTGATAAGAGATGCCCAAGAAATACGAGTGGTAAAATCATTCAACAATAAGCTAGAACGAGAAAAATCTGGGGAAGTATTACAAAGAAGTCATTTCAGAAATATTAGTTGGAAAAAATATCCAATGAAATCCATTTTTTGAATCTAAGGAAAATGTCAGAGAATTAACATGACGGAAAACATAAACAAGAAATCAATCTGATAAGAAGGTACAGAAGAAGAAGAATCCAAGGGGGCTTGAGAGGAAGAAAAACTTATCGTTATGAACCAACCTTTGTTCAAATATATTTACAAATACTATGGGCTATTGATAAGGGGAGAAAAATATGATGAGAAATATGTTAAATGTAATTATCAAATGGGTTAATCCCATGTAATTATAGGTCAATGACTAAACTAAAGCAAGTATAAGGGTTGATGGGGTTATATATAATAACTAGTGAGTATGTTTATAGTTAGGAAATGAGTGAGATGAGAATATACACTTTAGAAAGGGTAAATGTGTAATTTCAGAACCTATCCAGTGTACTATATAAAGGACATTCCCTTTTTGGGGAAAAGGCCAATAATTAAACAATTATTATTTCATTTATTCCTTTGTCTCTTTCTCTTATTACTCTTTCAATCTCTCTTGATAGAAATGTCATCACATGAACAATTCTATGACAGATACTATCACAAAAACTTGTTTTAACAAGATAAACTACTAAGAAATAACTGAAATCATCAACCTACACATCATATCAATGTAAAAATTATTTATTTGCAAACATTTTACAAATCATATCTATGATGTTTTTATTTCAATTGTAGTATGTAAAGTGTTGAGCTAGTTGATGTCTCTATTTGTGTATGCCTATGTGTAGACTATGCAAAATAATTCTGTAAGTGTAATAACATACACAATGTTATTGGTATGAGATTGTTACGAATGTGTGTGTGCATAATCTTGACAATATATGATTGTTGTTTGGTATGTGTCTGAAGATCTCTTCTAATGTGTTTATGTTTATCGATTGTAGTATAATTGAGTGATGTAAGTGTATGCAGTGCATTGCGAGGAATGTGTGGTGATAAGATTTATTTCAGATCTTGTTTGTGATGTTTTTGTTTCAGCTATAATATGTAAAGCATTGAGCTAGGTGAATATGAATGTATTCATTTGTTTGGTGTTATATATTATTGAGCAACTTTGACAATAGTGTTTTGTGGTGTTGGTTACGCAATGTAGTTTTGTAATTGTATATTAGTGCAATATAAGATATCGATAATGCATTATTTTCTGTTTCAATAAGTATTTCCATATAAGTGCAAAAAAACACTAATTAAAAAATATAGAATATATTCCTTATTTAAACGAGGTAAGTAAAGCTAACAAATAAATAAGATGCATACAATAGAAAGTATTATAATCAGATATATGAAAGGGGATTGTATTTAGGGATACTACAAGGTCTATATATCGAGGGTTGAATTCAGAATTATGACGAGAGTATATAAAGAGTCATGACAAGGGTCATATTCAGTGATAAAACGAGGTTCATATGACGAAATCTATATTCAGAGATATGATGAAGGTTATATTCAGAGTTATGAAGATGGTCAGATTCAAAGATATGACGGGTTTCACATGCTGAGTGAAGAAGATTTAAAACGAGGGTTATATGAAGATTCATGATGACGATTATATCTAGAGATAGAGCTGTTATTGGGCCTTAGAACCTGTTAACCCGCCTGAGACCAGTCTGTTAAGGCCTGCCCGAGACCGGTCTGGGTAGCTTAGAGAGCGGGTTAGGAGCTGAAATCCTGGACCGACTCTTTTACCGGTCTAGACCGGTCCGCCTGAGTTCTAGCCTGGTAAGGGAGATATATAAAAATTTCCTAATCTACGTATGATTTTAACTAAACTTTAAGAAATTTATGATAAACTAATAAACTTACCCGTTAAAATTTGGACCGGACCGGACCGACTCTTAACGAGTCGGTCTCAGGGTATAATACTTGGCTCAATTCTCTTAGTGGTCCGGGCTAGACCCGCTTGTTAGATTACCGAGTCGGTTTTGGTCCAGTCGAAACCCAGACCGACCCGACCCGACCCGACCCGATAACAACAATATCTAAAAATACGACGGGGTTCATATAATGATTATTAAAAGTAGAATTATGACGAAAGTTATATTAAGATATACGATGAAGGTTTTATTCAGAGTTATGACGATAATCATATGAAGATTTAAGCCAATTATGTGAAAATTTTGTTAGCCGGTTGTAACCATATTTACACGTGTTATCGTATGAAAAGTGATTAATAAAGTTTGTTAGATGGTTATAACATAATAACATATGTAAAAAAGTGATTAAGAGCACGTGTAATTAAGTGATTGCTGAGATATTTTATGTGAACCCTATAAATAGGGACAAAGTATTTATTTGAAGGCTGATCACATATTTCAATAAGAAAAAAGTATTAAACATATTTTCCTTTTTTTCGATTTCAGTTCATTATTTTGGCTAAGACATTTGAAGAGAAACTTCATTAACAAATTTGACGTCATATGTGAGTAATTATTTCTTTTCAAAGTTTTATGGTGTTCATGTTTACCAATGGTTATGATGCAATCAAAAATTAAAATAACTTCTCTTACAATTCGCTCGTTTCAAGGCACTCTAGTGGTTGTTCTAGGAATTGCATTTAACTATTGATAAAGAAACTTTGATACTTCCAGACCAATTTTTGGGTATGACATCTGGTACATGCAATATAGCTAGTTTAGAAAAATAATTTCTGAAACGATAATGACTGATCATAATAAGTCGATTAGTGTGATGTTTGGTGCTCATGGTGGGGTTGTTCACGTTCGAGATAGTTTTGTTGATGTGACAGTTTGTGCACAACGTTTTGTTTCTTATGTCCAAGGATAAATTCTCACTACTCAAGATATACATATGACTCCTTCTAGTGTTTAACTTTTAGAAGCTCAAATGGGGAAGTTGGAAAATGAGCAGCTTAAATTCAATCGTGTATAATTTGAAAAAGATCATGATGCTAAACCAAGATTTGAGAAATTATCAGAAGCGTTATAACTTTTGACAGAAAAGATCACGTCAGAGGGTAAAAGGAAGCATATAGTAAGTTAGGAAGGTTCTGATGCGATTTGAACTGAAAGAGTTAAAGGAAAAGAGGTAACACTTAGACGTGATGAGAAAGAAGAAGAAAGGCAGGTGGATGAAAATAAAAATAGTAGGCATAGAGAAATGAAGTTTAATATTCTTGACTGTGACGTTCAGTCGAGTAGTGTTGACTCAAATAAAAATGATAATTATATATTCTACACATAATATATACTCATTATGCTGACCTGGTACACTAGGCGAACCCTCCCCCCTCCCAAGAGCGGGGACAAGACATAAGAAAATGGAAAAGGATAACTACTAGACAAGGACCATGAATAAGACGACGGTAAATGATCAATGTGAGTCGAGGGCAACAAACCAATGCAGACGATGAACCAAATAAGTACACAAGGTGAACGAACACGATGAAGTGGACGTACTCAAGAAGGGGGGAAATGATTAATACTATACGAGGACCATGAGTGAGATGAGAGCAGAGATCAAAGTGTCCCAATGGTAACAGGATAACATAGACAATGTCCCAGATGAGTACACGAGGAAAACATATTGAACACCCGAGCGGCACCCATGAGACAATACATGTCGATATAACAAGGAGTAATGTGTTTGAACATCCATTAAGAGTCACGGCCAAGATTCAATGCAGTTTGACATGCTCAAATGTGTAATAAATAAATATTCATCATAAAGTTATAAAATAAGGAAAAACTCGCACTATGTTTCTCAGTTTCTTGGTGACTAAATTAACTACAAAAAAGAGATCATATCATTCACAAAACTCTATATATTTCCCGAGTTTATCTTTGTTATATGCCCATCGCGTTTAAGAAGGAAACACTTTAACAAATTTGGTGCCATCTATGGGAAACTATTTCTCTTACCTTACCACTATTAACCAATGGTAACAACAGAATCAGGAATCAAAAGGGAAAATATGGATACATGTTTGAGTTGAAAAAACCCAACTATTGTTCCATAAGCAGTGGCAAGGCCACCAAGTGACGGGACTATGTCCATTTGGGTACTATATGAGGCCAACAACATATTACTCAAGAGGTCGGGATCAGTGTCGTTGACCCACTGAACATATCCATGTCTGAGACATAAGAAAGGGATTCGACCCCAAAATGACCTAGTTGATCCAATCATTGTCGCGCACGCCGATCCTACTCTAGTTCAGGAAAATAATCCTTTTAGAACAAATATGTCCAATACACTATATAATACCCAACTTTTAGAAATTTATATTGAAGAAATGAGATGGGAAAAATAAAAGTTTAACCAACTACGGATCGAGAGGCTAAAGAGAGAATATAAATATGACCGAGGTGCGACACCTATTAACGCAAAAAGTCTTATTAGATGATAAGGGGAAGAAAAAGTTAGAACATGAGATTAGTAAAGAAAGTCGTACTGTTGGGTGAGAAAATAAAAGAGGATGACGAGCACGAGGGAAAAAATGGTGGTGATAAGCATATGAAAAAGAATGGGTGCCGAGTGCAAAGAAAAATTGAACAACATTGCCTCGAAAAAGAGTAAAGAAAAGAACAAGGTTGAGTAAAATGGGGAGAGACTGAAGATGGCAACGTACATTTTATAAAATTCTCATTTTGTGAAGAAATATTTGGAGGCCAAGCTTCTTAAGAAATTTGATCCCTACCGAATGGACTCTCATGATGGCTTCGGGGACCCCAAGCATCATCTGGAGTAGTTCAGGAACATGATGATGGTATTTAGTCCAGATTATGTCCTACTCTATAAGACCTTCTCCATGAAATTCAAAGGAAACGATCTCGACTGGTTCAAAGGCCTACCGTAAGCGACATTACATGATTTTCAGGGTTTATGGAGCGTTTTAGGAACCGTTTTGTGGGTAACAAAGATCATAAGAATGAAGATTCATTTATCATGAATATGTATCAAAGGAAGGGAGAGACATTTAAAAGATATGTGAAGAGGTTTGCAGACGAGATAAATATTTTGTCTACATGCAATGTGGACGTGATATTGTTATCGTTCCAGAGAGGGCTCAAAGCTGTGATGAGTTCCTAGTTGTTATCGACATAATTGAGGAACGAATAGATCAAGCTCGGGTACATGCGGCGCATTAAAAAATCTTAATGAAAAGCTAATTCGATGACTCAAACCCATGACCCTTGCAGAGAGTGACCTCATCATGAAAAAACTCTTCCACTTAGTCAACGACAAAAATCTCGACAAACTAGGTCCTAATTAGGGTGGCCCATACTAAGTAATCTCTAAATGACATCACGGGGCATATCGGCTAGCATACATTGAAGGAAATGAACTCAAACACCCTTGGAATATAAATTACCTCAAATTCTAAATTTTAACTCTGTAATACGTTTGTGCACTATTTTTCCCTTCTGGTGGCGCTATAGATTTTTAATGAGTCACATTGAAGGAAAAACTCATATATATATATAGTCTTTTGCCAAAAACTCCTGCTACCATATTGTATTTTTACTCGCATAAGTTTACTTATTATAAGCCTGTTTATTAACTTTTGACAAAAGGTTGTTATCACCAATCGATAAACGCACTTATATTTTTACTTAGCAATCTACGTCATACATGTTATCTATTTTTTCATGCTTAAAACTTAGGCAACATAATACGATTACCAGTAGAATTATCTTCACGACAAGAAGACTCTCTATGAAACAAACAACACGATAACAAGCTTCCCGACAAGCTCATCTACACCACTCAATCCAGTGGGTCAAAAGATATATAAAATAAAAGGGTCGTGTACACTTAGAAGATAACAAATATCTTTAACAAACAAAGAATATGGTTGATAGACAGGTTATGCAAATGGTCATACTGAGTCCTTGCATAGAATGTCAAACTAGAGACATGGTAAGCAAACCAATACCAATTTGGAAACATTATTACGCTGCGCAAGTGATCATAATGAGTCCTAGCATATGAGTCAAATCACAAACTTGGTTACTCAAACCAAATTAGAGGTGGAAACACCATCAGGATATGCAACTGAACATACTGAGCAAATCGTGAACTGGTTATCCTAACCAAGCCTGAACGACTACGCAACTGGTTATATTGAGCCATGACAAACTAGTCAAATATGTACACCGACCCTCGCGGTAAAAATGAAAATTCCACTATGACGCCTACATATTTCTTTCTCCAAAATCTATCTACCACCACCTACCAAATAAAACAAGGAAAATACACCTTACCGAGTGTGGAAACTTTTCCCCCATCAATTTAAGTATTATAAAAACATAATACATCATGCGTCGTTGGCCTACACTTCTACTTAAACTATCATCAAGGAAATACAGTCTCAACATTCATAAAAAAATATCAAACAATAGTTCACAACGAATTACAAACAAACATAAATTCTTAACCATTACACCAATATTACAACATAATAATTATCCTTAAAATAACAAAACAATACATGCAACCCCACGAGCCTCAACAAATCATGTAGCACACGGTGGGGACTTCTGCTCTATACTCCCATCAATATCATCAGCACGAGGGGAGTATTGCATTATCACCAAGAGTTATCTTTTCACCAGCCGATGATGAACTAGCCAAGTTTTCAACATAATGTTCTCATTCGCAAAGAATATCCTCGTCATCGTTTTGCACCTCCCCACCGGCTTCTTCTTCTTCTTCTTCTTTTTCTTCCTCACTTGACGAGCCAATCCACTCAGCTTCAGGTACCAGGTTTCTCACATCTCACATGATCATATCATGATTCTTCCTTCACAAATAAAATATTATGCCTTTTGGACCCTTGTTAGTAAAGTGTGGGCAGTCTCCATCATATTTTCTCATTTTTTGCTTTCTCCAACTTAGCCTTTAGGGATTCATTTATAAAAACCAGGTCAGCGTTCTCGGTAACCTTCGTATTAAGTTTTGTAAATAAAGCATCAATTTTCCCATATAATTCGATATTCTGGCCTACTAGCTTAACATTTTGAGAGATTAGCTTATCATTATGAGAAATCAACTTCAAGTTTTAGGGTAGTTGCTCTGCATTATGCTCGACTACTTTCCTCTTTTGAGCAAGCAATTATGTATCTTGAGCAATAAAAGAATCTTATTCTTTACCAATTTTCAGCACAACACTATCAACTTTCAATTTGTTTTTTGCCAACTTATCGTCTTTTTGCTTCAGCATAGTACCCTTGTTTGTACTTGTTTAACTCTTTGCTTACCTCTGCCTCCGATCTAAACACGAACGACTCAGGCTTGAAATTATCCATTGGCTTAATATCTTCTGGTGTCATATGCCGATATACAAGTATCAACGAGTTATGGTGCATTTACAGATGAGTAAGGAAGAGCAAATATGTAGAGATGTTAATGCCTAGGTCAAAATAAAAAATCTTAGTCAAGTATATACCTCCAAATGCATTTTGATCTGTCTCTGCAATATATCTTTTATGGTTTTACAGAATCATAGCATGCCATATCATGGTAATGCTTAAGTTGGTGATATAAAACCAACCACGGGACTGGAAAATCTATATGTGGTTCACTCACGATCAAAGAACTTGGTGCTCCAGCATTCACAAGGAAACCAGTGGGCATATATTCTTGATGCGGGCTCAATTTTGATGAGCTAGCCGAGCCCATATGCTTACCATTGAGCTGTTTAGACTAATTAGGTGCAACAACAACCAACTCGTCCAAATTCTGTATGATCGATTGCTACCCAACCGAGGGAATGTTAACTCATTATTACTGATTACAGTCACGTCTTCAACAACCACACATTTTCCTCTAACTTTCGGGGGTGCTTTGGCGGTTAGATTGTCATCGTCATCTAACACTACGATTACGCTGGACATGGTCCTCGATGAAAGCTGGTGGTGATAAATCGATTCAAATTCTCTTTTAGTAATGTGAGAACGTGTAATAAATGTAAGATAGAAAGTAGATAGATAATTAAGTTGCTTCAGTTATTATTTAGAGAGAGAAAGTTCAATCTTATTAAATGCATTCTCATAACGTATTTATAAACTATCTTTATCCTAATGGGCCTAAAGGACCGAGCCATATTCATGGGTCAAACCTAAAGTCTGAAAATCTCATTTGACCCATTAATCATTATTAAGATAAGTATAAAATAAATAAATAAATAAATAAGTAAACACATTATTAAGAAATAATAATTAAATCAAATGTTAAAAAAAAATATTAACCTTTGGTCAAAGATGCCCCTCGATTATTTCTGACCTTATTATATAGTCTCTTTAGTCTTCTTAAAGATATTTTAGAAGGGCTTACTACCAAATTATCTTAATCGAGTTTGTTATATCTCTTTGAACATGACTATTTAGTGTTCTTCAAATCTAGTAATAAATATACGAACTGTATCTGATGGAATCATCATATATGGATGTTGTCCAAATTCGCGGTTTTTAACCAATTATACTATATGACACATTTCATTATTTGATTGCACCCACGAACTTGCTTTGTCATAGGTGAGGCAAACCAAAAGTTGAAAACATTTGAACTCCTCTAGGAATTATAGCTGTTGGTAGCGTTTCAAATTCTCTATTTGAGAACCCAACGGCTTTCTAGAGTCTCTTTTATAAGTTCCCCTCTCATTTTTTCAGTTCAGAGAATTTTAGAGAAAAAACTTCACTTTCTAGAGAGAGAAGTTGGTCCTTATAAACATTATGAAGTTAACAGTTGATCATATTTTCTTCTCCAACACCACTTCAGCCACTGTGACTTCTATCTATGGTGACAGTGTGGTGTTTGTATGTTCACTATAAAAAACACTTTAACCGAAAATGGATTGTTGAATCTGTCTAAATTAGACTAAGAGAAAAAGATAGCTACGGTTGCTGCTAGGTTACCAGACTTCGAGGACATAGTTATAGTTACTCAATCAATTGATTATGGATGAGGTTTCCCATATAATAGACGTTACATCCCATGGTAACCCTCTTTGACTACTTAATCGTTTACTTCACATAGTCGTTCATCAAGACCATCAAAATCTAAAGAAGCCACTAGTCACAGATGTCCTTCGCCTTTTAAAACCATAGGCTCCGATTCAGAAGAGAATGCACCTCGTAGGTTGACCAGACAATCCAAAAGCCACGCAAACCCTTCAGGAGATCTAGGAGAAGCCCATAAAAAACATTCTTCTAATGACTTTCCTCACAGAATCCGAGCAAATAGGGGAATATTGAACCCCAACCAGCTGAGCCCTTCAAATCTAATTTGGCTCTCCCCTGATAAGTGCATTTCATGTCACTTATTACACTTCCATTATTCTTAAAATCTTCGCCGGTTAACAAGTTTTCGTTTCAACGTGTTTTTCATTCATTCTCGTAGGTATAACAATATGCACACAGTATAAACTTTTTGGGAATATAATGCTCATAATGTTCTTAATCATTTATAATTAAGTTGTGCCGCGGGTAAATTGTGATAATATTAATAAATTTGGGGTTGAAATTGAAGAAACTAGAAAATTAATGTACTTGAGGGAAATTTTGGAACAGTTGAAAAGAAAGGAAAATATAGTAATGCTAAAAATATATTATGACGGGTGCTTTTCCAAAGAAAAATATATTAATGCTTGAAAAAATATATTAATTTTGAAAAAAAAAGATAATATATTTCTGAGATATTGTTTAAAATAGGGAAATGACACACTAAGTACCTTTTAGCCAAACCTATTACAACCTAGTGCCCCAAAATGGGTTAATGCTCACTTAATACCCATCTCATAAAACATATCCACTTCTAATACCTTTTCTTTTTTTAATACCAAGATTACCCTCAACCTAGTATATAAGGTTGATTTGTGAAAAAAAGGGCCCCTTTTAGCTCCAGCATCTTCTTAATCACTTTTGAATTTTGAATTTTGAATTTATTAGCCTCCTTTCTCTCTCCTCTCTCCTAACCTAATTAGCAACCCATTTTTCAAGAACGTTTCTTCATTTCAAAAAACTACGGCTGATCACACCACCTCCGGCGAGCCTATTGAACCACCATTTACCTTACGTTACCACCGGCGATCCATATAATCGCCTTATAGGAGTGTTCCGATCACCGGCGAGTTTCAGAAAACAAGTTTAACGTCGTCAGCCTCCTAGGTACTATTTTGCACCGTGATAGCCTCCTAGCTCCGATCTTGCACAGTATCTCAGCCTCCTAGACCACCGTACACAGCCTCCTAGCTCCGGTTTTAAGTTTCGAAATCGTAGCCGGACGTTACATTTTACAGGTGAGTAACAGAGTCGAGTTTTAAGTTTCGAAATCGTTTTCCGTTTTCGAAATCGATTATAGACTCTCATATAACGTACGTTAATTGCAGGAAACTTATTTCCATCTGCTTCTGCTCAATTCAAAGCATCCAAACCGGCTCCGATCACATTCCGGTGAGAAATTTCATTTTCCCACCTCTGTTTGAACCCTGATATTTATATGATTAGTCCTTGCGATTTATAGCCTGCAATTTTACATCCAGGTTGCTAGATTAGAGCATACACCCTGATATGTTAGATTTGTTTGTACATTAAACCTGACTGCATACACCATGCTATCTTAGTTTTGTCAGGTTGCTATTTGTGTTTATAAATAGACCATGGCTCCATATACCCTTATTGGATCCTGATATTTATATGGTTAGTCCTTGCGATTTATAGCCTGCAATTTTACATCCAGGTTGCTAGATTAGAGCATACACCCTGATATGTTAGATTTGTTTGTACATTAAACCTGACTGCATACACCATGCTATCTTAGTTTTGTCAGGTTGCTATATGTGTTGATAAATAGACCATGGCTCCATATACCCTTATAGTTTAGGTACGTGATATTGCTATATGTTTCCAACCATTTCCTCTTGCTGCTATGTTAGATATAATATGTTGATATATGTGTTGGAAAACTGTCCAGTAGTCCATATACCCTGATAGTTTAGGTATGCCAGTTTGCTATGTTTGCTGAAAATAGACCACGAGGCATATACCCTGATATGTTAGATATAGGATATTGCTATATCTGTTATACTACCAGTAACACATTCAGCTGTTTAACACCAACGTTAAACAAACTAACCAAAACTCCTATAATTCAGGGTACACAATGTCTAAACCAAAAGTATGCATTTTCAAACTTGGTGCGGAAACAAGTATTGTTCCGCTGTCCGAATTTGTAAACTTCGAGTCATTTCAACAGTACGTTGAGCAAACATGGCAAGGGCTTGTTAGAGGCAACTACAGCATTACGTACTCTTGCGGTGATCAGAGTAATTGTATTTTTAATAAGGAGACCGATTTCATTGGGTTGGAATGTTACCTCGATGTTGAGCGTTTGAAGAGTGTGTCATTTCTTATCGAAGAACATGTTGCTGATAAAGGCTCCGCCATTAAACGTAAACAACCCGTTCAACTGTTCGAAGAATCCTCTCACATGCAACGAACCAGCGGTGAAAGCAGTACCTGTTTGGCCATTACAACCCCGAAAAAAAGACATCTAGCTACAGCGGGATGGGCGGAATCTATCATCGGTGTTGGACAGTCATTTCCAGACGGTGCTCAAGGTCTGAGGTTATGCTTATCCCGTTATGCATTAGAGAACGGTTTTGCGTTTAGGTACATGCACAATACCTTTAACAAGATCATCGTTTATTGTGTAAACAAAGATTCGGATGGCTGCAAATGGAGGCTTTACGCTTCTGTCGATTGTAAGACCGGTTTGATGACAATTAAAAGATTTTTCAGTACCCACACGTGCAGTCCCGTATTCACAAAGAAGAAAAGCCGGCATCTGTCATCCGATTTGATTGCTGATGAGATTCACGATTCCCTACGAAACAGCCATTCTTTAACAGCTAAGACTATACAGTCCACCATAAAGCAAGACTACGGTTTAGACGTTTCATATCGTCTATCTTGGAATGCGTTGGAGAAGGCCCGTCGCGTTGTATTTGGAGATAGCAATACCTCTTTCGGATTGCTAAAACCATATTTCAAGAGGCTAAAGAGTCGTGACATCACTACGGACTGTCATCTGGATTTGGCTCCCGGCAATGTTTTTCGTCGCTGTTTTATAGCGTTTGGGGCGTGTCTTCAGGGTTTCCATTCCTGCCGCCCTCTACTGTACGTTGACGGAACCCACCTAACGGGAAGCACGGTGGCGTGTTGCTATCAGCAGTGGCAAAAGATGGAAACAACGGTCAGTACAAATACGTTTCAATATACATGTAATCTGATACATATGCTTACATAGTTTGCGATTTAATAAGACTGTCTGATAGTTTGTATTACATACTCTGGTATGTTAGGTATTACTGATTGCTATCTTGGGAGACTTTGTCTGCTAGATTAGGTTACACAGACTGTTATCTGTTAACTATTACACAGTCGAAAAAAACATCGACTCTGTTATTGTAGTTCTGTTTTTAAGCTACATCTTTTCCATCGCAGGTCTTTTCCCCGTTGCTTTTGGTATATTTGGTAGTGAAGACTCGGACAACTGGTTCTGGTTTTTGGAAAATTTAAAACCTCATCTGTTAGGGCGCCAAATAATGTTCATTTCAGACCGCCATGCTGGTATTATTAGCGCTGTCGCAACTCTTTATCCTACTGACTACCACGCTTATTGCATCTTCCATCTTATTCAGAACCTGAATAAAGCTCTTGAACACACTAACAGAGTCTACAAACAAGATATGCTAGTGATGTTTAAGAGCTGTGCTTATGCCCCTACGGTGGATCTTTTTAATGAACGTTATGGTCAGTGGTTGCGCCAAGGCGGTCAGCGTATTGAAAACTTTGTAAGGAATCTGGCCCCAGAAAAATGGGCTCAAGCATATGTCAAGGGCAAACGGTATGGGGCGATGGCATCAACAGCTGTTGAATCGTTCAATGGCCAGATTAAGAAGTTGTGCCATCTGCCTATAGTCGAATTAATCGACCGGATTAGAGCTCTTCTGATGACTCAAATGTCTCGACGTTTAGGAGAAGGCCAAAGTTGGAACACACATTTGTGCCCCGAGTTTGACAAGATGTTCAAAGATAATGTACAATCCGGTCGGACATGGTTAGTTCGCAAGTCTTCTGCCGCTTATTTTGAGGTTTTATCGGACCCAGTCATGGTGGTCAACATACTGGACTTCAAATGCACATGCGGCTCTTGGCAGCAAGAATGTTTCCCGTGCGCTCATGCGCTGGCTGCAATTGCATCTATAAACGAGGATCCTATGACGTTGGTTGAGCCGTTTTTCACTACACAAAATTTCCTGTCCAGCTATTCATTTAACATACCGGCTATAACAGAATTTGGTGAATCCAGTAGCGCAGATTGTGATGGAGAGCCCTTGGTGCTTCCCCCTAACGTTAAAAGACGACCCGGTCGTCCGAGGAAGAAGCGTATTCCCTCAAGAGGTGAAGTTTCCAGCAGCCAGTCCCGTTGTGGTCGATGTTTCAAATCGGGCCATAATAGGAGGTCATGTGATGCTCCTTTCTAAACATTATTAACCTACTTTTTTGTAACATTTTACATATCAAAGATAAGCACTCCTTATCTTTCGACTTTTGATTTGTACACTTTTAACATTTACATGTTCCATTTCTGTTTCTTATCCCTTATGATATTTATTCACGCATACATTGCTATCTTTGATGTTATACTATGATAGCGACTCTGTTAAACATTGATAGATTCCAAATATTGCATCTGACAGATGCATCAAAAGTATGTTTTTGGTTTCGGTTTACATCCAACTGATGCTTTGCTTACATTAGTTATACATGTACTTTAAATCTTTCATGCCATATTCATCTCAAAGATAAATCCATCTAACATGCCTTTACATCTAACAGATACATCAAAGTATGTTACTTACATTTATTTTGGTGTACATCCATCTAACGGTACCTTTCGACTTATGTTTTTTTACACTTTTAACATTGACATGTAACCTGTCTTTTTGGTTCAGACTCTGATATCTATTAATAGCTACATTGCTATACACGCTGTTATACACTGATAGACAAACTAAGAAACATTGATAGATAGTGGATTCTACATCTAACAGATACATCAATTTATGATTTCATAACTCTGATATGTTAGTTTTCATAGAATGCGATTTTGTTAAATAACTGCAGTTAAAACTGCTTTCCTCAACTGCAACATATCATATCATATCATACCAGTATAAGCCATAGAACGGAAAATTCATTCAAACGTTAACATTAAAAACAGTGACTGCTACATATAGTCCAAATAAACCAACCCTGTCAAAAAATAACACTACTGCACAGGGTTGGTGCAAGTTACAGTCCACAAAAAAACATAAACATACGTTAAAAACAACAAAATAGAAACCAACAGGGCCATGAAACTACATCTCCATGTTCTAACCTACTCGGAGTCGTCTCCATCAGATACCTCGTCCTCTTCTTCTTCTTCTTCTTCTTCTTCTTCATCTTCATCATCTTCTTCGTCGTCAGAGGCCTCGTCGTCTGCCTCTTCATCTTCATCGTCGTCTTCTTCTTCCCACTTGCTGCTGCTCTTACACATTTTCCTTTTTGGCAGCTTTTCATCGTCAGAAAGATAACAGTCGTCCATGGACCAAGAATCCCATGATGCATAAGGGTCCTCAGACCAGACCGACCAATCATCTTCTTCGTCAGAGGAGTACTCCGACATTGTCGTGCGCTTGTACACGTAGTTACATGCGTAGTGGTCAGAGGACCAGGCGTCGTCGCTGGACTGGTCTGGGGAGAAGGGTGATGAAGGAGCCATGGTTGGAGGAGCAGTGGTTTGAACTTAGGGTAGAGGTTCTGGGTTTTTTTTTTCCTTTGCAGGTAAGTTTGTGAGTAATAGGTTGACATATGACCCTCTATTTATAGCAAAACCCAGCACCCAATGCTGAGTCCCCTTAAGCAACCATATTTTCTGAAATCAACTTTAATGGCACACATACATTAAATGAAGGTAATCATTCTACTTCATCTACCCATTGTCTTTTCAAGTTCAATCTAACCAATGGTTTTAACACATTAATGTAGTACTGAGTAATGTGTGTGGTTACCAGTCCTTTCAACAAATTAATTGCATTTATCTACCAATAACCATGTTGTGCAGTTCATATATTTTTATTTTGTGCATCACTAACCTGTTATATGATATTTGCGAGTAATTTTGAATGGTAGATAAATTATATTAAAAATTTAAAACCTATCTGGTCTATCTATTTTTTCTGAACGATATCTAAAACTATACTTTATGGTTTGTAACCAAAAAAATTTAAAATTACGATATGTTTCGCACTACGATATTTGCCTGCTTAACCCCAGATAGATCCTTGCTTAACCCCAGATAGACAATTTGGTGAACATTGATAGTTCTTCTTATATATGAATTATTGGTACTTTTTTAATACATCTCTTATATGTACGATTAGTAGATATATAACTACCACTAACAGTGCGAATGGTAACAACATATCAAAATTTGTAGGATACAACACTGAATCCTGTAACAGTTATGTGAACTAGTTCGTTTACATGTAATTTTCCAAACAGCGGATCATTATTAAGGTGGATTTTGTGAAAAGATGGTGGCGTGTTGCTTTCAGCAGTGGCTAGAGATGGAAACAACGGTCATTAAAATTACGTTTCAATATACATTTGGTCTGACAAATATGTTTACATAGTTTGCGATTTAATAAGCCTGTCTGATAGTTTGTTTTACATACTCTGGTATTTAAAGTATTACTGATTGCTAGCTTTAGGGGCTCTATCAGATAGATTAAGTTACATAGAATGTTCTTTGATAACTTTTTCCCAATCGACCGCAACAAGTAAAAAGTGCGTTTACATGTAAATTTTCGTCTACAAACATAAATCATAGATGTTTTGCACAATTCACCCAATGCTAATCAATGGATACCAAAATATAAATTACATACTACCAACGTTTGTTTGTGTTACGATCATTCAAGAAATGTTTGAATATTTTAGCTCTTGTTTCTGCCGGCATTTCATCACCATATTGCCGTCCAACAAACCCTTCTGTAATTATGTCTTCTACGTATTTGCAAACGAAAACACCGCAGTCGTAGCTGTCCCTCTTTTGCTGTGGGATGTTTAACATGGTCTTAACTTTGTACCCACCTTTAACATGCGGTATATATTTCTTCTTCATGCAATAGGCCAGCTGCATTGATAGAGACAGTAGCAGTCATTGATATGCATTACTATACTGTTTGCTAGAGATCATGTTCGAAATAGCTAGATATGCAATCAAAATAGTTTACTTGGAATTTAGATTCCTTACCAGAGCATCGGCTGTGTTTCTTGTCTTATCTGGAATGAATTTGCTCCACGGCAGCATTGGGTTGTAGCTTCTGGCAGCCCCATTCTCCATGTCTATGACCAGGAGCGTTCAGTGGTTCATGCCGTCCGTGTTTACAGTACATAGGGGGACGAATGCAACATATGTGTCGCGGGGCATTGTCTCAAAAACATTGTCCACAATGGCAGACATATCTCCCTTTTTAGCCAGTGTCCCCTGTAAATTTAAGACATTAATTAGGGGAAGTAGATGTACCTAATATAAAACCAATAATCCCCTGGGAACTTACAGTTGCAATCCCAGTTATTTGAATGGCTGGGACATGAAATGAATACTTATTATCAAACCCTTTCACAGGTAATTTGAAATCTGAATCCTTTAACAGCTTATATATCCAAGCATCTATCACCTATCAGAACACAATTATAATCCCAAGTCAGTTGAGTAACCAACAGTTTATTGGTTGACACACTGATATATGCTTCAATATAAATTGGTAGACGTATATAGACACGTTGCTAGACTAACAAAGAACATACGATAGATACATCATAATAGATTTTTACCTTGAAGTCCACTTGAGTTTCGTTAGGCAGTTCCATTATCTCTGTCACACTTACGGAAAGCCTGTACGAGAACTCTGTTGTTGGCAAGTACCACACTTCTGGATCTTCTTGTTGTTCTACCTGTTTCAGTCTCAGCACTTTCTCGTACTCACTTACATCGATCAGTTCCGTTGTCTTTGTCGGGAACGGCCAAGCTACAACTTCAGTTTGCTGTTGTTGAACCTGCGTCGGAGTAAGTAAGTTGAACCCAGGCATGTCATCAATGGGTACCTAAAAACAAGCAGCATAGTAAACTGTTAACAATACTTTTTAAATGTTTATCAAGAATACCAAATATCTACTTACCTCAACGTCCGTTTGTTCTTCCTCGATGGAATCGAGTGTACGTCTCTTATCGTTTGAAGTTTCAACAGCCTTGTCAACTTCAGCATAAAATGATTGAGTGCAGTCTACGAAACTATCGTCAGCCAATGGTGTAACCGACTTGACAATAAGACCCTTCGATGCTGCTTTCTGTTGTTCTGGTGTTGCGTACGAAGATGGCTCAACCTGTGACACTTTTTCAATGTTCTCTGCCGATTGATCTCCTCTGTTGGAAATTTCTATCAACTTTAATGGAGACACAGCTTGCGATAGCTGTTCGCACTTTGCTGCTGTTCCGGTGCCAGTGAATAGAACTAAGCTAGAGTGTCGTGTGTCTTCAGGCTCCGCTGTTTCGACTTCCTAAAAACATACGATTGGAAACCATTAATTGTGAGATTAACCATCAATCATGTATGATATTCAAATACAACTTTAACATCCACTTACATTGTGGGAGACAGGTTCTGGAACCTGTAGTTCGGTCGCTGTTATCTCCAACAAAGTAGTTGCTACTACTATGTCATCTTCTCCTTTGTCCTCACCTATCTCTGCCTTCTTTCCTTCATCGACGGTTTTTGGCGACTCCTCCAACTGTCGTTCCATTGTATTCTTTCCTTCGTTGGATACTTCGTCCAACAAATCATTTCTGTCCACCGCCAGCTGCTGTTGTTCAACCTCGTTGTTTCCAACACCAGGTCCCTGTGCAGGTACCAAAACTACATTCTGCGCACCGGCAGAATGAGTTAGGGGTGGTAATTCTTCCGCCACATCCCGTTTCCCATTACCAGCGTCGCAACCACTTGTTGTAGTCCCTTTCAGCTTCCATGACACATCAACAGCAACAGCATCCTGTGTAGTACTTTCTTCAATTGGTTCATCACGTGTTTCGGATTGAACACCACCTCCGTCAACTTCTTCTTTGTCCTCCTCCGATTCGTCCCTTTCTTTTTGCTTAGCTTTGTTAAGCTCCTGCCGTTCAACAGTTTTATCCTCCCCATCAAAGCCCTCTTCTTCCGTTGATTTTTCTGTTTCAGCTACTACAGGCCTCCGAGATCTTTTGTAAACCAGTGTTTCCTTAACCACCTTCTCACCAACGCGTGCATCTACGGTTTCAGTAACATCCTCATCAACGCGGCAAAATGGCGTGGACAAGGTCAACATCAGTTGTTGATCCTCACCATTCATTATTTCACCTGCCAGCTCCAGCTTTTCTTTAAGGTCCTCCAAATCTTTCTTCAATTTTTCAACCTGATTCAAACGAGCATACGAAATTGTTACATTATTTACAACAATGATAGTTACAGAATACTTTATTGATAGACAACTTCATTTTAACAACCATACAGATGTTAGTAGTACTTAGAAAACATGCTAGCACTAACCTCTTCGTTTCTTTCATCAAGGCATGTTTTAAGCCTCTTGTTCTCAACTTTCAACCGCCGTAACCGGCTCCTTTTTTCAGTTTTTTGCTGCCGCGCAGTACCGACTGCGACAGCACTCCAAAACTAGGAATCATACTAGACCTACGTTTTTTCCGGTTCTTCAACCTCTCCCCTTTGTTTTTACCAACTCTTGCCTTCCTCTCCACAATGAACTCCCCCAACGTAACATCATCTTCAACCTCAATCATTGAACGTCTTATCTTCTTACTACCAGCTCCGTCATCTTCCTTCCTTATTGAACTTCTGTTCGCAACAGATTTCTTTCTTTTCCTACTCCTCTCTTCGCTTGGTTCACCAGCCCCTTCCCACCTTATCCGCGAATCATTTACTCCATAAACAAAACATTCCGATCTTGTAAACACCAACTCCCCGCCGACAACCTAGGAGATACAGTATAATGTTCATTTAGCAGCAAAATATTATAATCATCACTGATATATGTATTATACTACTACGATATATCTACTATACCACAACATACCTCGTCGTCCCTGAGCTCACCGACCATCTGGATCATTTCGAATATCGACTCCTTGCCCTCTAGCCCCCACCACTTGTAACATCTAGGTATTGTGTAAGGCCTTGGTATGTCGACATTTATAGAAATATGTTCTATAAGAAACGGCTGCACAGAACATAACTAACTATTAAAAAAAAAATTCCTAACAGACAGGCTGATCATAACTAGCTATACTTACAAAAAGCAGAGCAACGCATCCGATAACTCTTGAAGGATGCCCGGCCTTAATACATTTGTCCAGCGATTTGTGAAGCTTATCCAAGATGGCTCCAGACCAGTCATAGTCGTTTATCTTGTCAAGATTCTCCACGTAGAAGATTGTTGTCCACCCGATTACATCGCCCGACACCGAAAAGAACAGTGTCGAGCATATGAAAAGTATCAGTAGCCTAGCCACATCCCTCGCTTCATCCTCCCCTTCTTCTCTAACTGCTTTCTCGATTGCTTCCTACAAAAACATCCAAAATCATAACAACAATACAGAAAGAACAATTAAAGGCATCCACAACTAATAAGACATTAGATATATGATTGCATACATACCATAGTTGTTTGTAAACATACTCTGATATCTATACACGTTTACATTGCTATCTATGCTGCTACCCTCTGATATCCAATCTATTCAAGGCCGATACTTTACAGATCTGCATACATTGGGCTTTGTTTTCTGTTTCGTATATAACATTACTTACATTTGTTACATACTCTGATATCTATCGCTGGCTACATTGCTATCTATGCTGGTACCGTCTGATATTTAGTCCATTCCATCTTGCTATCTATGTTTACATCTTATAAATTAGGTCTACATGTTCTGTTCTTTTAATGTTACACTATCTCTGATATGTTAGTGTTCATAGATTGCTATTTATAGCAATCTATTTATAGTGATTTGAAAATGTACCTGCATTTCATCAACCAGCACAGCCTGCAGTACGAACTACAAAACAACTACATTCAAACATACTCTATTTACCTTTATTAACGCGTTTGAAACTGATTTGTCGTTCGTTGGCCCGCTTCTCCTCGTCCTTGGACTCAAAAAATATTTCTTCATCAAAGTCGAATCTAACTCTGCTCCATCGGCGTACTGAGCGATAAATCCACCTGATTTGCTCATCGGCATCTCTTCGTTACCGTGTCTCAGGCCAAAGATCGCCTGAACGTCTTTCTTGGTCAGCCTTACACGCTTTTGTCCAATCTTGAAAGCCTTCCATCTGACGTCGTATAAACCACAGATCGCCTCGATCAAGTGGTGGAACTTTTTCAGCTTCAGAGTTTCGTTCCTCAAGTCGTACGAGGTTTTGAGGAAGGTGTAGAAAGGGGTTCCGCGAGCAGCCTCGATGTGTTCAGCTTTGATTGTCTCAAGACATTGATTATGCCAACCAATCCCGAGCGGTAGAATACTCCTGTCATTTTAACCTGTCAACGTTCACATAATAAGCTAGTTAGTAATTTACATGGTAACAAGGTGCAATAATACTAAGCAGCCACTGCATTATGAAGACCCTGAAACTTATACTCATCCCCTAGACGTGCTGTCTTACATGTAAACTACTATCAGACCCTGATAGTAGTTACAATATACATTGCTAGATGTATGACGATACCTACATACGCTCACAACCTTTGGAACAGTATCCCTATAGCTGTTACACACGATCAAACACGTTAACGATTAAACCATGCCATGTCCAAACCGATGGCTCGGGCAGGTAAACTATATACTGATAGATAAACCATCCCATATTACTAGATATGGGCCAACCCTACGCAAAATCGCAATGCTTAAAACATCAGCCTCACAATGCTATCAACAACACCATCCTCACTACCAATACAACTACCACGTAACGTCGTCCGGTCGAGCAACAGTAACAAATAACCTTACTGACTAACGGAGTATTAGACGTCTTACAGCCATCGACCGACAATGTAAAAAAACCTACACATCAAAGCATATGCATCGAATAGATACCTGGTTTGGTTCGAACGCGACTGTTCCGTTCGACGGAAACTTCGTTGCAGTTGGAGGCTCGCCGGTGGTGGTTCCAAATATCGAACCAGAGACAGACACAGTTGTTGCTTCAAAGGTTAGTAATCGGCTGTGGTTCGCCGGTACGTGTCCGTAATTTCGGAACGACGATGAAAACAGTGGTTAGTTTTCGTCGTTGGTTCACCGGTGGGTTTCAGTACTGTCGGAGGAGGTTTCTTCCTTATCGCCGGTGGTTCGCCGGTGGTTGTCAGGAATATCGGAACAGAGGGGCGACTGGCTGTCGAACGTTACGTGAATTTCAAAAATGTCTTTTGGTTTCGCTCTCGTAAAACGTGTTTCTCTCTCCACAAATTTAGAAATGTGAAAGTGGGGGGAATTGGAACCCAAAAGTCTGATTAGAAGGTGAAAAAAAGGGGGTTTCACCAAAAACAACCCCTTTTATACCCTAGAGGGTATAATTGTCCAAAATGTGGCTTTAGGTAGTTTATAAAACTACTCCAAAAACGGGTACCATCTTGGTATTTGATACTTGAGAAGGTATTTAGGGGTACTTTTCTCTTTAAAATATTGAATTAAGAAAAAAAATATTAAAGCGAAGCACAAAAAGAAATTAATGCTGAATTAAGAAAAAATATTAGACTAATGCTAAAATTTTATTTAGCTATATTGTTTAAAATATTATTTTATTTAGCATAAACATTTTACGATTTGTAATTTGATTTCTTTTAGGGTTTCGGCAGATATTATAAATAGGACAGCCTCAGTAAGAAAGAATCGGCAGAGAGGCAAAGTGACAATTGTCTACTGCTTTAGGCTTGAATTGGATGAACGAGAAGAGAAAGTGTGATTGGGCGACTGATTTGGTTTTCATCAAAACATAAACTAAAGAAAACAAAATCCAATTGGCTTCCACTTTAAGATTCTGCAGAGCAAAGAACGAGAAACAGTGAGAAAAATCGGATTTGGCTAGCACTAGGTTCCTTTGGCGCAGAACAGACGCAAGAGAGGCAAAAGTACAATCGATCACTTACTGTTTTACATAGAACGGTGAAACCACACGGAAAGGAGAAAATGAAGGTGCTGTTTTCGGTTTTCTTTCGGCAGCGGCAACATACAACCAAACGGTAGAGAGGGAGCAGGTGACGGCTCCTTTCGATTTCGATCGGCAGTTTACAGAGTGTTTCTGCCAGGCGATACTTACTGCTACTGTTCGGTTTAACGTTCTCTAAATTCTTACTCGTTTATTTATATTCGTCTTAGAGTTATGTTAACTTTTGAGCCCATGATGAGGATTCGTTCGATTATGAACTAATCGTTGTCATGGAACCCTAGTGGATTTGTTTGAATAATACTTATGGTTTGATTGCTTGATTGATTTGTAAGATACGTTTATCGGTTACCTAGTATGGTTGTGCTTATCGTTAGATGTGTCGCGAACATCTAGTTTGTTAATCTTTAATGAATGCGAAATTGGATTTAAGGGTTTAGAACTTGCCATGCTAGCATAGGTTCTTGAATGATTCCAATTGTGATTGTTCATGATTCGTAATATGTTATTAACCATATCATACTACCCTATGTAATCAAAATAGATAATTTGTGCTTAAAACCAATTGTACCTCAATTCATATAGACATATAGAATTGTCATGCAAGCGGTGTCTGCTTAACTGCTATCTCTTTTGTGGCTTTTGAAGTGGTTTGGTTTACGTGTACTGAAAGGTAGCGTATACTAATTTCGTGTTATCTGATTAGTAATCATTGTTATCACACATATTGATTAAGTATATTAATACTCTGAGTAAAATAAACAATGAAGTTAGGGTTCCATGTTTTCTCTCGCATAAGTAAACTCGTTAGATAATCTCGTTAGTTAATTTGCTTAGTTATATTCATACTTTATTACTCGTTCAAGCATTAGTCTAATAATCATACTTTGTTGCATAAGTGAATTCTTGTCATACACCTGGTCTTCGTGGGAACGATCTTTCTTACTTATTACTTGCTACTATTTGACCACGTATACTTGCGTGAGAAAAAGACTAACACCCCCCAACAACCAAACAAAATAGAGAACACAACTTCTTAATATATTAAGCATTCATGGTCTAGTACAAATGTGATAGAGGACAACATGGATGATATTAGTAAAGAATCTCCCTTGGAGACATCTGGACAAATCGGGGAGAATATTGAAACTTCGGAGTTAGATAGGAAGATAACTGTAACGAGCAAAGGCAGTAAAGGCAAAGCCCTCGAGACAGAATCTAAAGTGCTTCATCCGTCATTGGTCGGACGCGTAGGGCCAAACTTATCAAAGGTCAGCGTCAAATACCTTATAGCTCTTGACAAGATTTCCTAAGTTTATTTTTAACAAAAAGAGTTATAGGTTATTTGTGCAAAATGAAGGTTCTCTTAAGAAGTTAAGTATAAGCTTCCTACACCAGGAGAGACTCTGCGGTTCGAGGGAGCTAGTTATCTACCCTGACGTACTAAATTGGGGCCTTCGGTTTCCCTTGGACACTAATATTGTGAACTACTTAAGCTTGGTAGGACTGTTCTCAAGTCAGGCTAGCCCAAACGCTTGGTTTACCTTGATGTCATATATCATGGCTACTAGTTTGTCAAAATTCTGATGCTAATGAAGCAATTCGTTGGCATTGCGGGGTTGTCTTGCAATTATCAGATTCCCTTCTACTTTTTTCAATATAGGGAACATATATAAAGAGGTAGATGACCTACTGGAGGCTGACAAACTATGAAAGATGCAAGTTCTCTTCATCAGTGGATAGTGGAGAATGGCAAGAAAATTACCTCTCAAGGTAATATGAGCCGACTTACGAGGTTGTGGAAGAATACATGTAGTCCTTCAAACCTCTAATCTTTTCTAAATATTTATTTTTATAACTTGTATTTGATTATTTATTTCTATAACTATATCAAAGCCTTATATACATCATCTGGAAAATGCAAAGGTTACTTTCAAGAAGCTAAATCAGTGGGTTGTAGAGAAGTGGTCTAACGTCTTCCATCAATGTTTCACTCCTACAATTTTGGTTTGGAGTCATCTTTGGAAGAATGACTCCAAAAAACGCTAACATGAGAGTATTTGACTACTCATCCCCGACCATCAGCTATCTTGAAGAGAGTTGAAGCTGCAGATGGCAAGGTATTTCTTCCAACCAGAACAAGAGCCTCCAACTATCGGAACAAGAATAATAAGAAAAATAAGCAAGATACCACTATATATATGTTGAAGCTGGAACTGCGGAGCAACCATATGAAATTGAAGAATCCTTGTTAGCTCCTATTGTTGCCACTATCAAAGAGGGTGACACACCTACAAAGCTTCTTGTGTTTAAGAAGAAGAAGACACACAAGAGAAGCAAACAAAGTAACGACAAAAGAGACAAAAAAAGAAAGAAAACCCCAACCCATTCTGATATTATCCCTCATAGATTACTAATAGTTGATCCTTCACTAGTTCCATTATCCGACCCTCCTTCTCTATTTCTTCCAACATTTTAAGGGTATACATATGAAGATGACAATCTGATGGGGCCCATTGAGGGTTTCGACTTTGAGGATTTTGAGAATTACTTTCTCGAATCTATAAGTAACGCAAAAATTTGATGTTTGATGGTGATCGTTCCAAATCGTATAAGAAGAATGAGACATTAGGATCTTCAGTGTTGAGTTTCATGAGGCCCGTTTTCAAGCTGTAAAGAGAGGGCCATTCCCATAGATAGACCATTACATCTCTTCAAGAGGAAAATAAAAATCAGAAAACCTCTATTGAATATAATAAAACAAGGGTTGATTGTCTAGCCGAATAAGTAAAGTTAATCAAGGAGGAACTTGTTCAGGTAAAAGCTGTTTCCGGACGGATGCAATCATCCAGCTATGGAGAAATCACCTCACTGAAAAATCAACATGCTACTGATAGGGCTACCATAGAAAAAACGTGTTATAAAAAAGGTTCAAACTTCTTTTCCTCTTAAAAACGTGATACAAAAACCAGATATATCAAGTCGGGTGACTAAGTGGTATGTGGAGTTAGGAGATTATGATATCAAACTTTATCCTCGAACGGTAACAAAAGGTTAAGTTGTAGCTGACAAATTGGTTGAGTTCCATTTGGAGAGGACCTATATGGAATCTTACCCCACAAGGTTAAAAAAGAATGGATAATTCGAACAGATGGTAGGGCCAGTATGATGGGATGTGGGGTTGTAATTTTCTTACTTTCCCCCTTTGGGGATTCAATGTACCAAGATATACAATTTTTTTTAAAGGCGTCAAACAATGAAACAGAATACGAAGTAGCTATAATAGGTTTAAGAATAGCTCTGATAAGTGGTGCCAAAAGAATTTGATTGTTGAGTGATTCGCAGCTAGCCATACATCAAGCACTAGGACAATCTGAAACCAAGAAATATCATTTGGTAAATTACTTACAAATGTTAAAATTAATTTCTACTTATTTCAAATATGTGAAATACGAACATGTGCCAAGGTCGGAAAATTTGATGGCTGATTCCTTAGCTACCATTGCATATTCAGAGGCTTACTTGGATTCTAGTGCAAGAATGTCATTATATAATAACAACTAATGAAATGGAGGTTGATACTGAAGAAAGTTTCCAAATATCAGCCGTAACTAGTATGGATTGGAGGTATAATATCTAAGAATTTATTACCAAAGAGATCCTACGAGAAGACAAAAGTTTAGCTAAGAAGTAAAGTTCAAAGTACATGGTTTTTTGGTTTTGAGATGGGTCCTATATAAAATATCTTTCAGTAAGCCTTTACTACACTGCCTTAGATCTCATGAATCGTAAGCAATGTTTTCTGAGTTACATAATGGGGAAAGATCGGCTCATTATGGTTACAAGGTTTTGACTAGAGGCTCTTATTGGTTGGGTATCATTAGCCATCGATTATGAAAAATTCTAAAGCTTTGGATAAAAGATGCAATCCTTGTCAAAGGTATGGAAATGTAATACATGTGCTAGAAGTTCACATGGAGTCAGTGTCCGAAGCAGTACCCTTTGATAGATGGGGACTTGACTTGGTCGAAGCACTTATGATGACTTCCGGAGTATGTTGAAATATTATCTTGGCGATTGATTATTTTTCAAAGTGGGTAGAGCTGCACCCTTTTCCAGAACGACTTCCAAAGTAGAAATTAAATTTATTCTCTCCAATATTTGTTATAGGTTTGGAATTCATAGACGTATTACCACAGACAATGGCCCCCAATTCGACAACAAGGACATGAAGGTGTTTTGTACATCAAGGGGAATTCCTCATTGTTCTATTCGCCTTTTCATCCCCAAGCCAATGGAAGGATAAAAGTGAAAACATGACTATTTTGATGGGTCTTAAAAAGAACCTAGAAGGAGCAGCCCGTAAATGGCTTAATTATCTGCAATAAGTATTGTAGGATTACCGAACTACTACACTTACTGCCACACAAAAATATCTTTTTGATTTAGTGTATAAAATGGATGCAATCACTTCAACAGAATATATTCTTCCTTCTTTTAGAGTCCAAAAATATTCCAAAGAGGAAAATGAAGCTACAATAAGGGCTCACTTGGACTTGATTGAAGAAAAGAGAATAAAAGCTCATTTAAGAACTGTACATTACCAAGTTTTAATGAGGAGTAGGTATGCGTCTAGAGTACGAAAAAGATATTTCCAAGTGAGGGATAAAGTCCTGAGAAAATTATCTATGCGCATTAAAGATATAAAGTTCGGATAGTTGGCTATTGTGTGTGTGAGGATTACGCAGAGATCATATCGGTTAGTCGATCGTGAAAAACAATCTTTTGAGGCGCTCGTGGAATGTCGAACACCTAAGGTTAAATGTTGAGTAAACTCATGTTGTAAATATTTACTTTTTTTCCATCCGATGTAAATATTACAGGACATACTTTTTCCTACCCTGGTGGCACAATGAGGTTTTAATGGTGTCCAAATTGTTATTAATATATCATTTTTCCTTTAAAATGTGTTTGTGATTATATCAAGTTTTTTATTTCCTTCGAATGGATTACCTTCGAATGGATCAGGTGTCTCAAGTTTTTTATTGCCTTCGAATGGATTAAATGTGAAGGGCTCACTTGTATCAAGTTTTTTATTGCCTTCAAATGGATTACCTTTGAATGAATCAAGTATATCAAATTGTCTTATTTCCTTAGAATGGATTATCTTCGAATGGCTAAGGTGTATCAAGTTTTCTCATTATCTTCGAATAAATTACATTCGAATGACTTTGGTGGAACAAGTTTTTATTTATTTCTTTTGAATGGATTACTTTCGAATGGCTCAAGTGCAATTTTTTATCACTTTCGAATGAATCATGGGGTAAATTAATGTTAAGGTATGAAGATAAGAATACATGAAGAAATAAAACGAGTTGGCAAAATAACAGATAATATAAAATTCATTGGGTGATCTAAGGGCTTAGTAAAATCCGATGAGAAAATTACAAAATGTATTGGTCATGCCAAGGACTTGCACGAAAGTATCTGATTTGAAATTAAAACAACAAAATGCCTTGTATACATGAATGACTTACATAGAAACAAATACATCAAAACATATTGGCCTTAAGGATCATTCTCATCGGCCTTTTCTCATTTTGTTCCTTCAAGACTCTCACCATGAGAGTCATCTTCATCAGAATCGTCTTCGGATGAATCATCAGAAATACCAAGTTGATCAACTAAAGGTATGTCATGAAGCGGCATATCAACTGGCACATGTCCTCAAAATTCACCAAGGGCTAACTTGGGAAATTTCTTGTAAAATAACAATATCATATCCGAGTTGAGTGAGTCATCCCTCTTTTCGAAAGAGTCTATCACTATTTCAGTATATGCATCCACATCATCAACTATATCTTGATTAGACTTTTCCTTGAGAGAGGCAATCTCATAATTTTATTTATTGATAAGATCCTCGAGGTTTTTATTTTCATCTGACAAGCGCTTAATGGTAGATTTTTCATCGGATTGCTAATTTTTCAAGAAGGTAATCTCTTTAGAAGTGGATGACTACAAACATTTATAATCAGATTGCAACTTGTCATGACCAAATTTCACTTAGACTAGTTCATAATTGACAAACTTCACTTATCAATTTAGATCTTAAACTTTTCTCCTCTCTTCATCAACTAAATTCTTCAGATTCTGATTCTCATCCCGAAGAGAGGTGCTTTCTTCAACTTGAGACCTTACATGTCTCTCCAATTCAATTATTGGCCTAACATAGCCTAGAACTGCATACCTTAACTCATCGTTCTCCTTCGATAATTCGAAAGGAACCCCATCGTATACCATAGCATTTGCGATACTTGTAGATTCGAGGAAGGCAGTCTCAAAGGCATCAAAGTCGAAGGTCCTCATATCTTCTATTGTAACGTCATCTCCAAAAATTGGCCTTTCAGATGGGGGAAGTAATGGAGAAGGAGGGTCGGATACTGTGGTTGTTGGAGGACCAACAACTGAGATTGTTGGAGAGGGAAGTTTCGGGTGAAGTATAATCTTTAAATCAATTAAAGTATTTTTATTTTTCATCTCTCTCTTATCACTACCTTGTTTGCCCATTTCGTGCCCCTTCTTATTCTTAGAAACAAGAGATTCCAAAATCATGTTACCCTTTTCGACAGTGGCAGCACAAACATCCAACAAGACTGCGCAATCTCATATGGCTGCCCCTCATTCCCTATTTTAGAAACAAACCATGATGAGCCCTCATTGTTATTTTTATTCTTATTCCGATAATTGAGAGATCTATTCCTGGCAGTATAAATAATTTTCCATCAGCTGTCTCAATCCTTTTAAGGATTTCAATAGCTCGATGACAGGTGATGAATTGCTCCCATGTCAGTTCCCAAACATGGTTAGTCCTCCAAAGATAGGATATAACAAAATTGCCCACGTTAAAACAGTGTGGAATTCATTGGACCACTTTTTATGGACCTATTGATTCAGCTTCCTGAAAGGTCACTTTTGCATCATCCAAATTTTGTAGGAAGAGCTTTGAAATGGATAATATAATTCCTTTGTGTTATTAGAAATAAATGAAAAATGTCACATGAAGTAATATGAATATCAGGTTAATAGGAATGAACTTATGTGTGTTCTTCCAATGTCTGGTAAGCTAGCTCAAATTTCTTTTAGAGGTGATCTTCCTACTATTTTTGCATTGACCACTAATAAATAGAAATTTGGGTTTTCCAGATATTGTCTACCTCCAAGAGGTCATCTACCACTTAGTAATTATTCCACATATTAAAATAATAGAAGGGAATATAAGCATTGCTAGATAGACCCGCCACAACAGCCAGTTGCTCTAATTGGCATCGGAATTTAGAAAGCCTTGAGGCTTTGATGCACGCCATCAGTGAGAACTAAGCATTTTGGATGGCTTGGCTTGGGTACAACCTGACCATAATGAAGTACCTCTTTATCTTAGGGTCTAAGGGAAACTGAAGGCCTTAGTTGAGAATATCGGTGTAAATCAATAATTACCTAGCCCCACAGTCTATCAGAGTCTCTCCGGGTTGGGGAATCCTCATTCTAACTGAATCATGAAACCCTCATTTGGCTCAGATTCCCTCCACTTCATTCGTGAAAGTAACCATAAGAAATTTTATGCAAGGCTATGAGGTACTTGACACTAATCTTGGTAAAGTTAGGTATGACGTGTCCTACCAAAGAGGAAGATAGAGGTTTGATTTTTGCTTATAGAGCTTTGCCTTTGCCTTTTCCCTAGTTATCACCTTCTTTTGAGTCTTCGGTTTCTACTTCTCCAATAGACTCAGAGTTTCCCTAGTCCGACCAGATGTCTCATGAGGTACTCTCTATCATTGTCCTCCATATTTTTATCCATAAACTGTTATCTAGACTCTAAAGGCCCCAATGGGCTAAGCATCAATATTTCCATCCTCGGGTCGAGAAGATTCAACTACTAGAGTTGTAGGGGGTTCTCTCATATTTGGTTATAATGAGAGTTTTGTTACGAGGGCAGTAGTGCCTTCTTCCATATTCAAAATTTATGAAGCGGGGATACTAACGAGTGTGGGTTGGTCTGTTGGCTCAGTTTTTATAAAATACTTTTTTTTTTGGTTTTAGAAAGCCTAGTAAATCTATGTGGAGTAATCTCATCATTCTCATAGCTTTGAAGGTAGAAGGGTTTCGACGTATAGTCGCTCATTCGTATTGAGATGACCTGATTGTTTGAGGAGAATGGTCGGGTGACGTGAATAACTAGGCAATCGATGTAGGTTCAGAAGGAATGCAGTGTCTGTTATAAGGGTAAACCCCTTCGTACTCAGTAGATTGGGTTACAATAACTGTACCCGAGAAGGCAGGTAACCTAACATCGGCTCTTACTTTCTTTTTCTCTTCCTCTAACTCGAAAAAATTTAGCCAAGCACCTTTAGTTAGAGTGTTCTTAGCTGTAAACATACAAACCCTAAAAAGATGCCAGAAAATGTGATTTACGGTGGCTAATATGGTGGGGAAAAAGAAATATCACCAAAAAAAATTGGAAAACGAAAGAGAAGACTTTCTCTATTTAAAATTAGAATATAAGCTTTTTATCTCTCGAGAAATACATATAGTAAAAAAATGAAAATAAGTTTACATAGAGACTAAAAAATGTTTGAGTGCCCCTACTAGAGAATTGGAATCGATAGTAGTAAACTAGAGGGCTTTAAAAAAGTGTAATTTTTTCCCTAATTTGATTGGATGGTTTTACCTAGGGTAAAACAAGTTCACCGGTCTAATAAAAAACTGACACGTGTCTCAAGAAATAACTGGTTAATATTATGACCTTTGGATAGTAACCGTTCTTAAATAAACCCATCAAAATTTGTTCGGATATATATCAATTAACTCTGCTGAAATGCTGACAGAGCTAAGGGGGTTAGATAATAGGTTCAAAAATCATTAGAGCCTAAAAGTGGAAAATGGGTCGGATCTATATTATGGGGCATTTAAGACTCGTAATAAAGATTATGTTGATTAAGCTATATGTCAGGCTTATATTTTATCATAAGTGTGAACGGTTCTTGGACCTAGGGGCTCATGAGCTTGACCCATATGCATAAACCGACCCGATTGGTCCATATATCCGGGATTATTCTATAAATAGTCAAAAGAACAATATTTAAGAGGGTTGGAACATTCGCTCTCTACATATTATATACAAGCACCTCAATTATCTCTTTATTCTCTACCCAAAATAAAATACTTTGTCTAAACACTTACCTAAAATAACATCCGACCAGATTTTGTCATCACCAATGGTAAATGCAGATTGCAAACCAAATGTTAAACAAAGTGTGAAATTTGAACTATAAGTTTGGTGAATTTATTTTTAACAAAAAATACAATTCGTCGATCTAGTATTATTCATCTTATAAAAAGAAAAATGATATTTTCAGATATATTTATCTTCGCCGAAACATATGTTGCCTTTACTAAAGCATATCGGTATAATTGTTGAGATTGCCCCTGATTCTTCTATCTGTTGAAGCTTTGTCTTCACATCCGAAGCTATTACATTTTACATTATCACATATTAAAATATCTACGGTGCTCATCTTCGGCTAGACTCTTAAGAGTATTGAGATCTACTTATTTCATCTTATGCTAGCTAAACTGTCACTAGAGACGTCTCCGATTAAGTTTGTACTAAACTGTTATTGCCTAATTAAAACCTTTCGTCTGCCAAAACCTCTATTGAGGATAAAAAGCTCTATCTTTCCAAAATGAAATAGTTCAGTTAACATACAATAAGCTATTGGGTTATTACATTTATCTTTTTTACTAACTTACTTTTATCACTACTTGATTAGGACCTAATTATATAACCCCGTAAGTCGGACCGATAAAATATTAGACCACAAATTACTTTGCAGTACCAATCTAATAAGTGTGTTATATTGATGGTATCTTATGTGATAAGGAATAAATATTTTTAATATTAGTGAATATAATGGTGGAATAGCCCATTATGGATTATTCATGTAAGCTCATTAATCATTTAGGCCCAAAGGCTCAATATCGTTATTATATAAAACCTTTTTAGACAAGGAAAAAAATAATGGCAATCAACTACTTTTTACAGAACCTATTATCTCTCTAAAATCTTATTTTAATTTGTCTCCCGAACATTTACATGACCCAACTCAAAATACACATTACACAATTTTCCTTCGGATATATTTGGGATCATGAGTAGCAACCACAGTGTGAGCCTAGACAGGTAACAGGATACAAACATCCAAAACCGTTAGCATGTTAGCCATCCCTTCAAAATCTAGCAAGAGATGAATTATAAGATGCGGGTGGATCTTGCAATAGTTACCGAAAGAATTACAGTTCGAGAAGATCACGATCAGATGGTTTAGGATGCTAAACGCCAACATTCGTACAAGGAACAAGAACAATTAACCCTAGAAAAACACCATGATCGATTGCATGAGGAAATCGTTGTTTTAAATTCACAAAATGAAACGACGACGATCTGACGATAAATGGTCTATTTAGAAATTCAGAAGGTTGGGGAAGAAGAGGTTTTCGGTAAAGATGATGTATGGTCTAATTCTTTCGAAACTAAAAAAGATACCGAAGAAATCAATTTTGGTTGAACAGAAACCACCACTCATAAGAAATGAGCGAAATATAAAATATCGTTATTGTCCTTCAGATTATAATGATTATTCTTTTTAATTTAAAAATATATTTTTCCGGATTAAAATCATCACGAAAACAAGCTATAATAATGAGTGTTACTAAAAAAACATTTTTGTGGATATTGAAACAGGAACGAAATTTATAAAAAAAAATTGAAAGGGAAACGAAAGTTTAAAAAAACAAGTTAGTTTTGGCTGGTACAACCACTCTATTGTCCACTTCTAATAAACGTGATTGGCCCAATTCTAGATCGTCTTCTAGGATCATATAACTGTCAAAAGTGAGTGACTGCTCACCGAAGCTAGTATAGTCTGAATACTAATAAGTGTGATACCATTGATGTCCAATAGCTGTGATAGTAATGTCTAGACTCTTCCAATAAACCACAATCTTATGAAAATAAAGATAAATAGCATTATAATACGAGTAAAAATATATAAATAAAAATAACATTTTTCATACAAATACATTTACTAATTTTTGAATATGTTTTTATAAACATTTTGAACTAAATATGTGATGGTTAGCATTCAAATTAATAATATCTTTTATTCTTTAGAAATAAATCAATTATTGGAGATGGAGGGTGATGATGTAGTCGAGAATGCCCAAACATAAACCTTTTTTATTTTATTTTATTTTTATTCAAATATCTTATATTTGATTTGAATAATATAAGATATTTGAATAAAAACAAAAAAAAAATTAAAAATTTATGTTTGGACTTTATGGGCTACATCCTCCTCCCTTGGTTGACAAGAATTCGTCCTCGAATTCACAAAACCATCACTATCAACAACCAAAATTATTTTATTTTATTTTATTTTAAAATTGAGAATTATAATTGTTGACCTTATCGGAATAAAATAAATTCTTCTCGAGTGTTCCTTATTCGAAGTCACATTAAAGTCATCCGGTTGATGAAAAGAAATTGGTTTCGAAAACCTTTTCATAGCTTGAAGACAACATCCCCATGTCCAGTTGATGAAAAAGATGGTTTTGAAAACTTCGTCATAACTTGAGACAACATCTCGATAAGCAAATTTTACCTTGATCCAATGATTGGTAGCCAATTTAAACTCCTTCTGTAACTGGTCAATACGATCGTCTATCGAAACACCTAGTGTGTCGCCTCATACCAAACGATCTTTCCTTTAGACCTTGGATGAAATCAAAATTCACATGCTTGTCCCGTAGCAGGAACTGAGGCTCTGATACCAAACTGATGACGCGACAGAAATAGAAGAAAAAACAACGATAGATGAAACTGTAATTTAAGGATAACACGATTATCCCTAATCTAAGGGTAAGAAAAACTGAAATTTTTAGAAACAAAAAAATAATTATTCGAAAAACTTAAAATAACTTAAGGCATATAATGTTTTATATCAAAACCCTAAATTAAAATACAAGGAAGTAAAATAAACATTTTAAAATAAAATCAAATCAAATCAAATACTAACACAATTTGATTTGAATAAAATAAAATAAAATAAAATAAAATAAAATAAAATAAAAATAAAAAATAGAAAATAAAAAATGTTTATGTTTGAAATTTAGAGGCCACATCAGGTTACATGTCATAACTTAAAATGGAACAAATAAATAAAAAAGAGCTAAAAATAATAGAACTCATGTTACTCAAATATAGAAGAAAGCTATAAAAGCCAATGTAACAACAGCTACCAAATTTGAACTTATTACAGCGTTGTCGACTTATGTAACCCATATTTGGTTTACCTCCCTGTGTGATATTGATAGATGAATAGATTCCATGCTGGTAATCTTTTTAACGAAAACAAAAGAATAATATATATATTTAAAAGGAATAATTTATATTATTTATTTTGACTTATTCTGCAAATAATTAATCAATAAAGGGTATCTGGTATGGGTTCGTAGTCCGTGTAAAATTATCTTCCTTGACGACGCTTAGCTCAGCTCTATCATAAAACAATCGTCATCGAGATTTAACCCCCATCACCACCACCACCACCACCACCACCGCAATCCATCGGAATTTCTTGTTTTCTGCACCGTAACCGGAAGATATCTGCCCTCTCCACCCCGTAAGACCTCTACCATTTCGTTTTGCCTTTGTTTGTTTCCGGAGAAAGAGTTTTACGCTTAGGATTATAGAAGCCGATCGGAAAAACACATCGTTTTTTGCGTTATACCCTACTGTATTTTTTACGATTCGTGTTTATAATTTGATAATCCAATGTCTTCAATCTTAGTTGCTAGATCCATTTCTGTGTTTTACTGATCTGATTCGATTGTTTGGATCTCAGATCGAGTTTACTGACTGGTGTTTTTATCTTGAATCTACATTTTTTTGTCTCTTGAGATTAGATTATGTTATGTGCGCATGTTTCTGTTCTCAATTTGTGTTCTATCCATCTGTTGGACCTTGGATAACCATCCAAAACGAAATTCTTGATGTGATGGTCTTGTTGGGAGTTTAAATTATTTGAAACATAGAAGATTTCCAGTTTCAAGTAATTAAAATTTAAGTATAAGTTTATGATGTAGTCTTAGAGTAGTGTTAAGAGTGTAGATTTCGGACCATGCTATAGGATGGCGTTCCTGTAGAAGAACGTAACTTGTCATTATTTTTATTGTTTGCTTGTGTCTATTATATTCTTCAACTGGTGTTCACCTCTGGGTTCATGTCTGGGTTTCTTCACATATTCTTCGTAATATCTATACTTTCTGGATGATTCTTGGATGTGACCTAGGTCGCGGCTGATGTCTCGTGACCTAGGACATGTCCACCGCTGTTTCAGAAATTATCATAGTAAGTGTTTTTGTTATATATATATTGGAATATATCTATACACCAACAATTGTTAAAGTCATTGATAGATATATCTTACGTCGCACCATTTCAGCTGCTACCTAAGTTCGCATCAAGAATCTTACTTACTTTTCTTGTTCGTTCTTGTGACGATTTAGTTGGAAACATTCCCTCTTTTGTTCATCTTTTTGTTTGGTATTTTCAGGTTGTCCTGAACTGGTGAATCTCATTTCTGTTGGAAGATATAATCAGGAGTTTTCCTGATTTGACGAATCTTCAAACTCGTGCTTGGAGAAGTTGGAAATGGTTAATAGGTCTTTTTGCTACTACCATACTTCATCAGTAACACCCATGAAGATCAAACAGAGCTTGATTGCTTATCTTTTCATCTCTTGTGCAGGTATGAAGGGATTTGATGTGCTGGAAATATCATGTTGCAGTGCATAGACGGAGTCACGCATTTATGTGCTTCCCTTTTGCGTTGTTGTGATATTGAAATATACAAACCATCGACAGGACTTGATGATCCTGAAATTCTCGCGAGAGAGACAGTTTGTATGGTTTCAACTTAATCTTTCTGTAAATAGATTAGTTTTTATTGATGAAAAATGAATACAATGCTTACTTGCTGCAATTTTTGCAACACTTTATTTTGGTCTGTTTTTCTACTATCTCTCTTATAACTAACCTTCAACTAAGGAGGAGAGTTCAATCATCGCTAATTATTGATATTTTTATCACCACGGTGCAGTCAGCGTAAGCGAAATAGAGGCCCTTTATGAGCTTTTTAAGAAAATCAGCAGTGCCGTAATTGATGATGGGCTAATAAACAAGGTCAGTTCTAAGTTATGTTTTATAGCCATAATGTAGGTTTAGTTAAGTACGGAGATTTATACGATGTATTGGAATGGTATATATATGATGTGAGTCTGACAAGTCTTAAATTTGGTACTGCTTGTGTAAGTATTGCATTTAGTCATAACCAGTAAGTACACATATTTGTCTAAATTTTTTTTTAACTCTTTTATCAGGAAGAGTTTCAGTTGGCCTTGTTCAAGACTAATAAAAAAGAGAGCTTGTTTGCTGACCGGGTAATTTCCGATGGCAAATAGTCATTTTGAAAAATACTTTTAAATTTTAAAAAGGAAAAAAACTGACCTGAAATGTGAACATCATAACATTTTACAGGTATTTGACTTGTTTGATACTAAACACAATGGAATCCTGGGTTTCGAAGAATTTGCTCGTGCTCTCTCTGTTTTCCATCCAAATGCACCAATTGATGATAAGATCGAGTGTACGTTTCAAGTTGATTATGTAACTTATGTTGCTGGAAAATGTTCTATCCCATAGAAGTATGACAGAATAATATATTAATTTTATTGACGGTGTCTCCACTTATTGTCACCTTGCAGTTTCCTTTCAGTTGTATGATCTCAAGCAGCAAGGTTTTATCGAGAGACAAGAGGTAAAAAATTTCATGTTTACTAGTGATTATTTGAATTTTTTATTTGTAAATAGATATTCTGCTTTTCATCATTTTGAAACACAGACATATTAACTTCATGTGTTTAGGTAAAGCAAATGGTAGTGGCTACACTTGCCGAATCTGGAATGAACCTCTCTGATGATGTTATAGAAAGTATCATCGACAAGGTATTCCCTTGGTTTGAGCTAATATTCAAAGTTATTTATAGATTTACTGATATACATAGGAAATTGACTATTTGGCTTGTTAACCAACTGACCTATACTTCTTCGTATCAGATTGCACCCTAGAATATTGGTTTTCTTTCAACTTTCAAGCAACATTCTTTAAAATTTGACTTTTTTATTGAATTGTTTAAGTGGTAATGTTTTAATTATGCTTTAGCCACTAGGATGAGTGCACAAAAACTTGAACAAAGCCAAAATCCGGACCAAATTTAGACATAAAGGTGGAGTGGTTTGGTTGCAGTTTTGATCTTTCATAAACAGATAAAAATATTATAGTACTCTATTTACTATCAGTGTATAAAAAACTTATTAATATAAACCAACTACATCTCATGTATAGTTTTAGTATCATTGTTGAAATAAGACAGTCTTTTACTATTCAGAGATTATTAAAACTAGGCTGAATACTTTTAAATATCCAAATTTCTAGCTTTAAAATGATAAATCCAATTATCTTAAATCTTTAGGATCCTATCGTTGTTGGCTATTGTCTCCATGTCTCTATTATCTAATTCAAAATGTTTTACTGCTTCTATTTCTCAACAAACTATTATAAAATTTAATATCATATTATGTAATTAATTGATTTAATTAGATAGATGCAATCGAACCCGTGATCCATACTTGGTTTGGTCTTTTAGTGGATTGGTTTGGTTACAATATTTCTAAAAACCGATCCAAACCCCGGACAGTGTCCACCCCTAAATTAGTCACATTGAAGATTGAAAGAATAGAAACTAATAGAGGTATATTAACATCAAGTTGATAGTCGACGGATGATTGAATTTAAAGGGTTTTTTTTTATTCAAGTGAGTTTTAATAAATTAGTTTCGGACTTGTGGCAGACCTTCGAGGAAGCTGATACCAAACACGATGGGAGGATCGACAAAGAAGAGTGGAGAAGTCTTGTTCTCCGACATCCATCCCTTTTGAAGAATATGACCCTTCAATATCTCAAGTAAGTCCTTGTTGTTGTTAGTATTATTAAACTTCCTTATTCTTTCCTATGTTTATGTTATTACTTAAGATTCAACATGTTTCAGTTTTGCATGTTGCTAGATGTTATATCTTGCTCGAACCTACAAAAAAATTGTGCATCACTTCATGAACATAGGATAGTTAGAGTCTACAATTTAGGTTATGAAGTTGACAAGCATATGTTACCGTGGAATCACACTTTGACTACTAATGATAACCCCTTTTACCAATTATGTTTTTAAAATCGTCCTACGATCATTTACATCCTTTTGAATCACTTTTTTTATTGATGGCACAATCGAAACATCTATGTAAGGCATAAGACCAAATGTAAATATAGTAATTTATACGATGATATACAATAGTCAATATAATCATTAGGGGATGAGGTACTTATGTTGTTACATATGGCTATAAGTGATATATGTATCGACTTGTTTTTTCTCAAACAACGTAAACTCTCTTATCTGACCTTTTTATATTGTACCATGAAACAGGGACATCACAACAACATTCCCGAGCTTTGTTTTCCATTCACAAGTTGAGGACACTTGAAAAGGGGTTGTGTTATCTTTTGGCTGGGGAAAAGCTTTGGTCTTGTATTTAAAAGGCACAAAAACTTGAACGTGACTGGAAGTGTTTGGTTTCTTTGTGTAACCTCTATATCGATTGTCTGCAGTGCAACTATTATATGAATCTGTTTTTAGTAAGTTATGATTTATTAAGTTATAAAAATCCACCGCCTTTATAATGAAGATATGCTATTTACATTATTTGCTCCTTCTGGGCTTGTTATAGTAATAGTCTTTACATTGTTTGCTCCTTCTGGGCTTGTTATAGTAATAGTCTCTTATGTGTTAACAATAAGAATGTACAAAAATTTAAATCAAACAATAATCCTGTCCAACCTATATGGGTTTTGTTGGATGAGGTTTGGTTTCGGTTATTTTAAGGATTATCTGAATTAAACAAATCATAATATATAACTCATGTGGCATATCTAAATCTGTCCCTAAAGAAATCGTTAGGGAATTGCTAAGAAAAAAGTCGAAACACATATATAATTTTATCCTAGCCCTAAAATAAAAAACTTTAATTTTGTCAAATTAGTCACTAAGAAAAAAGCCGAAACACATATATGATTTTATTCTATAAAATTAAGCCCTAAAATAAAATACTTTAATTTTGTCAAATTAGTCATGGAAAATGAAGAAACCAAAATCAAACCCGAGAAGACTTTAATCTTGTTTTTACGTTTTACATTAGTGCAACTTGAAAATTCGAGTTCGAAACAACTTTTATTTAGAGGAAATCTCTATTTAGATGAAATATTTCTGCAGTTTTTAGCGACAAACAACCGATTCCGAAACGGTATTTCGGAATCAGTTGTTTTGTTCAACGACGACTGATTCTCATATGCCCTCTTGGAATCAGGTGTTTTATTTTAAAAAAAAAAATTGCACCTGATTCTGAAAGGACACCTTGGTATTAGGTGTTGTATCAATTTTGGGCAGTTGCTTGCAGGGTCATGTACTGGGCTTATATCAGAAGAACTCTCCATCAACGCATGGTGGTCCATCCGCATCAGGGAACCAACTTGATACCAAAGTAGGGTTCAATTTGTACCTAGAATGTCATTGTTGAACCGAAGCTTACAATTCATATTCCATTCGCAGTATTTTCTGAAATAATCTGTTATGTTTCTTGTGTATTTGAAATTTTGTTAACAATAGTGAAATAGAAAGTAAGGGTGGATTCTATGTTCTTTATGATAATTTTCACATTTCTCCATGATCACTATGATAATTGCAGGTTGTTGAACTCCTTATCCGGAAGTTAGACAATGAGCCTAGTTTCTATCGTAAAGTGGACTTGTTCTTCCTCTTTGATTCCATCACTCAATGTTCACATAACCAAAAAGGTAAAAAGTTCTGCACTTTGATCACTGATGTTTAATTTCTCCTCATAAATTCTGTTGAGAAACCCAAATGTAGTTTTCAGTTCTTACCTCCGCAAATTCTACGTGTGCTGCAAATTCGGATTTTAATAAAAAATGGAACGTTTCAGTTGTTGGAGCGTTTTATTGCACGATTTATGTTCTTTCGGTATCGAGACCTACTTTTCAAGCCTGCAGGTATGAAGTCGACTGCGTGATTTCGAAACTGAGTCAAACATCAGTGAGCTATGAAAAAAACTAATCCTAAACCTGGATTTGAATGTATAATGTTTGGTCAAGAACTAAAGAAAGTGTTAGTTTGGTGAAGGAAATGTTAACTTCCATATTTCTTTTATGGAGGAAATATCAAGATGGAGTTTTTTTAGATTTATGGGGAAATAAAAAATGTTATGGAAAAATAACTTCACCATTTACAAAATTGACACTTTGACAAAAATCCACAAAAATCTTTGAAACTCTATTTAATTACATTGTATGCCATTATTTACTCCACGAAGTTATCAAACACAAAATTCATTAAAAATTAACTTTTTTTCCTAAAAAAAACAAACAAATTTCTAATAAAAAATAACCTAACGTATAATTTTGGCATGAGTTGGCGAGTGTTTTCCACTGAAGATGTAAACTAAACTGTGGTGTTACCACTGGGTTCCCGTTACCCGACTCCTGTCACATACACGCAAGTTGCACATGTTGTTTCGGCTTTTTGACAGTTTTCAGTATTGAAACGTGGTTCACAAGCGGAGAAAAATCAGGCAGTTTTGTCCGAAACAATATTACAAATATATCAGTTTTGGGTTGCTCAACTATTCTAAAAAAAAATTGGTAAATATAGATAGTGGGTATCTGTCACTGTAAATATACCTACCTAAAATTACCCAAGTAAATATAAGTAGCCTAATAGATTATCTATTGGAAAGAAAAAATTGACAAATAATCTTCAAATCTAATCACATATACCTACTCTGTTGGGATCGTTCATAAATCTTTGCTCCAACTGCACGTTTAACCCCCCCACTAGCCCTCACCACTGCTTAGAACTAATTTTTCTACCATGATACATATCACTATCGTCGAAAAATTTACCTAACATGCAAGCTTGATTCACAGGCCGATCAGAAGCATGGTACTTAAACAGAATGCGATTTGGATTTGTATTCAGATTCTTCAGACTTTTCAACAATTGCCTCCATACATTCTGATAAGCTTTCTTCTTGTAATCTTCAAGAATTTTCTCGTTCTCGGCCTTCTTTTTCAGTGTTTCAGCAACATAAGGAGCCTTCTCAGCATCAGACATTGATTTCCAT
Organism: Limnanthes douglasii subsp. nivea; assembly: GCA_036936605.1. Classification (NCBI taxonomy): domain Eukaryota; kingdom Viridiplantae; phylum Streptophyta; class Magnoliopsida; order Brassicales; family Limnanthaceae; genus Limnanthes; species Limnanthes douglasii. Next base: position 143,411,458 of record JAUPFV010000003.1, read on the forward strand.
TTTTCACCACCAGTATTAGCATTGGTAGGCCTCATTTTCTCCAAATCCAGCTTCTTCCTAGGTATAGCTATGGTTTTTTGTCTTCTGATAGTGCTATTGATGAAGCTAAGCTATCGAATACTCAGAGAGTGAAAAGAGAAAAAAATGTGTTTTTGCTTAAAAGAATTTAGAAGGATTGGTGCTCACTGCTTTAATTATTTTAGTTTTAATTTAATAAATTATATTAGTTTAGTTTTGGTAAAATTTTATTTATTTAAGATTAGTTTAATTTAGGTTTTTATAAATGGATGAATTTTTTAGGGAGAAAGTAGAGAAAAAGCTAGTTTCTTTTCAAAATTATGATAACTTCACGGAGTATTTTTTTTATTTAAAGGATTTTGTGAAAAATAACATTGTCTACACGGAATAATTTTAAAAATCCAAAACAAGTGATTTCACTAAGTGAAAACGATTTTTTTAGCTTCTGTGATTGTTATCGTGGCCTATACTCGCTAATATACATTTTTAAATAGTTTGTTTAAAATGAACTTTTAATTTTCCACAATAATATACGTAATAAGTAAATAAAATCAAATAGGAAGGTCTGCAATATCTTTTCCTTAAATTTCAATTATTAATGATTTTATAAAAAAATTAAGGAGATTTACATATAATTATACGGGTGTAAATTAAAAGTTCATACTAATTTGTCAATAAAAAAATAAGTTCTACTAAATTAAGTTTTTTTGTTAAAAATAAATGGATTGAAAGTAAATTTGTTTGGTTACATATTTTAGGACATTCTCAAAACTCGTGCAAAACAAAAACGACACGGTTCCTTAAGAAACACAAACCAATAGAGAAAGTAATCCCCAACAAGTACAATAGTGTTCTAAAAAACATTAAATAATTCATCCAATAGGTAAGTAAATTCCCGATGAATTTTGTGATAGTTCATGCACGTTCAGAAATTGCCAAACTGCCAAACGGAACAACAACTATAGAGAGAAAATGTTTATAATAGAAGGTCATACCTGCAATAGAAAGAGAAACAGAGGAAAAAAATAAAACATTAGTTTAGTTAGTGTGTGTATAACATTAAGACCAAAGTATCATCGTGCAATGAAATCTGTAACGAAGGTCACCTATGATCTTATGGAAGATGTCAGACTCGAGCGTGGTCGTGTCAGAGAAGATTCGCGAGTTCTTCTTTAGTCACGGGTGGTAGACCACGACACAGAAACACGCACGTCAGATGTGCCCAAGGCTGATTTTGGTTGGAGCCCAGATGATGGTTGTTTGTAGTCATCTCAACCAATCATAAATAGGATGCGACAACCCAAGTTTTATGGCACAACCGTCTTTAATCAATTTGGTGTAAGGGAAATCCATAAAAAAAATGGTGAGTAGTTTCCGATGAATGGTTACAAAGTACACAACGTGGGGTGGTGTTGTAACCCTAGGTAATTAATTATTCTCGTGTGGTAAGTTTCTCCTGAATGACAAGTATGAGGATGGTATATTTGTTGACTAAGCCAGTCCAGGAGAACTTAGATCGTGATGGCATAATATGGTGATATGTGCTACTTATCTTGAAAAAGTTATTGTTGCGATTCAGTATTCATAATTTGGTATCCGCGCTGCTGGAGGGAGATGACAATATATTTATAGCATTATCGATTTCTCGAAGGTGGATTTGGTGTGATCTTCTTCCGAAACGAAGATGCCTTGGCCAGTTTCAAGAATCATTGTTGATGATATCAGAAACAATGATATTGATATGCATTCTAGCATAGCGCGTAATCGTAGTACTGTATGAGTCTACCGTCACATATTTGAGTTTAAGTATTCCACCAAACTATTAGATGAACGATTTGAGAGGGTCAAGAGATTTTTATTTTTTACTTTTTCAGTAATTATCCAATTACGCCATATTGAGGAGGGGAATTCAGTCAATACGGACCAAAAAATATTACGGGAGATCGCCGATTCCAAACCTTAAAGTTAAGGATCCCAAAGTCGCCCTCACACGTGGGCAAGGTAAACTTTACGCAATGCACTTTTGAGCCATAAAATTTTAATTTTGGCCCATAATAGAAATATCAAAAACATTTGAGAGAGTTCATTAAGTTTAAAAACATAGAGGATGAAGATAGATGACCAATAAATATGCCCCGGAAATTATGACAGTCTTAATGATTTGTAGCCTACCCGCATATGAGAGGTATCCGATGTCCAATAGTTAATTTGTTAGTGATTTTATTGAAAAGAAGCCTACAGTTACTATAAGTGAGGCAGGATGTTGTAAGGGGAACACCAAGGTATTTTATAGGTAAGGTCCTACATGTGAAACCAAGTGCAGAGGTGATATTGGTTCGTATTTGGTCAGGAACACCAAAAATGAATATTTGGCCTTTGTTGGGGTCTAAATGAAGGCCATACAAAATTACACACTCATCGAACCCATTTTTGATGAGGTTGATAGAGCCAATGTAGGCACGACAGAAGATAATTATATCATCATCAAAACAGAGGTTAGTAATTTTTCAGTTTTTTAAACTTCCAACGGAAGCAAAAAAAAGTGAGTGCTTTTTTCTTTGATAATGCAAGTTAGTACTTGCATAACAAGTGCGAAGATAAATGGTAAGAGGGGGTCCCTTTGTCGTAAACCTCTCTTACCCCTGAAGCAACCAAAATAATTTCCATTTATGATGATTGAATATAATACAATAGATATACATTATATAATCCAACTCATTATTCTGGTCGAGAAGTTTATGACATACAATACATCAAACAGGAGCCGTCAGTGAATGTTATCGAACACTTTCATGAGGTCAATTTTGAGTACAGTTCTTGGGCCCTTTCTGTTTGTATGGTAGCCATGTAGTAGCTCATATGAGAGTAAAATGTTATCAGAAATGCATTTTCTCGGTACAAAAGCAAACTATGTTGGATTGATGAGGGATGATAGGGCGTCTTTAATCATATTGGTTAAGATCTTAAAAATTTATTTTGTATATAACGTTACAATAGGGATGAACCTAAAGTTAGAGGGGGTTGATGGGTTGTCAGTTTTTGGAATTAAGGCTATTAGGGCTTTATTCCAATCTGGATACATGCGGGAATGGTTAAAGAAGTAGAGAAACACCTTAAAAATCTCAGTACCAATCGTTGACCATGATTTTTTGAAAGAACTGGCGTCGAATCCATCAAGGTCAGATGCTTATAGTAAGTTATCTAATTTTATTCCAAAAATACCCATATTAAAAAACTAAGCTCTCCCATCAAAATATACTAAGTTATCATTTTTCAAAAACGTATTCCGCTTCTTCCTCAACCTCAAAACCAATCTAGAACAAAAAAACCCAAAACTCTTAAATCTCATCTATTTCTTTAACAACAATGGACAAAAGAAAAGAGTAAGTTTTCTTCCATTTTATTGTTTTAATTTGTTTTTAAGTTTTGAGTAGATTTTTAGTAGATTATAGTTTGAATTTTTTTTATAGTGTGAAGTTAGTTAAATCTAAGGTTAATATTGAGTTTGGAATGAAATATTAGCTTCGATGTGTTTGATTTATGTTATATCATATATTTTTTTAGATTTGTAGAGGTTTTCGTTAAAGAATAGTTTGTTGGGTGTTACGACTGTGTTATGTCGCCACCGATGCGTAGCTTGCATACCGCCACCGTCAAGCCTTAGCGTTGGCGGAGACTAATTTATGTTTTTTTAACATGCTTTTCCCTGCCAACGTGAAACATTGGGTTAGCGGTGACAAATTTAAATTTTTTTCAATTAAATTTGACAACATCATCGCTAATATTCCACATTGTACAACTGTAATGAGTTGTCATCAACGATACAGTTGTATGAGGTTGTAGCTCTTAATTTTTTCACCGGAATTTAACGCAAATCTGATGTAGAAGGTCTTCACGATACAACTGGCTCAACCAACCTCATACAACAACATCCCGTACCTTATTACCTTATATGTGTTATCCATTGTCAGCAAGTTTGAAAACTTTGAAACAAATCTAAACTAACCATGTGTACAAAGAAAAGTTCACTTATGATATTGATTCTCTCTTTGCATAATCTATGTTATTCATAATAATTTGACATATTTAGTGCGAGCGACCACCTTTATCGATCTTTCATTATTTTAGTTGAGTATTTTATACAATACGCGAGGACAATAAATTCTTAGAGTTCAAGTTTTTTACTCCGCCAAGAATATCCCGAAGACGGGCAAATTACAAATTTTCTTTAGAAAATCGTCTCAAGTACAAATGACCTTCACTTAATTTCGTAGTGTCATTGATGAGGTAGAATTTTTTGACACTGACCATTGTATATATCTGAGGGGCATTTCTGGCATATCTAGTGCCATGCCCCACCGAATAGTATAACTTAGTGGAACATGACTCAGCTAGTTTCTAGTCATTCCATCTCTTGGGCTAGTATAACAGTACAACCAAGTGGACTGTGACTCAAATGGTTGCTAGTCATTTTTTATCTTGGGCTTATGGGCTTTTAAACTTGACCCAAGCCCATGATCCGACCCAGAAGGCCCACAGATCATTAAATAGTATAAATACCCCAACTATTTTCATTAATGAGGATGATCAACATTTACTGTTAGCACACACCTTACTTATCTCTCTATCTTTTACACTAAACATTAAATTTCCAAACCTCTTTCCCAAACTACCCTTCAGTCAGAAATAATCCCCACCAGTCATGATTGTGAACCTCTCATACAATCTATAAGGATCATAGATCATTATTTATCCTATTTCTTTTAAGCATGAAAAGGCATCCACATTTCTTGGTTCATATAGACTTCCTCTTAAGATCCTTTGGTTCTACCAACTTTGTGTACGTTATGATCTCTCACATACAAATAATAGTATATAAGTTTTCTTTATTTTTCCATCGTTGCAACATCTTACTACAACTATGAACCTTTTTCTTATGGTAAGTATAACCCAATCAACCAACTGTTGTTGCGTATAGTTGGCTTTCGTGGTAAACAAATCACTATAATCAACAAAAAAATTCTCAGGTACCCTACTGGTATCTGTAACTTCAAAATCCTCTCCAATTAGACTGGAATCCTTACCCTCTTTCTATAATGAAAAACTATTAAACATTAAAATCATAAAAATAGGAGGAAAAGTTGGTTGATGCTTCACACCACCGTTATGAACATGCTAAACCGATATAATAGATTCACTAGTGGTATATAAATTCTACATTTATGATGGACTATCCCACTTGCAGTAAAGAAATTCACATCGTCGGTGTAGGCATATCACCACTAACTAGTGTTTATAACATATTTCGAACTCTTACACTAGTTGTGTTTTGCCCTCAAACCGGAGGTACAATCTCATCAAACTGGCGGTGTCAACTACGATATATCGTCAATGACTAAATAATGACATATCATGAAGCTATGGCACCGGTGGTGTAGGTCTGATTACATCGTTGGTGTGGGCCTGGTTACACCGCCGGTGGAAAAACTATTATGCAAAAAATAATCCATTATTAGCATTCGACAGCTTAAAGTGTAAACACCGACGATGTGAGCCTGATAACAGTGGTGGTGTGCGTGTTGTTACACCGGTAGTGATAAAAATATAATGTAAAAAATTAGCCTTTATTTACCACCGCCAGCACGAAGGGACCACAACGTTGGTGTCAAGGCTTACCGTCGGTTTTCTACTAGTAAAAAGTTTCCAAAATATAAACAGATATCTCTACGTAAATCGTAACTTTAAATCTAATAGATTCGAAACACTGAATCATTTAGAGTTCTAACTTTATCAACAAGGTTCTTGCTTTCCATTTTTATTTTGTTGTTAGCGTATCAGGTCGAAGTTTTCTATAGAAATGTAAAAAAAATTGTTCAACAAAAAAGTTGAGATTTTATAAAAAAAAACGTTGAAGTTTGTATATAAGTGGAAAGTTTTTACACAAACAATAGAAACTTAGTTTCATTAAGTTCTCCTAAAAATTTTAAAAGTCAAAATATTCTGTTTTGTCAAAATGATAAAATAATAAAACACTAAAAAATATTCTTTTTTTTAATGATTTATAATTTTTGGGTTAATATAATAACCAAAGCCTAAATTAAATTACCATAACACTTGAGTTTTGAAGTTTAGCAAAAAGTACCTGCAGCATAAAAAATTTCAACAATACCCGAGAAACACAGAAACACGTATAAACTTAACGATTACTTATTTTTAACCTTCAAAACTTGATATGTTTCAAAACATAAATAAAAAATAATAATCCAAAACATATATATTTCTATTTTTTAAAGACGAACAAAACAAAACCATGAGTGATATTTTTTTCCTATTTTTACAATCAAATTACATGTAATTACACAATTGGAACACAATTCTTTTTTAGCCACCAAATTATAAGTAATTTCTCAAATGTAACGCAATTATTTTTTCCAAACTTATTTTGTAATCAAATTCTTATTTACGCAACTATATTCTTCTCATTTACGGAACTCATTTACACGTAATTCCACAACTGAAGCACAATTGCTTTTTCGTAACCAAAGTCTTATTTATGTCACGCAACTCATTTGCAAATAATTTCGCAATTGGAACACAATTAAATTTTTTTAACCCAATTACACGTAATTCACAACCGGAAAATATTTTATTATTACAGACTTATTGCGCAACTCAATTGCATATAATTACGGGACTAAAAAATATTCAAAAAATAAATTTCATAGATAATTTTTTGTTCATCTTAAAAACAAAAAAAATGATATTTTATGATTTTTTTAGAGCTATGCTTTGAAATATATGGTATTAAAAATACATGAGAGAAAAAAATGATTAAGGGTATTTCTGACTATGAGGTAGTTATTTGTAAATATTCATTAATCACCATGTGGTTATCCGTACTTTATCAAATCTTGGGTGGTTATTGGTAAATAAGCTTGATATTTGGTGGTTACTGGTAGATTGTCTACTATGTTTTTTAATGTATTTAATTTTTATTTTGTCCGCTCATATCTAGTTAGTTGGTCCATTTATCTTTTAGAGTCGCATCTAGGTAGTTACTCAAATTATTTTCTAGAGCAATCTTCTTTTCAAGCCTCTCACTCGTTTCAGATATTTTCAGTATTCTTTCAAGAGAAGTTTGGATTTATCTTGTGACCTGCTTGATAGTCATTATATTGGGATCATAAACCTTGTTGAAAAATCATTCACATAAAATACACCATTTGGTTGGGCAAATAAATTTAATTGGCCATATATGTCGGCTAAGTTTATACTCGATGGGCTTACTTTCATTTGAAATATTTGGTTCTGAAGAGCGCTCTAATATTACTGCTATTGTTGTATAGTTTTAATCGAGTAAATTTTGTCACTTTATTTTTCTCATTATCATTGGCATAGTTATTGTTTGATAAAATCTTGAAAAGCATATGTGTTTTGTCCATAATTTTATCATTAATGAACCTTTCATTTTTAATATTTGCAGTTAACTCATTATATAACATTTTGACATTCATCCATGTTAGCAAAAGTGTGGTTAGGACATCTTCGCAATACATTATAGACCTAGTAGTAGAAATATTTACAAGAACAATTGTGGTAGTCGGTCCAAAATAGTGATCATTCGATACAACAGAAAAAACAATTATGAAATTTATTTTCTCTTCAGAGATAAATGATATAGTCACAACTTATTTGTGTCGTTGATTATGTGGTTATATTCTATCATATCATATATTTCTAAAAATCTTGTTAAAATAAAATTTGGATCTTATTAGGGATATTTGAGGAATAACATATTATTCAATATCATAGAGATAAAAGTTGGTTTGATTTAAAAAATATATATCGTTAACATTGGTCGTACGATAATTATGTGAGAGAATCAGTAGCATATTCATTTATTTTTATTATTCATGACGCTATTAACTTTGAAACATTCTTTTGATCTTCATATCCTACTACATTAGTGTTAGAATATTCAGTGTATTAAGTTTCCTTGTATAGGCCTCTAAGTTCTCTATATATTGAGAGCCTTACTATTGATTTAACATCTCTAATGCATCAATAAAACAAAAAGGAATATTTTCTAATAAACACAAAACCCTAGCCGCTTCCTGCGGCTACTTCTCTCTTTGTTTTTTAACATGGTATCAGAGCACGTGTGATTCTGGAAATTCTGAACATCCTCAACAAAGATGGCTGGCAATGAAGTCCTGGTCAGTCAAATCCCTGATGAATTAACAATGCAGATTGCTCCCATTCTGAGAAATAGTCTCGGAATACAACAACAAACAACTAACCCCGAGAATTTATCTGTAGGCATTAAACTCGGTGGTGACAACTATGCCCTATGGGCAAACCTGATGAAGAAAGAAATTGGGCTAATTAAATACATATAATTAATTGGTAATGTTTTAATAAATCTCTAACTCTTCTATGATTATATTTAATATATTTGTCAAACATTGTCGCGATCTAACCTAGATATTATAATTTGGTTTTAACTTAGATCATGGATATACGATTAGTAAGCTCTATATGATTGAGTATGTAAAGACAATTATAAAACTCAGATAAGAATATTTAGTTAAGAATCAATGATAATGTCAAGTGTTTAGCATTATCTATTGCAATTATATCCAGTCAAACTAACATAAAAAGTTTAGTTAAAGATCAATCAAATAATTTTAATAATTTTACAAAGATAATAAGGTTAAAGTTGTAACTTAACCAAATCTGAGTTTATAAAAGGTAAGCTTACGCGCTTAATAGTCTTTCTTGCAATTAGACATGGTTAAACTAAAACATAATAAGCATTTATTGTTTGATTGGTGTAGTCTATATTTTCTAAACTATCATTATATTTAAAAACTTCATTTAATATCTTGGGATTACACTATAATTATTCGAATATTTTTCGTGCTTGATATTTCATTGTCTTGATTGTTTGAAAAATTCTAAGAAAGGTGATGACATTTTCACTCTCATAGTTTGACGTTATCATCTTACATCCAATCACTTGCCACAATGAGAACACGCAGAAAGACACCCAAGAGATAAGATTTTTTGATACATACGCCCACGGGGTCGATCCAAAACATAATCGATAGACAAAAATAAACATTTTCATCACATGCAATATTGTATTCGCTCAAGGAGTTGTTATCCTATTCACCATCAAAGTAACGATGCTTTCGCTAGGGCTGAGTCGAGTAACAGAGCAATGAAAGGCCAATCAGGTTATTTGAAAATGTTTTTGAACCCTCTCTTGGAGCACCTCATTTTTCCTTGCAATGATCTGGGCAAAACAAACAATAGATAAACTCTCATATCGCAGGCATGCTAATATATGCAGAGCATGGATGAAGGGAACAAAACATAAATACACTCTCTTCGTGTAAAGAAGGCACAAAAAATATTGGTATGTGATTTACCCTGAAAGTTCAACCAATATAAAATTAACAAATATGATGAAACAAGTGACTCTGAACATCACATTGATCAATTTCGAAACAAAATGTTGGGGTTCGGTCACAACGATAGGCTCTTGTACCAAGATTTTTTAATGACCTTCTGAGGTAACAATTTTTGGGATCGATTCATACTTTTGAATCTCCATGGACCATGTTCCGAGATCAATTTATTAGGAAAAATATAATTTCAGAAGATGGAAATTATATTATCCAATATAAATAGAAGATTAACGAGATCATGTGCAACAATGCCAAGAGGTTTTTTAAAACAAAGAAGACCTAGAGAATGTCACGATATAATGGTATACGATGTGTACCGACAAGATATCCTCCACGACCTATTGGCCGAAGATATCATGAAATGTAAGGATCCGACCATCACACAAGTTCTAATCTAAGTAAAACATCAAATAAAAATGGAGGAAATCATGCAAGCAAAGATGCCTGAAAGGAAAACACCTATCATTTATACCACCCAACCTACGTGTAACTCGCACCTCCTCCCGTCGCTCTAATTCAATCATATAAACATATTGCTAAATTATTTTAATGTCTTATTTACTTCAAAACAAAAAATCTCATAATGAGTATGTACGTACGTACGTGTGTATGTTAACGAGTGAGTGAGTGAGTTGATGAGTGAATAATTAAGTGAGTGAGTGAGTGCGTGTGTGTGTGCATGCATGCGTACGTGTGTGCATTCACACGTGCATCCGTGCATTCATCCATACATGTGTTGTGCGCATTCACTCGTGCGTCTATGCATTCATCCATATATATATGTGTACGCATATTCGTTTGTGTGTATGTTCGTGTACGCGCGTGCATATTGTAAGAATGATCGGTTAAGAATATATATATATATATATGATTACATTTTATATTATTCTTAAACGCTCAATCATGATAAAATTGTATAATTGATTATCTGATGTTGTAATTATTGATGTATTTACTTTTTGCTTTTAATTCAACGAAGATAAGTTTAATTCTACTACCATAGTTTATTTATATAACAATAGAAATTAAGAATTTTAATTTGTTGGATGCCTCCTATAATAACATATGATGATCCAAGTGCAGATTACTGGAACTTCTCCATTAAATAGATTGCCACAAATTCTACTGATGCATTAGACTTTTGTCAATATTAATCCAATAAAAATAATCATATATCAAAAAATGAACTAATAAATAAATTCGTTATCATGAAGATAATTATATAAATACCTAGATTATTTTATATACTACGAGGGATCGGATTCGAAAATAAACGATAAGACATAAAAATTGGGGCTATTTTGTTAGACCCTAAAATTAAAAAGTTGACAAACTCTAATTTTTCTTTAGAACCCTCCTTGAATTTTGAATCTAAAATTTTAAAAATTATAAACAATTCGAGCAGAATATAAAATTTAGAGGTTATTTTGTTGGATCCATAAAATACAACTCCACCAATTTCATTTTTTATTTAGAACCATGTTTGAATTTTGAATCCAAAATTTTTAAAATTATTTAAACAGATTATTATATTTTTAAAAAGGTGATTTGTATTCTAAAAAAAAATACTTAGATAAATAAAAACTGAAAACAAAATGATCAGCCTTTCGAAACAAATCGTCAAATTTATATAATATAAGATACTTTGGTTTAATCTAAAATCGAATCCTACGTAGGATATTAATATTCTGAGCTCAATTTCAATTAAAATCTAAATACAAATTGAATTCAAGCTTATGTTTGAAGAATCTCAAAACGAATTTAAATTCCCTCAAACCTAATCCAATTTTCAACAAATCGAATTCCATATCAAATCAAACTATTAAACAGCAAACCAACCACCCTTACTTGGGTTCGTTTTCGATAAAGTGACTGTCCAATCTCTTCTTTTTACAAAAAAAAAATTACTGACATATCAAGTTTCTTAGTTAGTTAGTTTTTACAAAGAGAAGTATTTCTGAAGCATAATCCTTTATCAATGTAAGCCGTCTTCAATGTAGTTCTGGTTGTAATAGTACACGACATCACCAGAACCAAGCAGAAATATGTCAAGAAAGATTCAAGTGCACGTCTGTAGAATAATAAGCCTAGAGTAGTTTCAAGAGCTGCACCTCTAACACCAAATGCTCATTTGCGTGCGACAATAGGCTACACCAGGTCCAATCTGTAACCAAACCAACAGAGACAGTGTCGAATGTCAGTATAAACAAAAGCGAAATGTTCCCAACCTTTTTTGTCATGATTCCAACTTGTCATTTATGTATTAGCAACATCGTTCGCGTACTTAACACTTTTCACCAAAACAGCATAATTTAGTCAACAATAATACAACAACACTCATGCCGTGCATACGAGGCAACTCATGATTAAGTTCTTCTGTTATATAAATGAAATGACTAAAAGAACAAGAGCATGGAATCAGGAGGAAGATTTGGTTCTACAGTATGAGTGTGTTACAAAAGACATTCAATACTGCACAGACAGATAATGAATTGAAGGGAAACAAAAGCATAATCTCTAGAACTAAATCCCAACAGAAATGGAAATAATCCGTAAATAACTCTTGAAACTTATATATATGACAACAAACTTTAAAGAATTTCCATACAATCATAAGTTGAATGCAAATGTACCTGGTTTTCATCGAAAGCAAGATTCACAAGCAAGGTTTCTCCAGTGAGCTGATCTAAACTGCTGCATTAGCACTCCAGAGTGAGAAGAGATTCTATACATATCCAATCCAAGAATAATGTGTATTAAACAATCAAATTTGTTTGTAAAATGGTATACACGATGCTTGGCATTACCTATAAACAAAGTATCTATTTCACGCCTACATACATAATTCACCTTGACCAAATAACCCTTGTGAGCTTCGGGTCCTTCCCCTTCAATAACCTCTATTGTAAAACCAGTAAAGTAAGCAGGAAGTTGACAAATTATATTGCGTCTTTAACATTCTTCTCCAGAAAACTTATAGAAAACACGTTAAATCCGTGATTGGTCATTGAATGAGACGATTTCTTGCATATAGTTTTTGGACTTCAAAACCTCCGGTGAAGGTCCTTCGAAACAAGTTAAAAATATTTCAGGTTAAAGACCATATATAATCAAAATATCAATCACGCATTTAAGTCTATAAAAACACCTTTACAAACTTGGAGAAGATTTCAGGTTCAAACAAGTTAAAAATATTTTAGTATATAAAATGTGATAACTGAGGAACTAAATGGTAGTAAGAGAATCGACCCTCGGTACTTATATAAACGAAAATCAGTATGACTTGATTTTAAGTAAGAAACCCAGTAACATCCTACTTGATAGTTCTTAACTGAGACCTGGCAAAATATAATACTGATCTTGGACCATTCTTACACAACTGGTAAGGTTCAACATAAGATTTAAACTAAGATCCATGAAGGTTCCTATCGATTTCACAAGAGGAAGGGATTAAAATTTCTACTTGGTTAGATATATATATTTTTCCAGCAAATTTCCCATGTCGAGGAGGCAAAAATTATATCTTTAGGGTCTGGATTTATACCTATTCTTCATATTTTCACTATAAGTATAACCGAACGAAAGATTTCAATCTAATAACCATAATGAGAAAAAGCTTTGTTGAACGAAAAAACGGACAAAGCCGAAATAAGAGAGTGTAGTGACGAAAAAGAAAAGAATTTTAACATGATAGACGTTAAATCACGATAAGAGCCTCTAAAGGAAGGTGGAAGTAACTTCCATGGCGGGACAAGAATATGCCTTCACCAGTCCCATCCGAGTGTATTATGGAACTAAGAAAACCAATTTAATAAAACGATTGTGCAATTTGTAATAAATATTATTTATCTGGAAACGGTGCATAATCCAAGTTTCCATTTTTTAAAAGTATCGAGCCAAAGCCAATAATTTTTTCAGAAATATGTATTTTTTTTAAATAAAATTGTTTGACTTGTTTTCAGGGCCCCTCTTGTAGTGACATGCCTTTTAGCAAGAAGTTATTTCGCCACTTACTCTAAAAAGTCGATTAATAATTTAAAAAAAAAACATTTAATTTAATTTAATTTATTAATGTCATGTCAAGAAGCATCTTTCCTAGTTTTTCATCTTCAGCTGTAATGTGGATGTTCTCTACAATTGGAATACCGACGCTCTACAATTAGAATACCCACGCTCTTCTCTTAGCTGCATTTGATATTATTATATTATTTTATTCTACTTCTTATTTTCTTATTTGGCAAAATGACGATCACACTAAACGATTTTACCATCAAAACCGGGTTACCGACAAAAGAGAGACTAGTGGAACTAAGAAGAAACAACGATCATGATGTTTGTGCCGGATCGGTAGGTGATGTTCTCAGAGTTTCATTAGGAAGTGTTACAGTAGAGCTCAAAATGTGTAAATGTATTGGTCTTAGGATGATCATGTTCAAATTTATCGTCCGTTTTGACGTTGAAAGTCATCGATTAAGGGACGTTAATATTGATCGATGTGCGAAGACTTATATAATTTATCTTTTTCGCTCATGCATTTTTACAGACAAAAGTGTTATTTATGTTAAAGCGGACTGCTTATATATGATTGAAAACGTATAATTACTGAGGCGATTACACTTGGGGATGCACATTCTCGTCGAGCTTTATAATGAGTTACGTAGGCTTTCGAAGCATGCCACTTCACCAACTTTCAACCACCTTATTTTACGTGGTTCGAACTTTATATGTCGCACATGCGTACCTGGGAAACGTTGAAAGATAGAAATGTGGTTAAAGAATTTGACGAGCAACTTAATTTATTTAGAATCACTCTTGATCTTTTAGGTCTTTTTATTCTTTTGAATTTTTAAAAAAAATCTGATTTCGAGGACGTTACTCGAAATCAGATATTTTTGTCCTCTTAGAATTACATGTCACGTTCTCTATAAAAAAAAATTAATTATTTTATTAAAATATACTCATCACATATGGAGATACGAAAATGATTATAAATGACATAAAACGCGTGTCGACAATTTATTCATCCTTAGTTACATAATCTATCTATGTCCTATATATATATTAATTTCATTAGCCTTCATGGATTACATTATCCACATCTAACATGTGTTGTTATTTAATTAGCCTTGTATAGTTATGTTATCTATATCTGACGCGTTTGTTATTTGATAAGTTTTTTCATAATAAACTATCTTTAATTGTTGTATAAATATGGGATTTGTTCTATGTAGAAATAACCCCTAAAGATTTAAATATTAAATAAAAAAATGTGTGTGGGATGCTACCAAAGATGAATATTTGAAAAATGCAAACAAACGAGTAGGAGGGCCAGAATATGACGAGTTTAGGGATGACTTTGATGAGGTCAGATATTTTAGCTATTGAATCTTATTTTTATCTGATGGGCAGTTCGAACCAAAATACTATAGGTGAAACCGGATAAGACTAACGTAGTAGAATAGGACTAAGCTAGATGCTGGTCACTTCACACTAAATTACTAATGGATCCTTAAACTCGGCGTGACTCCACAATTCAACCCAACAGGCACATGGGTCATTGATTAAGTATAGATACCCCAACCACTTTCATTAATGGTGGTAATCCGAATTTATAGCTAGCACACAGCTTAATTATCTCACTACTCTCTACCTTAAATATTAAATTCCCAAAACACATTACAAAATTACCCTCAAACAGAAATTAACCACCCAAATTAGCGACCACAGTGGGAGCACGACTGTGCCTGAATTTCACAATTCAAAAAGTTCGGATGGATACGAACGAGAAAAATATTAAGCCTCTTGAGGTGGAAGTTGTAAAGGGGAACAACGAGTATACTATTGAAGAACGCAACCAGTTCAGAGCTGAAATAGAGGCGCTGAAAGGAATAAAACAAGCAGAGAAAAGGGTTAAAGAAAAGTCTGGTGCATCAGTACTTCACCACACTGACAATCCTGGAGAAAATGAGCAGTCTTCGAAGAACCATCTCAGTTCCAAGAAGACACACCGATCTAGAGCTGTTGAGAGTTCTGCATCTGAGTCATCCAGTAGCTCATCTAATGAGGCAGAGCTTGAAGAATCATTGTCCTCAAGCAGTGATGAAGGAAGGTCAAAAAATAAAATGAGGCTGACTAAAAAAATTAAGAAAAAAGGATATGCATGGCAGGCTTAAGAAGCACCATGACAAGGGTAAGGGGTCAGCCAAACAGCATATTGACCAATTATTGATTAATCCTTTTGCTTTACAGTCCGAACCATGTATTTATGCTACCCTAATGAAGATATTGTTTTTAACTGTACCAAGAATTTGAGGCAATCGCCTTTGTCCGCAAAAATACTCTCCGGATAATTTCCTAAGAGGTTTGATAGCTCCAAGAAGGAGAAATATGGTGGGAGTCGAGATACGGACAATCATCTGGAGCAGTTTAAGAACTTCATGATGAATTTTGACGACGACAAGTTATTGTGTAGGGCCTTCCCCCAAACTTTCACCAGGAAGTTCCCTCAAATGGTATAACAGTCTCACTCAAGGGTGCATAAGAAATTTGAGACATTTTGGGTTGCCTTCCAGAGGAAATTTGTTGGAAGTAAGGAACTCAAAGGTAAACGGGACACCATTATCCATTGTGCTCAGGAGCTGAACGAGTCCATAAAGGAGACACCAATCGTTTTGTGAACACAAAGAATGGGCTAGCAGATTTCTTTGAACAAGTTGCAATTGTTTCCCTTAGACAAGGTTTGAATCCAGGTAATTTAACTGATTCAGCGACTCAGAAGAAGGCTATGACCTAGGGTGGTTTGTTGAATCAAGTGGGAAAGCAAATCAACGTTGAGGATACCAAGAAAAACAGAGTACACCGCCAGGTTAGGTCTGATGAGTCCGAATTCGAAGAGCTCCCCGGAAGGGTAGTCCAAAGTAAAACTCCCCGAAAATCGGACAGACTCCAAGACTATAATCCGAACAGGACTGTTTGATCCGGACAGGTGATTTTGGACACAACAAACATAAGACGATTCGAACTATGACTAAAGTACTTTTAAACCTAATCACTATCTGACTAAGCTACCTGTGCATTTGCTTAAACTTCATGGGTCTTTAAACATGACCCGGGTCCATGAAACTTGACCCGAAAGCCCATAAGGGCCCAAATTACACACTATAAATACCCAACCACCAGCATTAACTATGGGTAAGAAAAATTAACTGCTGCCAGGCTGCTCAATTCTCTCACCACCCTTAAAACACCTTGAAACACCCTGAAATATCTTGAAACACCACCACACCACCGTGAAACACCCTTACGCCGCCTTAAAACTCCACTTAAAATTACCAGCCTACCCTCAGGCTACTTTTATCCACACCAAATTGGCGACCACAGTGGGAGGCGACGGTGCCTGAATCAAACATTCAAAACCAAGTAAAAGAATTCTGTCCGAATGAATCCGGATAATCCAGAGCTTCCACCAGCCTTGCTCGAAGTGGTGGAAGAGAACGATGAATATACTGTCCAAGAGCGTGACAGGTTGAGGGTTGAAATAGAAGCTCTGAGGGCTGAGAAGGCCAAGATGGGCATGAAGGAGAAGTCCAAAGCATCGGTTGCTCATCGCTCTGATAACCCTCGAGAGCATGAGGCTTCGAAGACTCATGTGAGCACTAAAAAGACACATGCTAGTTCTAAAAAGTCTCACCGGTCCAAGCCTGTGGAGAGTTCTGACTCAAGTTCAGAATCTTCGGACAGATCTTCGGACAGTGAGGGGAATGAAAAGTCCTTGTCCTCCAGCAGTGACGAAGGGCGAACCAGGAAAAAACAAAAGCAAGTTAAAAAGTATTCCAGAAAAAGAGACCACCATGGAAGAATGAAAAGACACATTGGGAAAGGATCATCTCACAGCCGGAGGCATATAGACCGGTTGCTGATGGATCCATTTGCTTTCCATGATGAGCCAGGTATCTTTGCAACACCTAATGAGGATACCGTGTTCAGTCGTGGAAGGAATTGGAGGCAGTCTCCACTGTCTTCTAAAATCCTATCCGGGAACCTCCCCAAGAGGTTTGACAGCACAAAGATGGAGAAGTACGACGGCAGTACTGATCCGGACAATCATCTGGAGCAATTCAAGAACTTCATGATGAACTTTGATGATGATGACAAACTACTCTGCAGGGCATTCTCCCAATCCTTTACGGGGAGTGCTCTGAAGTGGTACAACAGCCTTCCTCAGGGTTGTATCAGAGACTTTGACACCTTCTGGGTGGCCTTTCGAAGGCAGTTTGTGGGAAGTAAGGAGCTCAAGGGCAATGGAGATACCATAATCCATTGTGCCCAAGAGCCAAATGAATCATTGAAAGAATACATAAGTCGTTTTGTGAATACAAAGAACGGGCTGGCTGATTGTTTTGAACAAGTGGCAATAGCATCCCTGAGACAGGGTTTGAACCCGGGCAACCTGGCCGATTCAGTAACAAGGAAGAAAGCCATGACCTGGGGTGGATTGCTAAATCAAGTCGGCAAGCAAATAAATGTTGATGAAACAAAAAAGACCAGGGTGCACATGCAGGTGAGATCCACCCCGGTAACACCAACTCCCAATCCAAACCAGTCCGGCAACAAAGCTAGAGAAACCGGACAGGGGCATGGAAGAGGAAAAGCTCAGTCTCAACCAGCTGCTCCTGCACAAAGTCAACAGTCTAGAAACAAAAGGGGGCCGTGGGTCCAACCGGAGTGGTTTGCAGAGCTCAAAGAGAGTGTGGAAACCATTTTCGAGAAAACTAAAGATGAAGTACACTACAGGAGACCGGCAACCTTGCAGTCTCCCAGAGAACATCGAAACAGTTCTTTTTGTCAATATCACAATGATATTGGCCATACTACTGATGATTGTATAGCCTTGAAGCAAGAGGTTCAGAACCTGATTGAAAGAGGGAAGTTGGGTGCGTATGTCAAAAGAAGAGGAGGCAACAGGCCTGATAACACTCACCGGGCTGGTCCGGTTAATGCTGCCCCAGAAGGGGCCATGGTAATTGTTGAAAGGTTTGATGTGGAATCAGAATACTTGGATCCTGATCCAACAAGGAACAGAGTGGGTGCAATAGAGGAACGTTCCAGGTCGGTCTCCGGGCTCATTAAATTCTTTGAGTCCTTGACAATTTTCGGAGGGGACACCGTAACGGCTCCTACCACTTCATCAAGAAAAAGGCATGTTCATAATTTGGCAACCCAACTAGAAGGGGGCATGACCTCTTATCAATCGTCAAATCTATTTCCATTCATTATCTTTGATGGGGATGATTTGAGAGACATTGCTGGTCCTCATGAAGATGCTGTTGTCATAGGAGCATCGATAGGGGGCAATGAGATAAGGCGAATCCTGGTAGATACTGGGAGCTCTGCCAATATCCTTTTCCTAGATACTTACAAGAAAATGAAAAATCCAGCTGTGATTCAAAAGTCAGACCGATCGATTGTAGGCTTCACGGGCAGTTCAGCTGATGTAATTGGTGAGTTCGAAGAAGAAGTATTGTTGGGCAGAGGCCCTTTCAAGAAAACAGTCAGAATACTTTTCATTGTGGTGGACTGTCCCACTTGTTACAATGCTATTCTAGGGAGATCTTGGCTCTCTAGGATGCATGCAGTGGCTTCAACAGTTCATCAGTGTCTAAAATATGCTGTTCAGGGGCAGGTTGGGGTTGTCCGGAGCAGTCAAAAAGTTGCAAGAGAATGCTATGCCACTGCCTTGGCTCCACGAACGCTGGGGGCAGTCCGTATGAATGACCAATAGCAGTTTGAGGGCCTTTCTGGGGGTGAGGGTGAAATTGATGACCCCAGGGAGACCCCCGGAGTGTTGATACCAGTTGAGGAGGTTGAGACACATTGCTTAGAAGAAGGGAAATCTGTCAAGATAGGGTCCAAAATGCCACAAGTATTGAAAGAAGAAATGTTAAAATTCTTAAAAGACCATCAGCATGTTTTTGCCTGGTGCAATGCTGATGTTACTGGAGTGCCGTCAGAAGTGATTTCTCATCACTTATCTGTCCGGAGAGACGTAGCACCAGTGGTGCAAAAAAGGAGAGCTTTCTCAAAAGAAAAGGCTGATGTCATTGTACAAGAGGTTGACAGACTCACAAAGATGGGGCACATTAAAGAAGCTCAGTATCCTTTGTGGACTGCCAATCCAGTCTTGGTAAAAAAGAAAAACGGTAAATGGCGAATGTGCATAGACTTCACGGATCTCAATCGAGCTTGCCCAAAAGACTTGTATCCGGTCCCCCGGATAGATCAGCTGGTAGATTCTACTTCTGGGAACAAGCTACTCTCCTTCATGGATGCTTTCTCCGGATATAATCAGATCCAGGTGGATCCAAGAGATCAAGAGCATACCACTTTTGTTACTGATAGAGGATTACACTGCTACAAGGTGATGCCTTTTGGTTTGAAGAATGCTGGGGCTACTTATCAAAGGTTAGTCAATAAAACCTTTGCTGATCAAATTGGAAGAAATATAGAGGTTTACATTGACGATATGATGGTGAAAAGTGTGGATGAGCAGCTACACTTGTCCGACCTCCAGGAGACTTTTACCAACCTGGCCAAGGTGAATTTAAAGCTAAATCCTGAAAAATGTGTGTTTGGAGTGCAGTCCGGGAAGTTCTTAGGGTACATTATAAGTGAGCATGGAATCCAGCCCGACCCGGACCAGCTCAATGCTTTGTTTCAAATGGAGCCTCCTCGAAATGTTAAAGAAGTGCAGCGGTTAACGGGGAGGTTAGCAGCTTTGAACAGGTTTATCTCTAGGTCTTCGGACAGATGTGCTCCTTTCTTTCAAACTCTGAAAGGTGCAAAGGGGTTTGAGTGGACACCACAGTGTGATGAGGCGTTCAATGAAATTAAGAAGCATCTGTCCTCTCCGAAGACCTTATTCAAACCAATCAATGGGGAGACTCTATTTGTGTACCTGGCTGTTTCAAGTTGTGCCATCAGTGCTGTGTTGGTTAGAGAGGTTGATGGGTATCCTCACCCCGTATACTACATCAGCAAAAGCCTGATTGATGCTGAACGGCGCTACTTAAAACTTGAAAAATTAGCGTTAGCCTTGGTGATAGCTGCAAGAAAGATGAGGCCTTATTTTCAGGCTCATCCTATCGTAGTCCGGACATCTTTCCCTTTAAAAAATGTCCTTCAGAAAGCGGATATTTCGAGCAGAATGACAAAGTGGTCAGTAGAGTTGGGGGACTTCGACATAGACTTTGCTCCTCGAACAGCAGTAAAAGCTCAGGCTGTGGCTGATTTTCTGGTCGAATTCCATTCTGATAGGGACTCAGAACAACTTGCTGATTCAAAAGACAAAAAAGTATGGATTGTCCGAACAGATGGGGGATCCAGTGCCATAGGATCTGGGGCAGGAATATGTCTAACCTCTCCTTATGGGGACAACATGTTTCAAGCTATTTGTTTTGCTTTTAGGGCGTCCAATAACGAGTCCGAATACGAAGCAGCTATAGCTGGATTAAAATTGGCTTATATTTGTGGAGCAAAAAGGGTCAAGCTACTAAGCGACTCCCAATTGCTTGTCCACCATGCTTTGGGCCTATCAGAGGCTAGAAAAGAGCAGTTAATCAAGTATTTGCTTCTTTTGAAAAATGAGGCAATGAAGTTTAAAGCTGTTGTCTATGAGCATATTCCCCGGGCAGAGAATGAATTGGCAGACTCATTGGCAACAATATCATATACGGAGTCCTATCCGTGGATCCATGTGCTTGAAAGTCCTTCTATTCAACTTGATGAAGGGGAGAAAGAGGAAGTTTTTGAAATACAAGCAAATAAACCTCAAGATTGGAGGTCTCCACTTATACAATATCTGTCTGATGGTATTGTGCCTTTGGAAAAATCACAAGCCAGAACGTTAAAGCACAAGGCTCGTGGTTTCATCATGATTAGAGAGATCTTGTACAAGAAATCCTATAGTAAACCTCTCCTACGCTGTTTAGGAGATAATGAGTCACAAATGGTTCTCTCCGAATTGCATGATGGTGAGGGATCAGCCCATTGTGGATTTAGAGCATTAACAAGAAGAGTGCTTCTCTCCGGATATTATTGGCCTTCAATAATGAAAGATGCCAAGGAACTGGTAAGAAGGTGTGACCCATGCCAGAGGTACAGCAATGAAATTCATGTACCAGCCATTCCTATGGAATCAATTTCTGAGCCTATCCCTTTTGCTCGATGGGGATTAGACTTAGTTGGGCCTCTCCCTATGGCGTCCGGAGGACGCAAAACCATAATCGTGGCCATTGATTACTTTTCGAAGTGGATAGAAGCAGCCCCCTTGGCAGGAACAACATCAAAGGCTGTTATAAAATTCATTTTATCCAACATATGTTGCAGATTTGGTGTCCCTCAGAAAATAACAACAGATAATGGGCCACAGTTTGACAACCGAGAAATGGAGAGCTTCTGTGCCTCAAGGGGTATTCAGCACTGCTTTTCTTCCCCATTCCACCCACAAGCCAATGGGCAAGTTGAGGTGGCTAATAGAACAATACTGTCCGGCTTAAAGAAAAATCTGGAAGGGGCTGCTGGGAAGTGGCCTAGTTATTTACAAGAAGTCTTGTGGGCATACCGGACAACGCCTGGGGCTGCCACACAAGAATCACCTTTTGCCTTGGTCTATGGGATGGATGCAGTAGCTCCCATAGAGAAGACACTCCCCTCTTTTCGTGTTCATAACTTCTCCGGACAGGCTAATGAAATAGCAATCAGAAATCAGCTTGATTTAATTGAAGAAATGCGAATAAAAGCTCATCTTAGAATGGCACACTATCAGGGCTTGATGAGAAGCAGGTTTGCTTCCAAGGTTAAAAGAAGGGACTTTCAACCAGGAGATAAAGTATTGAGGAAAGTTTTCCTGCACACCAAGGAAAAGCTCTTCGGAAAGTTGGCCCCAACCTGGGAGGGTCCGTATACTGTGGTTGAAAGAATCAAGCCTGGCACATATTGGCTGGAAGACAAAGATGGTAGGGTTTTAACTCACCCTTGGAATATTGAACACCTTCGAATGTATTTGGAATAAAATTTATGTAAATATTTACTTGTTTAAACATCCATGTAAATATTTGGGGGCATACCACTATCTCTCTCTGGCGCCACGGAGAGCTTTAAATGAAACTTGGAGCTTTTTTGAATAAATTTTCTAAGTTTTTACAAAATTCTGTTGATTGCCATACTACCCGGACTGAAAGATCTAAGGGCTATTTAAATTCTAGCCGGAAAAATTAAACACTCTCACAATGAGAAGTACTTAAACAAACTTTAGAATAAGAGAAAGGTTGTGCAAGATAAAACATTCATTCAATAAACTTAAAGTTGCGTTGGCCTTCCAAGGACTTTGTGAACAAGTTTAAACACAATACAAAAATCTGTCCGGTCAAAACGGACAGCATCACAAAAAAGGAGCCTTGGCCTTCCAAGGACTTTGGTTCAAACAAACATTAAACAAAACAAATTACCATTTAAGGTGGAGCCTTTGAAGATGGCTCACCCTCATCAGTTCCCTTGGTCTTAACATCGCTTTTGTCTTCAATGACCTTCTTTCCTTTGGGGTCAGCCTCTTCTTCTCCCGGACTCTCTCCGGTTTCCTCCTCATCACCAGATGAGGATATATCAGTATACCCTTCATCAACCATGGTCCAATATGGGAGATCGTCGTCATCCACATAACGCCATAAGTCCCCAAGTCTTCTCTTCGGGAACTTCTCGTGAAATAAGAGGACCATGTCAGACTTTACCTTTTCGATCAGTAGTTCTTCACTCCGTAGCATCTCCTTGGCATAAGCATTGACTTTGGCCTTGATCATGGCCTCTTGATCCTTCACCAGGGCAGCTTTCTCACCAATAGCCTGAGTCACTGCATTCTCCAAAGTAAGTTTGTCAGTAGTCAGATTGGTGACAATCTTTTCTTTTGCTGCAGTCTCATCTTTTGAGGTTTTCAAGTCTTTCTCCAACTCGGACAGCTTAGCCTGGAGATCTTCTAGGGTTTTCTCCAAAGAGGCAACTTTTGTGTTGCTCTCATCTTTACTCCTCGTCAGCTGCTCGTTCGACTCCTTAAGCAAGTCAACCTGGGTAGTGGCACCCCGGAGGTTATCGGACAGTTTTTCCTTCTCGGACTTAAGCTCCTTAATGGTTTCTGCCTGACTCCGGACTTGCCTTTCCAAGGTAAGCACAGGTTGCACGTTGCTAAGGAGAGAGTGAGCTATGATATCCCTTTCGCTGGAGACCAAGAAAGTTTTGCCATTAAAATTTACCGTGTTGGAATTACTTGGAGGAACATATGGCCCTGCAAACTCGTCCCTAGACAAACCAAGGAAGTAGTCACCTAGAGGACCCAGTCCGGTGACATCCACTTCATCCATGTTGATCTCTCCCCGTTCAATGTCATCAGTGTGAAGCTCCCCTGGAATCCCTTCGTTAAGGTTTTCTGGGATCTCTTCGGCTAATGTAGGATCAACTGGAAAAGTGGGCTCCGGGTCCCGGAGAGCAAATTCTTCTTCTTGAGAAGTTTTCTTCTTTTTTACTTCTCTCTCAACACCCTCACTTACTTGTTTACGGGTTCGTTTGGAGACCCTCGTAGGTTTTGAGGGAGTCTCTCCGTGCTCTTTACTTTCCACTTCTACCACCTGTAGAAGGCTTGCATCAACTTGAACTGGAATTGGCGCCTCTGTGTCAGTCAGGGCCTTTTTCTCTGAATCTCCTGCTGTTTTCTTCCCTTTCTTCTTCTGGCCCTTCATCTTACTTGGGGCTTTGGCCCGAAGAGGGAGGAAAAGGGTCCCATCTAGCTCGTGAGACCTTCTTAGCACTATGTCATCATCAGGAGGGGTGGAGAACTCCTCCCATGTTAAATCCCTCCGACCTGTGGTGTTCCACAGGTGAGATCTGGCTAAGTTTCCCGGAGTAAAAGCCTTGTGGAACCGGTTCTCCCAGTTCTCTGCGGCCCATGTGTTTATTTTGCCACAGGTAACCTGTCCGGCTTTCGCATAGTCTCCGAACTCTTTTGGCAGTTCTGGCAAAACAAAAGAGCAACTAGTTAGTGAAAGTTTAAAGAGAAGAAATTCGAACAGAAACTTAAGGAAAGAACTTACGATCGCTCCTCCATCTACTTCGAAGAAGGCTAGGATTCTCCCCAACCTTGATCTTCTTCCCGTTCTCCCATGAGCCACTTATAAACAAGAACTGGCTCCTCCACTTATTCTCCGATTCTAGGAGATCATCAACTGCTTTCAGATTGTTCCCCATATTGAAGTGATAAAAGGGGAACTGGTGGTGTTTGCACAGACTGGCAACAGCAGCGAACTCTTCCATTGGAAGAGGAATTCCGGACAGCCTGGATGCCATAATACATGACATCAGGGTGTACCATCCGTTGGGGCTCAGCTGCGATGGGCATAGCTTCACTAAGTGGAAATAGCGCACTATCTCCGGATCCAATGGGAACCTGAGTCCCCAATTGAACAGCTCTGTAAAAAATACAATCTCATTCCTCTTACAATCCATCGGGGTCTCTGGATCGATGGGAATTCGGATCTTTACGTTTTCAGGGATCCCCCACTTAGTGCGAAGCCGTCCCAAGTCTCTAGTGTGAATAAATGCATACTTGGTTTTTAACAAAGATAAGAGATACTTAAACTCTACCTTGTGAAAGCAGGGCCCAACTTTCCCTTCAAGGCACTCCGGCAGATCCGGACGGCTCAAGAACGAGTCCTCTTTGCCTTTCTTGGCAACGACTATGGCAGTATCAGCTTGTCCGGACGACTCGGACTCAAACCTAGCCTCCTCAATGGAGTCTTCCATCCTCTCCTCCATAACTGTTGGGGGAGCTTCTGCAGAAACAGCCCGGGGAGGGATGAAGCTTGGTACAGCTGATCCTCCGGACTGGCGACTCGTTGTATGTTTTTGAATTTTCACCTCAGCTTGAGTCTCTGAGGTCGAGGTTTCCTTTGGAGGTAATGGACTGCTGGCCTCCGGACCGACCGGCCTCTCCCGGAGGGTCCTAACAGTTGTTCCGGACCCAGACTCACTGGTGTTTTTCGAGGAGAGTCCCTTAACCAGTCGACTTGGTCTTTTCATGATCAGTTTCTCTGGGGAATGATCAGAGTCGGACCCCATAGCTATAAAGGTAGTTTTCTTCCTAACACTTGTAACAACAACCTCCGGTTCGACGGTGGGAATTGACTCTTGGACTGATGAGCCAGAAACTATGGGGGAGAGTGTTGAGTGGAAGAGTTTTCTGGGTTTTGTACCTTTTGAAGAAGACGAACCCCTATCAGATTCTTCGATTGAAGTGGCTGGTCTCTCAACTGGCGATGCTGGTAGCCCTGCTGCTATCCGTTTCTCTTTTTCAACCCTTTGAGCTCTCTCTAATTCTGAAAGATTGAGCCAGCCACCCTTGATTAAAGCTGTTCTTGCTGTGAACATAAAACGATTAAGGAAATCTCAAGGTTTTAGAAAGATGAAGTTTTGAGTAAAATGGCAAAGTGAAAATGATACTGTGAAAGATGAATAGTATTTATAGTAAAGGTAAAAAAGGGGGTTTGATTCCTAGGAGAATCCGAAAAGTTGAGCAATGATTAAAAGACGGCGCTGACGTCATCAAAACCATTTAAAGAAGTTACCTATTCAATAAAGTGGTGTAATTTTCGAGGTAGAAAAACGGCTGGAGTGGCCAACCGGAGGGTGACACGTGTCCCACTACTCCTGACAAAGAACCGTTTGGAATTCGTAACGGTTGGCCTGTCCGGGCCTGTCTCAACTCTCTTCGAATCAGAGGACCACTTCCGAAATCGAACTGTTTTTCAGTTCTTTAACAAGGACACTTGTTCAAATACCTAAAAAAGGGGCTCCTGATGAGTCCGAATTCAAAGAGCTCCCCGGAAGGGTAGTCCAAAGTAAAACTCCCCGAAAATCGGACAGACTCCAAGACTATAATCCGAACAGGACTGTTTGATCCGGACAGGTGATTTTGGACACAGCAAACATAAGACGATTCGAACTATGACTAAAGTACTTTTAAACCTAATCACTATCTGACTAAGCTACCTGTGCATTTGCTTAAACTTCATGGGTCTTTAAACATGACCCGGGTCCATGAAACTTGACCCGAAAGCCCATAAGGGCCCAAATTACACACTATAAATACCCAACCACCAGCATTAACTATGGGTAAGAAAAATTAACTGCTGCCAGGCTGCTCAATTCTCTCACCACCCTTAAAACACCTTGAAACACCCTGAAATATCTTGAAACACCACCACACCACCGTGAAACACCCTTACGCCGCCTTAAAACTCCACTTAAAATTACCAGCCTACCCTCAGGCTACTTTTATCCACACCAAGGTCCACTACTACAACAACAACACCTCCAACTACTAATCAGTCCGGTTACAGAGCAAAAAATACTATAAAATGATTTAACAGGTCGAGACAGAATCAGTCTAACCAGACTTAGAGCCAACAGGTCAGAAACAAGAGGGGGCCCTGGGTTCAACCTGAGTGGTTTGCTGAATTGGGGGAGAGTGTGGCTACAATCTATGACAAAACTAAAAATGAAGTGCACTTTAGAAAGAGGCATGTCCACAGTTTGGCCACCCAGTTGGATGGAGGAATGTTCACCCACCAGTATCAATCTCCATCTTCCTTTATAGTTTTCGATGAGGATGACCTGAGAGACATTGCAGGGCCTCATGAAAATACGGTGGTAATAGGGGCATCAATAGGAGGAAACGATATACGCCAGATTCTGATTGATGCAGGCAGTTCGGCAAACATCCTGTTTTTAAGCTCCTACAAGTAGATGAGAAACCCTTCGGTTATACAACGTTCGAATAGAACCATCATAGGACTCAAAGGAAGTTCTGCATATATGATTGAGGAGTTCGAAGAGGAAGTGTTGTTGGGCAAAAGACCCTTTAAAAGCATGGTAAGAGTATTGTTTGTTGTGGTGGATTGCCCAACATCTTACAATATAATATTTGGGAGGTCTTGTCTCTCCAGAATACATGTTGTGGCCTCTACGGTCCACCAATGTTTGAAGTATGCTGTCCAGGGATGAGTATGTGTTATCCAGAGCAGCCAGAAGATAGCCAAGAAATGTTATGCAACAACCATTGCCCCTAAGACTTTAGAGGCAATCAGACTTAACAGAGATTAGCAGCTATTAGAGCTTTCTGTTGATGAAAATGAAATTGATGATCCCATGGAGGCTCACATTGTCGTAATACCTATTGAGGATGTTGAAACCCACTCCCTCGCAGAGGGAAAGAATGTTAAAATTGGTTCCAAGCTGGCACCGGATTTGAAACACCGGTTATTATCTTTTTTTTATGAATAATCAACATGTTTTTGCATGGTGTAATAGTGATGTCACTGGAGTGTCAGCTGATGTTATTTCCCATAAGTTGTCAATGCGAACTGATATTGCGTCAGTTGTATAGAGGAGAAGGTCTATCTCTAAGGAAAGAGCATATGTGATTGTTCAGGAAGTTGATCGTTTAACCAAGATGAGTCACATTAAAGAACCTCAATACCCTTTGTGGACTGCCAACCCTGTTATGGTCAAGAAAAGAATGGCAAGTGGCGCGTGTGCATTTATTTCACTGACCTTAATAGAGCATCCCTTAAAGATCTTTATCTTGTTCCTTGGATAGATCAATTGGTGGATTCTACTTGTGGAAACAAGCTATTGTCTTTCATGGATGCTTTTCAGGGTACAACCAGATACAAGTAGATCCAAATGATCAAGATCATACTACTTTCATCACAAACAGAGGTCTTCATTGTTATAAAGTGGTATTGATAAGTGCATTTCATGTCACTTATTACGCTTCGATTATTCTTAAAATTGTCGCCGGTTCTCAAGTATTCGTTGTGTTTTAACGTATTTTTCCAGTATTCTTAAAGGCGCTTGTACCGCGGGTAAATTGTGATAATATTAATAAATTTGGGGTTGAAATTGAAGAAACTGGAAAATTAATGTACTTGAGGGTAATTTTGGAATAGTTGAAAAGAAAGGAAAATATAGTAATGCTAAAAATATATTATGACTAGTGCTTTTCCAAAGAAAAATATATTAATGCTTGAAAAAATATATTAATGTTGAAAAAAAAGAAAATATATTTTATGAGATATTGTTTAAAATATTGAATTAAGAAAAAAATATTAAAGCGAAGCACAAAAAAAATTTAATGCTGAATAAAAAAAAATTAGGCTAATGCTAAGATTTTATTTAGCTATATTGTTTAAAATATTATTTTATTTAGTATAAATATTTTATGATTTGTAATTTGATTTCTTTTAGGGTTTCAACAGAAATTATAAATAAGACTGCATCGGCAAGAAAGAACCGTAAAAAAGGCAAGGTGTCCATTGTCTACTAGAGTTTATGGGCAGAATATATAAATAGAGAAGAAGGGAGAATAGGTGACGATGGCTGTTTGGGTTCTCTTTCGTCAAAACATAAAACAAATAATACAAAAGCCATTTGCCTACCTTTTTTATCCTGCAGAATGTAGAACGAGAAAAGAAGTAAAAAAGGATTTGACTATTTTTTTTGGGATCGGACGTCTGCTTCGGTGGTTTTCTTTCGGCAGTACATAGAACGGAGAGAGAGAAAGACAGGTGACGACGGCCGTTTTGGGTTTTCTTTCGGCAGCGGTAACATATAACCAGTCGGCAGGCGGCAGGCGGTTATTTCGGTGGTTTTCAAGAGGCAGCAGGTGACAGCTACTGCCGTTTTTGACTGGCAGTTGAGGTAACGGCTACGACGTTTTCGACCGGTAGCTTATATTGCTCGAGACAGGTGACGGCTACTTCTTTTTCGTTGTTTCTTGATTGGTAGATTAAGGATTGTTTCTGTCATGCGATACTCAGTGACTACTGTTCGGTTCGATATTCTCTAAACGCTTATTCATCTATTTACATTCGTCTTAGAGTTATATTAACTTTTGAGCCCATGATGATGATTCGTTCGATTATGAACTAATCGTTGTCATGGAACTCTAACGCATTTGTTTGAATAATACTTATGGGTTGATTGATTGATTGATTTGTGAGATACGTTTATCGGTTACCTAGTATGATTGTGCTTATTGTTAGATGCGTCGCAAACATCTAGTTTGTTAATCTTTAATGAATGCGAAAGTGGATTTAAGGGTTAGAACTTGCCATGCTAGCATAGGTTCTTGAATGATTCGTATTGTGATTGTTCATGATTCGTAATATGTCACTAACCATATAAGATTGTACCTCAATTCGTATAGTCATATAAGATTTCCATGCAAGCGGTGTCTGCTTAACTGCTATCTCTTTTGTGGTTGTTTAAGTGGTTTGGTTTACGTGTACTGAAAGGTAGCGTATTCTGATTTCGTGTTATCTGATTAGTAATCGTTGTTATCATACATATTGATTAAGTATATTAATACTCTGAGTAAAATAAAAAAATGAAGTTAGGGTTCCATGTTTTCTCTCGCATAAGTAAACTCGTTAGATAATCTCGTTAGTTAATTTGCTTAGTTATATTCATACTTTATTACTCGTTCAAGCATAAGTCTAATAATCATACTTTGTTGTATAAGTGAATTCTTGTCATATACATCTGGTCTTCGTGGGAACGATCTTACTTACTTATTACTTGCTACTATTTGACCGCGTATACTTGCGTGAGAAAAGGACTAACAGGTACCATTCGGATTGAAAATTGATGAGGCTACTTACCAAATATTAGTGAATAAAGCTTTGCTAATCAGATTGGCTTAAACATGGAGGTATACATAGATGATATGATGATTAAAATCTTGGATGAAGATGCACATATATCTGACCTTTAAGAAACATTCTCTAACTTAGAGGTTGTGAATTTAATATTGAACCCTGAAAAGTGTGTATTTGGGGTCCGATCTGGAAAGTTCTTGGGCTACATAATAAGTGAAAAAATGAAGTCAACCTGATCTGGATCAACTTAATGCCTTGCTAGCTATGGACCTTTCTTGGAATATCAAAGAAGTTTAAAGACTGACAAGACGATTGGCTATATTGAACGGGTTTATTTCAAGATCATCAGACAAATGTGCTCCATTTGTCCAAGTATTGAGGAATGCTAAAGACTTTAATTGGACTCCACAGTGTGATCAGGCTTTTATTCAAATCAAGAAGCATTTATCTTCACCTAAAACTATTTTCAAACCTATTCGGGGGAAATCTTTACGTATATCTAGATGTATCAGAGTATGCAATAAGTGTTGTGCTAGTAAGAGAAGTGGACAATTACCCTCGTCCGGTGTATTACATCATAAAAATTCTATTGGATATTGAAAGAAGATATTTGAAGTTGGAAAAATTGGCATTGGCCTTAGTAATTGTAGCAAGAAAGATAAGACCATACTTCCAAGCTCATTACATTGTTGTTCGAACATATTTGCCCTTGAAAAGTGTTCTTCAAAAGGCTGATGTGTCAAGTAGAATGACCAAGTGGTAAGTGGAGTTGGGTGATTATGATATTGATTTTGCTACCCGAACGGAAATTAAAGCCCTGTCAGTGGCTGATTTCTTAGTAGAATTTCATGCTGACAGATTTTCTGAACATATATTAGAAAACTAGTCTAAGAAAGAATATGTAGTTCGAACTGATGGTGGATCAATTACTATGGGTTGTGGGGCTGGGATTTGTGTAACTTCTCCCTACGGCGACAATATGTACCATGTCATATGTTTTGGTTTCAGAGCTTCTAACAATGAATATGAGTATGCAGCGGTGATAGTTGGTCTTAAGTTGGCTCTCCTATGTGGGGCAAAGAGAGTCCGGTTAATGAGTGATTCCCAATTGTTGATTCACCATGTTCAATGAAAATCTAAAGCAAAGAAATAAAAGTTGATTAAATAATTTCTCATGTGGAAAGAAGTTGTCGCAAACTTCAAAAATATGTGTTATGAACACATCCCTAGATCGGAGAATACTCTGGCAGACTCTTTGGAAACTACAAGTTATTTTGAATCATACCCATGGATTCTTGTGCAGGAATGTCCATCCGTACAGATAGGTCAGGAAAAAGAAAGTGAAGAAAGTATGAGTATACTTTTCATTCAACCTAAATATTGGAGATATGATCTTCTCCGGTTTATCTCTGATGTGATATTTCCTCTCGATAAAACTGTAGCTAAGAAAATCAAGTACAAGGCTCGTGGTTTCTTGATATTAAGAGAATTTATTTACAAGAAATCTTTTAGCAGACTTCTCTTACGTTGCTTAGGATTTGAAGAATCACAAGTTGTGTTATCCGAACTACATGATGGAGAAGGTTATGCACACTGTGGCTATCAAACCCTAACTTGAAGAGTTTTATTAGTAGGATACTATTGGCCAACCATAATGGCAGATTCTAAAGAGATGGTGAAAAAGTGTGATCATTATCAAAGATATCGGAATGAAATTCATGTGCCAGCAGTTCCTATGGAATCCATATCTGAACCGATACCCTTTGATATGTGGGGGATGCATCTAGTTGGGCCTCTTCCCATGGCATTCGATGGATGTTAAACAATCATAGTTGCTATTGACTATTTCTCTGAGTGGATAGAGGCAGCTTCTTTGGCTGGAACCACTTCGAAGGCAGTCATTAAATTTATTTTATCTAACATATGTTGCAGATTTGGGGTTCCCTGAAAGATTACTACAGATAATGGGCCACAGTTTCATAATAAAGATATGGAAACGTTCTGCTTCTCCAGAGGAATTTAACATTGTTTTTTATCTTCTTTCCACCCTCAAGCAAGTGGGTAGGTTGAAGTTACAAACAGGACAATCTTGTCCGAATTGAAGAAAAATTTGGAGGGAGCTGCAGGAAAGTGGTCAAGTTATTTACAAAAAGTATTGTGGGCCTACCAAACTAAACCTTGGGCTGCTACACAAGAATCTCATTTTCCCTGGTGTATGGGATGGATGAAATTACTCCCATAGAAGCTACTTTACCATCTCACAGAGTCCAAAAATATTCCGAACAAGCTAATGATATAGCAATCAGGAATCAATTGGATTTGATTGAAGAAAGAAAAGTTAAATGACATTTAAGAATAGAGCATTACCAAGGTTTGATGAGGAGCAGATTTTCCTCTAAAGTTAAAATAAGAGATTTTCAATTGGGGGACAAAGTCTTAAGAAAAGTCTTTTTACACACCAAGGAAAAGCAGTTCGGAAAGTTGGCCCCGAACTGGGAATGCCCTTATGTGGTATGTGGGAAAGTTAAAAACCATAAACATACAAGCTCCAAGACAAGGAAGGGAGAGCACTAAAACACATATGGAACATTGAACATCTCGGATTATACTTTGAATATAACTCTTTTGTAAATATTTACTTTTTAAGTATAAATATAAAAACATTACGGGGCATACTTTTTCTTACCCTGGTGGCTCGGGGAGGTTTTAATGAGGTGTCTGATTTTTTCAAATAACATCTTATGCCTTCTTCAAAAGTATGGTGCAATTATGTTTTTTATTTAGCCACAATATAAGGTGGTTAGATATTAATTGCTCATTAAACACCCCGACTCTCAAATGTCTTTGAGTTGATCGGATATATTAAACACTTCGTCACATTCATTAAACACATGTGATGGAAAATATTTAATACCCTTATTTAAAACTTCTGAAATATTGAAGGTTATTTGAACATTGGCCATAAAGAGTTAAACAAAATTTAAACAAATAGAAATATGATATTAGAATCCAATCGAACTGAACCGATCCCTAGTTCAAAAAATAACTTGACTATTTAAGGACTTTAAGTTTTACACCATAAATATTAAACAAAAAATGCAACAAAATGCCTTGGTCATCCAAGGACTTTAGTTTTTTAACAAAAATTACACAATACAACCTTAAGGCTTGTTCCTTTCAGTTTTTTCTTCACCACCATCTTTTTTGGGACTTTTGAGTTCAACACTTGAACACTCACCAACTTCTTCATTGTCTTCGAAATCTATCCCACTAGAGTAGTTTTGTTTATCACCATCAGCCATCGTATGGAAAGAGAGGTTATCGTAGTCCACAAATTTCCATAAAGGACCAAGAGTCCTCTTGGGAAAAGTCTCATGGAACAGTAAGACCATATCGGATTTAATTCCATCATCCCTCTTCTCTAAGGAATCCACTATACCTCTAACATACTTCTCTATCCCTGCAGCTATTTCTTGAGCTTGTTTGCGTACTAAGGCAGCATTCACTTCGGTCTTCTATTGGACAGTTTTCTCCAACTTGACTTTGTTATTAGATAAAGTCTGGACAGTTTTGTCCTTAGCTCTTAGTTTCTCCTTCAAAGTTGTGATCTCTTTAGAGGAAGAAGTCTCCAGTTCGGAGTACTTGGTCTGAAGGTTTTTGATGGCCTCCTCTGACTTGAGCAGATTGGCAGCTAAATCATCTTTCTCCTTCTTCAATGACTCTATGCTTTGTTGAGCGGTAGAAAGATCGTTTGTCAAGCTCTGTTTCTCTGTAGTCAGAGAGTTTATGGTAGCTGTTTGATCCCTTACTTTCCTCTCCAGATCAACTAACGGACTGATGTAACCCAGAAGGACATGACTTAGGGTATCTCGCTCACTTGATATTATATATATCTCCCCATTGTAGGTCACAACATTGGATGAACTGGAAGGACGATAAGGCTCTGTGAAGTCATCCTTGTCCAAATCATTGAAATACATGTTAATATTTGAAAGGCATCAAGATTTACCTTTTCATCACCAGCGGTCTGTTTGGAATAGAGGTTAGGTGGAATTTATTCTTGTAAAGTGGGATTGACAAGAACTGGATGAGGGAATTCAGAAGGACGTAGAATTATCTATGATCCCAAAGTGACTTTTTTCTTCATTGTAGCTTTTTCATCACTGATTGCTTTGCGTTTCTTATCCTTCTTCAAAAAATTTGGTGGGTTGTCCGACCCACCAGCCTCCTTAACAGTAACTTCTATTGCTTCGAGCAGAGAAGCATTGATGCCTTCTTGGTTCTCTAAACCGGTCCCTTCGGTGGTTGTTTGAAGTGGGTCTGTTGTGGTTTTCTTCTTTCTTTTGTTCTTCATCTTGTTCAGATGACTAGGGGCTTTGGCCCTAGAAGGCATGTAAAGTTTAGCATCTTTAGCCTTGGTCTTCCTCAGGATAACATCTGCATGAGGAGGGGTGGTCAGTTCTTCCCATGATAAATCTCTTCTCCCTTTGGTGTTCCACGAGTGAGACCTCACAAAGTTCCCTGACGTGAAAAAATTGTGGAAAGCGTTGTCCCATTTCTCCAAGTATATGAAATATTAAAGAGAACATAAATGAAACATACCGATGCTCTTCCAGCGACTGGTCAGGTGGCTTAGGTTTGAGTCAACCTTGATCTTCTTCCCATTCTCCCAGGCCTCACTGATGAATAAGAACTGCGTCCTCTACGGCTTTTCTGACTCCAAAAGATCATTTACTACTTTGCAGTCCTTCCCCATATTCTAGTTTTAGAAGAGGATGTGATTATTCTTACACAAATTCGCTAAAGTAGTAAATTGTTCCATTGGCAGTGGAATGTTCGATAGCCTAGATGCCATGATGCCAACTAGCAGGGTATACCAAGCATTCAGACTCAGCTGACTTGGACATAGCTTAGTCGGGTGGAAGTACCTGACTATCTCCGGGTCCAAAGGAAACCGGAGTCCCTAGTTTAACACCTCTGTGTAGACCATCAACTCATTTGGTTTGCAGTCCATCGAAGTTTCTAGGGTGACTGGGATTCTCACCTTGACAGACTCAAGGATCCCCCACTTTGTACAAATACAACCCAATTCAGCGGTATGGGCGTATACGTAGGCTATTCGGGAGGGATAACAGGTATTTTATGCTGACCTCTTAAAATTGGCCCTACTTTCCCTTCCAGACTCTCCGGAAGCGCATATGGATGAGTCAGACCTATTTTAGTGTTGCCCTTCAGATCTGCAGTTGTATCCTCTGTTTGTTCGAACGTCTCAAAAGGGGCGTCATCTAAACTATCCTCCTTGTTTTCTTCCATTACAATGGAAGTCTGTTCGGATGGTTTGGCTTCTGCCAGGGGCTGTTGTCCGGATGATTTGATTTCTGGCACAGGTTTTACTGCCTCTGAACTGGTGGGTTTTGAAGAGGTAGGAGTGGATTTAGATTTGGCTTGACAAGTTATTCGGCGAGGAGTATTCTTCTCAGGGGATTTCTTTGCGTCTGAACCCATAGCGATAAAATGGGAAGGCTTTCTAACGCTGGAAACAACTTTCTCTCTAAGGAGAGGGTTTTGATACTCTTGGACAGAGGACCAGGAGAAAGGTTTGAAACAAAAGGAAGTTTCCTAACCATGGGTGCTTTTGAGGATGATGAACCTTGGTATGTGTTTGCTTGTGATTGATTGATTCCTTCACCAGGAGAAACAGGAAGGACAGTAGCAATTCGTACGCTGCAACTTTTCTTGCTCTCTCCAATTCAGACAAGTTTAACCAACCTTCTTTTACTAGTGCGTTTCTAGTTGTGAACATAAATGACTCGAACACAAATTGAAGAGTGTAATGAGCTTTCTCTCACTAGAAATGCTTACGTTTTTCTTTGAAGACAATGAAACAGTGGAATGAAATTATATAATAGTAAAAAGTGTGAGTTACATAGGAGAAGGTGGAACGGTCGAAAAAAATGTTTAAGGGCTACAAAGTAGGGGAGTTAAAACCTAGGTAATTTTCTAGCCTAGTGGGTACGAGAATCTATGAGAAAAATGGATGAGAGGTCAAACCAAAACCTGACACGTGTCCCACGTTGGAAAAACACTCTTAAAATTCTAAACTAAAAAATTAGTCCCACCAAATTTCGAACAGAATGACTCTTAAAATTCTTAACAGAAAAAGATAAAGTGTGCATTCGTATACAACAACAGATCAGAAAGCGTTGGTATTGATTTTTAAGAGTTAGCTCTTCTAAAGATTCTTTGCAAGACCTAAAGGGGCTACTAATGAGGTCGGATAATTAGCTATTGAATCTTGTTCTTATCTGATGGGCAGTTCGGACAGAAAACACTATGAGGTGAAACTGGACAGAACTAACGTAGTGAAATATGACTAAGCTAGATGTTGGTCACTTCACACCAAATTACTAATGGGTCCTTAAACTCGACACGACTCCACAATCTGACCAAACAGGCCCATGGATCATTGATTAAGTATAAATTCTCCAACCACTTTCATTAATGAGGTAATCATAATTTATTGCTAGCACAAAACTTAATTATCTCACTACTCTCTACCTTAAATATTAAATTCCCAAAACATATTACAAAATTACCCTCAAACAGAAATTAACCACACCAGACTTCATTTCCAACGTCTACTACCTAATGGGTGTGGACTGTTATAATAGAGCGAAACCTTCACGCAATCAGCTAGAGATCAAAGAAGACACTAATAACACAAATGGTTTTCGATCTTGGATCGAAAGAACGACAAAATGCGTTTGAATTGTACGATAGTCTTCTCACTGAATAATTAACTGAAGACCAAATAGATAAAATTCTTGACCATATCAAAACTAAGAGAGATACCTTTATGTACGAAGAAGCCTTTAACATGGATTTTGAAGAAGAATAAAAAAAATGGAAATGGAATTGGCCGGACACATATATAATGTTTATCGAAATTTTTTTTGTGAATATTTCTCGTTGTTTTCAGTTTAAGCTTTGTTATCATATCCATGTTTCGAGTTCGATATTATAAATTATTTTTGTACTTGTTCTACTTTTTCGATTTTATTGTTGTAATATTTTGCTTTTTTAACATATTATTTTAATTATTAAGTAAGTGATTAGTATTATGGAAGTAAGTAACTAAAAAGAAAAAACAAAGTGACACCATTAACAAACGGTTTGAAGTAAATTTTCAAAAAGTAAATATTACAAACATTTAAAATGAAGTTTACAAAAAAAACTTTATAATTTTTGATAGGTTCGGATATTTTTGGAAGGGTATTATTGCCTAAACCGAATGGGTAGTTCGAACAGATTTTGCATCAAACGTATGATGAAAAATATAACTAAGCCAATCATGACTCAGCTGTGTGCTAATTCTCTATTAGCCCATTTAGGTTTTAAGCTTTAAAGATTAACCTGAATCCAGAGTCCGACACGAACAGCCCATAGGTCATAAAACAAGTATAAATATCTCAATCACCCTCATTAAAGAGGGCAAACAAAATTTAATTGCTAGGACACACCTCTTCTATCTCTCTACTCTTCCTACAAACACTAAATACCTAAAAAAGATAAAACTCTTTACTAATATACGCTTTGATCAGAAACAATCCACACCAAATTGGCGACCACAATGGGTGGCGACCACAGTGGGAGGCGACGGAGCCTGAATTCCAGATTCAAAACCAGTGAATAAAGTAGTTCGGATGGATCCTAATATTTAAAAATTTCCACCTCCAGAGGTTGAAGGTGTGGGAGAAAAAAATGAGCACATTACTGTGTTTTGTGTCAATCACGATGGTGATGGAAACAAATCCCTGTGGGATAAACGTGATCAGCTAAGGGCTGAGATTGAGGCTCTAAGAGCTCATAAGCAAGCTAAAAAAGGAATTAAAGAAAAGTTTGGTGAGTGAGCACTCCACCTTACTGATTATCCTGGTGAGAATGAGGAGTCCATAAAGACTCATCTCAGCTCCAAGAAAATACATCGGTCTAAACGAGTTGTGAGCTCTACATCGGAATCTTTTAATAGTCCATCCAATGATTCGGAGCTTGAATAATCATTCTCATCTAGCAGTGATGAAGGCTGGTTAAATAAGAAATTAAGGTTGACCAATAAGCATTCAAAAAAAAGATAGTCATGGCAGAATTAAAAAGTATTAAGGAAAAATAAAGAGATCGGTTAATCACCACATTGATCGTTTGTAGATCGATCCATTTGTTTTTCAATCCGAACCAGGTATTTTTGCTACTCCTAATGAAGATATGGTGTTTAGCCATAGCCAAAATTGGAGACAATCACTTTTGTCTTCAAATATACTCTCCGGACATCTTCCTAAGTAATTTGACAGTTCCAAGATGGAGAAATATGATGAAAGTAAAGAACTGGACAATCATCTCGAACAATTTAAAAAATTTATGATGAACTTTGATGATGATGACAAGTTGTTATGTAGGGCCTTCTCAGAAACCTTTAAAAGAAGTGTCATCAAATGGTACAATAGTATGCATCAGGGATCTATAAATAATTTGACATATACTAGGCTTCATTCTGGAGGCAATTTGTTAGAAGCAAAGAGCTTAAAGGGAATGGTGATACGATTATTCATTGTTCCCAAAAGCCAAATGAGTCTTTGAAGAAATATATTAGTAGGTCGGTGAACACGATGAATGGGCTAGCTTATTGTTTTAAACAAGTAGCAATCTCCTCTTTAAGACAAGGCTCAAGTCCGAGTAATTTGGTTGAATCAATAACCCGGAAAAACACGATGACTTTTGGGGTTTTTTATAAATCAAGTTGGAAAGCAAATTATTGTTTGATGAGGGTCGAATTTATTCAATATGCGAGTCAAACCGGTGGACTAATTGTTTATGTTAACAATTCTAAAAGGCCCAACAAGCCCAACAGGCCCAATAGCCCATCATTATTGCTATATAAGGTAGCTTATATTTCTTAAAGAGGGGGAGAATTTTGGAGCGGTCACTCTAGGGTTTCCCTTATGGCTTGTTCCTTTTCATTTTTACTTATCACTGTTAAAGAAACTAAGAACTCTAGAATACCTCGTCGGAACAAATCCACCACTACGGTGTCAATTTTACCCAGCAACAACTCAGTCTGGTTACAAATCAAAACAAACTGGACATGGATCACATCGGCCCAAGCAGAACCAGTTCAATCAAAACAAAAAAATTAGAATTAAAAGGGGTCCATGGGTTCAGCCTGAATGGTTTGCTGAATTGAGAGATAGTGTAACTACAATTTACAACAAGACTAAAAATGATGTGCACTTTAGAAGGCCAGCCCCATTGTAGTCCGCTAGATAAACCTGATGTACTCGTTTATGCAAGTATCATAATGATGTGGGTTATGATACGCATGATTGTATAGATTTGAATCAAGAAGTGCAAAATCTCATTGGAGAGAAAAGTTAGGTGTTTTTGTTAAAAAAACAAGAGGACAACAGATTGGATAATACACAATCTAATGCCAATGCTCCTGAACGACTTCTTCAACAGTACTGTGGTGATTGTTAAAATATTTGATGTGGACTCTGAATACCTTGATCCCGATCCAGATTGGAATCAAGTGGAGGTGATAGTGGATAAATCTACTACAGTTTCTGATCTTGTGAATTTTTTTGAATCATTAACCATATTTGGGGGAGACGTCATGACAGCACCCTCAAGTTGTTCAAGAAAGGCATGTCAACACCTTGAATAATCAGTTGGAAGGAAGAATGTCCACACATTTGTATCAAACCTCATCTCCTTTCATAATCTTTGATGAAGACGACTTAAGAGATATTGCAGGGCCACATGAATATATTATGGTGATATGGGCATCAATTGGGGGTAATGACATACGTCGAATCTTGATTGAAATTGGAAGTTTTCCAAACGTGTTATTTATAAATACTTATAGGAAAATGAAAACCCCCTCAGTTATTCAGAGATCAAATAGAACTATTGTTGGATTTACAGGGAGTTCGGCTGATGTCATTGGTGAGTTTGAAGATGAAGTGTTGTTGGGTGGATGACCTTTTAAGAAAACAGTGAAGGTATTGTTTGTTGTGGTTGACTACCCAATATCTTATAATGTTATCCTCAAAAGATTTTAGCTTTCCAGGATGCTTGTTGTGGCTTCTACTGTCCATCAATATTTAAAATATGTTGTGGGTGCACAGGTGAGTGTTGTCTGAAGCAGTCAGAATGCAACTAAAGAATTCTATATAACAGTTATTTCCTCAAAGTTATTAGAGGAAATTAAAGTTAACAAGGAATAAGAGCCACTATAGCCTTCCATCAATGATGAAATAACAGATTCAAGCTTTATCTCTCTAGAAAAAATTTCTTGCTTATGGAAAAAAGAACAGTAAAACTGACTTATATAGAGGGAAAAGCCACTTGAATGGTTCACATGAGGGAGATAAATCGATTCAAGTGATGAATAAGGGTTATCAAGTCTACCATAATTACCTTTTGAAAGATAGGTGCGAGTTACAAGAGAGAGAAACAATTAAGAGGTCTAGTTAGAGTATGACACGTGTTATTTTTCAAAATTATGACCATTGGTTTTTCCATCTACAAGAAGAAAACACTTCGGGTTCGACCAGGGTTTTCTCCTCGGTGGCCAACTCTTCAAACAACACTTCGAATATAATTCATGTCTTTTTATTGCTAATTTAGCTCTTCCAAAATATTTTTGAAAGACCTAAAGGGGGTACTGATAGGTTCAGATATTTTCGGAAGAGCACTACTGTCTAAACCGAAGAGGTAGCTCGGAAATTTTGCGTCAAACGTATGATGAACAGTATGACTAAGCCAATCATGACTCAGTTGTGTGCTAATCTATACTAGCCCAATTAGGTTTTGGGATTTAATGATTGAGCCAAATCCAGATTCCGACCCGAACAGCCCGTGGGTCATAAAACAAGTATAAATACCCCAACCACCCTCATTAAAGAGGGTAAGAAAAAATTAATTGCTATAACACACCTCTTTTATCTTTCTACTCTTTACTCCAATATTAAATACCTGAAAAGATAAAAATCTTTCCTAATATACCCTTTGATCATAAACAATCCACACCAATTCTAACCAATCGTTAGATCTACCACTTGTGGGTTTCATTTAGTCGGATATTTTGGAGGCTGGATAACAACAAATAACGAAATCCTCTTTGGCAACCATCCCTGAGCTTGTTCGGAAACATACCAGATATATGATGGGTAAAGTAACGGTAATGATCCACCCGAAGATGTGGTAACCTATTAAAAAAAGTCAGTTCGTCTACAAGTATGAAATAATATATTAACTCTAATACGTTTAAATAAAATAAGTTAAAGCTTATATTTACGCTGATAAAGTGATTGTCATGTACGCGAGCGATTACAAACTCTTCTTCTTTTTTGTAAGAGGGGGTAAAACATCTATCAGCGCTAGATGTATATATTCATGATGCTGACAAAATTCATATATATAGTGTGTATTTAAATGAATTCGCAATCACGTAACAAATGTCTAGAATTGTCATCCAGTTTTCCAAAGGGGAAATTTGGGCAAAGCAATCTAAGTTACGTAGTTCAACAGTCAACCTTTTATAATTACCGTAAAAATAGGTCATACAAAGATAAATCTGATAATATTTCTTCTTTTAGTATGGTTCCCATATGGGTCTATACGTTTTTGTCATAATAAATTTTGTGGGCAACGACTCTGAAACCGCAATGACCATCCAAACTCATGTTCTTAAAATCGAATATGAATAGATGCAAAAATTGGGGGCAATGTTGCAAAAGAAATGACGTATCACTAAGTATTTTTCTGTATTTTGAAGCTTGAGAATCTTAAGAATCTTTGGAGTCTTTTGAGGTTTTATTTTTTTCTTAGTGGTTATAGCTTTTGTTTGACTAGTTAGTGATCTAACGATATTTTTTAATTATATTTGGGAAAATAGTACTTATGCATGATGGGGTTTTAGTGTTATCAGATTTTGCTCGCTTGCATGTTCGAAAAGCGATTTCTCTCTTTTGGTTGAACTGATGTTAGCACATTTACAATCCTTATGTTTAGTCTTTGCCTTCGTGACATATAGCATGACTTTAGTTTTTCTAGGTTCAAATACTTCATGAATTTTTCTTATGATATGTAGTCTACAGTCACGATCGTAACCATGGATTAGAGAACTGATCCTCGTTATTTTTTCCTTAAAAACATTTTCTTTGTTATGTTTGTATTTCTTCAACAAGGTCAACGTTTTTGATATCTTGTTGACTATATCTATATCAAATATATGATTTTGAATTACTAGTAAACCAACCACGTGCACAAGGTAAACCATACTTGCATCAAATATACAATGTTGCATTCCTTTTTATCAATCTATATTCATCTAGCCCTTTTGTATTGCTCTTTCAAAAATTTGAGGGTAAATTCAAACAAAAAACGTCTAATAATCTCAAATATCTAAGGATTTTACTTAGATTGAGAGATTATAGTACTTTTTTATGATTATTTTATATTCGCGTGCTGAATCTCTAGTAAAACATCTACTTTTCTCCAACATAAATCAAATATAAGCATGCATATTCCAATGAAATATTTCAGGGAGGCATTTGCACCTCCCACTATAATATGTGTTACATTAAGCGTCTATTCAAAATTAAAAAAATAATATATTAATTACATTTAATTATAAAAGTTTGGCTTAATGAGTCATTGTGTTGTTGTCAAAATATTTCAACTTGTTAGTATAAGCATAAAAAAACTTTTCACTGTAAGATCTAAGACATGTTTGGGCGCAATTGAGATCTCACAAGGTATGTCTTGTATTCTTATTTCATGAACTCTATGTTTGAGTTCAAATTGGTTATGGTATCCTAATAAATTATCGTATCCCAAGTCTTTTGAAATCCATTGAATAGAACTCTGTTTGTAAAATATTTATTAGTTTTTGTTATGATAATTTTAGCTATGTGTCATCTACATAGGATATGTGTCACTTTTCTTAATATATATCAATTTATTTTATTAGTACCAATTTTCTATCCCGCACCAAAATATTAGGTAAAATGTATTAATTTTTCTCCATTAGAAATCACAAACAAACTAATGCCCACATGTGATTGTCAACCCTTTCAGGACTAAAAAAGGAATATGATTTTAAATGTGATGTTGGTTAACATAACACAAACAATCTCGGATAATAGCATATTGTATCTCGTCGTCTTGTATGTACCATCCATAATAAGGACCTCATGAAACATATTATAAAATCGATAGACGTCGTGTGTCAAAAAATAATTCAGTGATTATTTGAGACCCGTTACTTCTCGTTTGATGTTATTTAATATAAATTTTTTCATTCATTTTATCCAATAAATACTGAATTTATAACTGTCGCATTTCCCCAACATCCGGTGTTTTTGTCTAACATTATAAATGATACGCACATTGAATACATTATGAGGATTAAGCTCATTTAACGAGGGTAAAAATATTATGAGGAACGACACAAGTATAAATAATTTCTTCACAAAATCTTCTTAAGTTGTAGTAAGTTTTTTCGCTTGAAGAAATCATTCCAAATATTCGGTTGGTGGGTGATTATGCCCTCCGCATTCAACTGTAAAAACCATAGCCCATTGTTGACAAGATGAGCACTAAGTTTAAAAGGATAATATTTATTTTTTGTATCTGGA
Organism: Limnanthes douglasii subsp. nivea; assembly: GCA_036936605.1. NCBI lineage: Eukaryota > Viridiplantae > Streptophyta > Magnoliopsida > Brassicales > Limnanthaceae > Limnanthes > Limnanthes douglasii. The sequence goes on from JAUPFV010000003.1 coordinate 143,455,405, forward strand.
TTTCCTCTATTCACCCTATGTGCTTTTGATTGTGCCATAAACTTCCAAATTCATCGCAAGTATAAAACAATCAATGAGTACTCTCACGTTTCCCACAATTGTACCTAATTTTTATTCATGCATATTTCAAACGTATATCGAGATTATTTACCTATAATGTAAGTGCGTATCTCGTGTAGTACACATGCGTGGCGAATAAGTGAATGAGATCCGAATATATTATTTTTTTCTAAAACAATTTTAAAAGGCAAAACAATTTCAAGATCCTAAATTATAAAAATAGAAAGTGTTAATATGAAACCCAAAACTTCTTTTTAAACAGTTATTTTCGAAACCATGACTTGAAAAAAAATGTTTAAAAAAATATGAAGCTTATTTCTAAGACCCAACTCTGAAATAAAATGTTTTTATACATCATACATGATAAAGAGTTATTTGATACGTTGTGCCATGTTCGACACATACCTCATAGTCATCTCAAATTCATAATTTTTTTGCTATAATCATTAAAAATCATTTCCATTTGCATTGGTTTATAATGTACCAAACTAATCAGGCCATGCACATAGATTACCACTTATGAGTGACTCTTGTATCTGTTTAAAATTTGAAAGGTTTTATTCATGTGTTTAAAACAATAAATTTTTTTGTTTTATGTTTATATTTCTTTTACCATTAATACGATTATGCCCACGACCTCGTGGTTTTGCGTTCCCACAAAAGACCGGTTAAATTATTTGATAGTTGTGAAAATTTATAAAATAGTAGACTTACTATCACATTTTTCTATATATTTAAATCAATTCATTAAGGGTGAGACTTTCAATTTTTAATCAAGTTATTTAGATATATTAGACCAGCAACAAATCAATTTGGTTTATGAAAATCAAAACCATTTTTAATTAAAAAAGCTATTCGACTTAAATATTTTGCATAAATATTTCACCCACAATAAACGACTATATATATATAATTTTTTATTATATTATAAAAAAATGTGAGATGTAATTAATAGAAAAATTATAATTTTGAATTATATAAATATTTAATTTTTATTTTAAAATATCACAAATTATTTACTTGTTTCATAGATATAGTTTGGTGTATTAATTTTTTTTGTTCAATTTAGTTTTAATTAGTAAAGTAAAACTGAAACTAAAATAAAAACAAATTGAATTCGGATTGGTTTTCCAAGACAAAAACCAAACGGTATTTTACTAAAATCGACCAAACCTCTAATAATGTATACATATACATATACATATACATATACATATACATACATATACATGTTGGTAAATCATTTATGATGTTTGTCTTACCAAGCATATGAAAAGCCTAATATAGTTTGGCTAATCTATCAAAATTCATATGAAACCACTTTAAATGATTAATATATAATAATTATCTAACATTATATATGAATAAAGTTGATTTAAAAATATATAATCGTAGTTGTTAAAATACTACGTTGCTGTTAGACTCTTGAGGGATAAAGTTTTTTAGGCCTCCTTAATTTGGAACAAATTGTCTATCCCAAGGTATTCTTTCATCACATGGTTGGTCATCCATAATAAACTCACTATTTGAGACAAGCTTATTTGTTAGGCTTTTAACACCCCTCCAGACTGCGTTCTTTATTCCTTTAGCCCCGAAACGCTTGATCACATCCTAACTCTTTGCCTTTATTGTGTCTCTATTTTGGATGCTCTAACTAGGAAGCTTCGTATTAATTCATCCGCCACTTCTTAGGATTCTTGGATTGATGAAGCAAGATCTTAAAATAAATCTGAATATAAATGGGGCTCCACATCAAACTGTCTTTTGCGCCACCATTTATTACGTTTGGACTTAAATAAACTCACGCATCTTCAAAAACAAACAGTCTCTAGGCTCGAACATCGTTCATCATGTATTTTCTGACCTTCGTTACCAATACCACGGCACGAAGGTCAACTTCCCTTTTTAACTGGTCTTACTTTTAGGTTTTTGCTTTACCTTCTGAAGGTATTTTCTTTTATTGTACATGAGCCATTCTAACCCACTAGCCATATGTAAACATTCATTCATATATATATTTTATAAAAAAGACGTCCACTCATATATATATATATATATATATATATATATATAATATTTACTTATTTTTTAGAATGGTTCAATATTCAAAAATATTACATTATAAGTAAACTATAGATTTTTATCCAAAATAGTTTGAAAATTAGTTGACCCAATTCTATGACGTATTTTGGAATAGAATGTAAGCTCTTCATTTTATTAAAAATAAATATATTTAATATTTTAGATATTATTTACATATTTCCTATGAATCTAAATATATTTGTTATCAAATTAAATATTCATAAAATATATGAATTTATAACTTCATTGTATATATTTTTCATTATAAGATATAATCTATAAAACAAGCACATAACGTGTATATATATATATATATTTATTTGGAAAACTAAAATTTTATTAATTTTGGTGAAATTTGGAGATATACAAAGTATTTGACTTAAATTAGAAATTACATCAAAATATAGACCCTTAGATTTTTCAAAATTTTGGAACGCGCCAAATCTTCCCACCTTTGAATTCAGGTTCACAATTTTGTCTTCTTCTTTTCCTTCCTTTAGATTCAACTTTAGTAACTCTTTTCATTCTTTGATGAATACTTAGAAAACATACACCAACTCAAAATTTATTAAAAATACGAGACCTTCACGTGCTATAGGGACTACTGCTTCAGAGTTTTGTTCATTCTTTTGTGAAAAAAACCAAGTTATGTTGAACCAGTCTACTGCTAGACTCATTTCTTTCTCCCTTTTTGTTCCTTTCTTTCATTTAGCTCTTACTCATGGATTAGTGCAAATCAAAGGATACAAAACAGAGGTAAGTCATTTTCCAGTTATGATATAGCCTATTTGTGAATTTTCTAAGAGCATAATTGTTTTCAGATCTTTTGCTAGTTTAAAATTTTTGTAGTCGATTTTTATTTTACATTTTAGGGTCCAACGAGCTAGCTAATCAGCCGCTCTACTATGTTCCCTAAAAATAAAACGAAAGGACATGTTTCTTGTAATCAACGATTGTATACTTTTGATAACTGATTCTAGATAGATTAGGACTTTTGTAGAAGCTATAAGAGAGATAAGAATTTCATAATCTGATTCAATGTCTACTTCCCTTATTCCAATAATTCTGCAAATTTGAAGGCCATCATGTAGTGCACGCGCTTTTTCTTTCAAAAGTGTAAGTTTTCCATAGTTGTTTCCATAGTCGTTTATGATTTCTCCTTTGCTGTCTCGAATAATTATTGCCCCACTTGACTCTCCAGATTGAAGGAAACAAGCGTCAGTATTCATTTTGTATCTTTCTTGCATAAGAGGTGCCCAATTTAAGGTAAGATACTTTCTGTTTTGTTTTGATATAACTTACGCATCCAAAAGTTGTAGCTTCATCCTCAATATGTATCTAGTATTTCCTCATTAGTAATCCTGAATGATCGAGGTGGACTAGCACATTAAAGATGTATTTGACCGTTGTCTTGGATGAGAAATTTTCCCCTTTAATTTTTGTTTTGTTTCTTTGTTGCCAAATAGACCCGCTGATTAGTGAGGGAAGGATTGTCTTTATGTGTGTCTTTGTTGGGGATGACCAGAACCATGCTCGGAATATATGCTTTATTTTTATGAACTTTCTTATATCGACTTTTAATATTCCTACAAAATGAGACCATATACTCCACGCAAAGTCACATGATACAAATAAATGGTTTTTTGATTCAATGTTCCTACAAAACTGACATTTTGATACAATATAGATATATCTAGACTCCATTATTAAATCTATTGGAAGTTTGTTTTGTAAGAGTCTCCAAGCAAGGAAAGAATACTTCCTTAGAAAGATATTATTCCACAGATTTTCAAAGAGAGAGGGTCTGATAGCATTCAAAGTTTATTTAACTCTGAATTGACCATCTTTAGATATTCTCCAGCATATGGAGTCCTTAACATTCTCTTTAATACGTATCTCTAATACTAGCTTTATTGTCAGAGTCTATTAAGTGAATTTTTCAGATTTTATACATTTCATTTATAATTTTCCCAAAATATGTTTACAGGAATACCTTTGAACCAGTCATCATTTGTATTATTGTCAAGCTCGATTAAGGGAGGATCACCATACCAATTGTCCAACCACATGTCCATGTTACCTTCACCTAGTTTCCATTTGATTTTCTACTCTGCAAAGTCTTTTATATTGCATAGCCTCTTCCATGTTTGGGATCCTTTTTTGAAGAAGTTTGTTTGTAAAGTATGTTTACCTTTACAGTAGATACTATGGATAAGATAAGCCCATAGAGATTTATTCTCTCTGAATCTTATCCATAGTTTGCAGGTGAAAGCTGTCTGAATATCTAGTAAACTTCTAGTATTTAAGCAACCCTCACCATATGTTTTGCAGATATTTGGCCAAGAGGACAAATTTATTTTGGTATCTTCATTGGTTGAGTCACACATGAACTTGTTCAGCAATCTTTCAATTTTGGTGATGATAGAGTTTGGGAGCCAACAACTTTGTGACCAGTATTGATGAATGGGCATAAGAACTAAATTGATTAAGGTCAGCTTTCCTCCAAATGATAGCAATTTCTCATTCCAACTTTCTATTTTTGCCTTTATATTTTCTAGTTGAGGTAGAAAACCGATTGCTTTATTATTATGACTTAATGTTATGTTTAATTATGTCGTTAGGAGATTGCTTAGGCTGAAATTTGTCTGAATTGCTAGAGCGTTTCTTCTGTTCAGTGAGAGTCTAGAAGCTGTAATAATGGTTGTTTTCTCTTTATTTAGAGACTGGCCTGAGATGTTCTGGTACACCTGCAAAAGTATTCTAATTTTCTCCATAAAAGATGATAGTTCACTAGTAAAAATAAGTAAGTCATCTGCAAAAGATAGGCTAGGGATTATCAGATTGCTTATGTTTAAGAACCTTAAGGATTTATCTTTTGTAAACATATCATTTAAACCTCTTAGAAATATCTCTTCAGCTAATATAAAGATACTAGGGGACAGTAGATCCCCTTGTCTCACACCCCTTTTAACTTTTAAGAAACCTACTGATTCTCCATTAATAAGGATAGAAACATGTACAGATTTTATGATGTTACCCACTATTGAGATAATTCTGTTATTAAAGTCATATCACTTTGAAAATTTGAAGATAAAGTTGTGGGAGAGGTTGTCGAAAGCCTTTGTCATATCCACCTTAATGATTATATTCCCAACTTTTGTTTTTCTGCCAATGTCATGCACCAACTCTTTTGCAATCAGATTATTTTCATGGATGGATCTGCCTTTAACATATGCTACATGTTCTTCAGAAATCATTTTCGGAAACAAAGAAGAAAGCCTGTTATTAAGAATTTTAGATATGATTATGTTTAGCATAGAACAGAGACTTATTGGTCTCTACTGCTTCTAGTATTATGGATTGTCTACTTTAGGAATTAAGCATATATCAGTTGATAATATGCTCTTTGGAATGTCTTGGCCTTTAATAAAGGATCTCATTGCATTGCATAGGTCGTGTTTATGATACTCCAACATGTTTTAAAGAATCATCTATTGTATCCATCTACCCCAGCAGCTCCTTTAGAGTTGATGCTTTGTGTGATCCATATTTCTTGATCTGAAGGCTCAGCTAACATAAAACAATTGTCAGAATAATCAATTAATTTTGGGATAACATTAAATATGTCAGCATTTATGTAATCTTCTTGTAGTTTCTGACTGGGATATGAAGGCATAGATATAATGTTTTTGAAATATTCTATTGTTGTAGATTTGATGTCATCCTCCTCACTAATCCATTTGTTGTTATGATTAATTCCAGCAATACTTGACTTCCTTCTTCTTCTTTTAACATAATTGTGAATCTTCGTGTTTTTATCTCTATATTTGATCCAGTTTGAGTAACATTTTTGTTTCCAGTACTCTTCTTCCATAAAGAGGGTCAGACAATGTTTAGCAATTGTTTTGGCCATATTTTGTCTTCTTGACTATTATAGTGTATAAAACTGATCCCACAAGATTTAAATTTTTCCTCTGTTTGAATAACTTTGTCAAAGATGTTTCCAAAGTATTCTTTATTCAAAGTTTGCAATACCTTCTTCAATATCTTTAGCTTATTCCATAATATAAATAGGGGGTATCCATTAATTGGTTCTTTCCAACTAGATTCTACAATTCCAATGAAGCATTTTTCTAGAAGTATTGATTTTGTTTCTGCAAAATATTCAGCCCATTCATGATTGATAAGCACTCGATCTAGGCGCTTCCACTTTGTCTTGTTAGTCTATATAAATTGACTCACCAAAAATCCTGCATCTTCTAAAAACAGTCCTTAATAACATCGTTAAAATCTGTAGAAATTTGATTGCAAAAGTTTGTACAACCCAGTTGTTCATTACAAGATGTAATAGTGTTGAAATCACCCATGAGTAGCCACTCATTTGATAAATTTTCAATGCTTTCGATCATGTTCCATAATTCCATTCTTGTTGCTCTTTGATATTTTGCATATACATAGGTGATTGAGAAGATTTTATTAATTAGATAATACATAATGTTGATGTGTATACATTGCTCACAGTCTCTAAGAATGTTTATCTAAACATATGCATTCCAAAGAAACCAAATTTTGTTAGATATATTAGCAAAGAAGTTAGGAAGACTTAGCTTGGTTTATAAGGATTTTATTTGATTGGTGTTTATCATAGATTCCTGGAAGCAGAGTATGGAGATCTTCTCTTTTTTAATAATTGATTTCAATCTTCTGATAGAATTCTTGTTTCCTGCTCCTCTTATGTTCCAACATAAGATCTTGATCATTTTGGGTTAATACGTGCAGATCTTTAAACTGAAGAGATTGAATAAATAAAGGTTTGTTCTTTTTGTTTGCTCTAGCAATCTTCGGCTTCTTGTCTAACAATTTTCGGAAACTTGGGTCTATTTCTTTTGTTCTGAGGGTTGGAGTAATCGGGAGACTACCAGTGTTCTCTTTGTTAGGTGTGATGTACCCAGGGGAGTTGGAATCCTCAGATTGAGAAGAATTTTGTTCAGTCACCAGCGACTTGATTACTTCAGTTATATCCTCTTCATCAACTTCATCCTTGTTCTTAGTAGGTAAATTATGTTCATTGTGACTTGGTTATTTAGTCATTGATCCCAGTTCTTCATTACTTTTACTCTTTTCTTTCGATTTTGTTGTTGTTTCGCTTGGATTGTTTGGCACACGTGCTTGTTTGTCCTTCTATGTATTATGGGATGTATTAGTGTTATCTTCAAATGTATGATCTTTTTGTTATGACTTCAGTTTTTTACAGGTTGATTTATCATGGCCTACATGAGAGCATAAATCACAATACTTAGGTACATTCTTGTAGCTTAGATGAATCCAAGCTCTCTTATTTTCTCCAAAACCAAGCCACATGTTATGTTGTAGTTGCCTTGAAACTTCAATCTCAATCCAGGCATAACAAGCATTGTATAATGCTTAGGATCCAAAATTTGATTGGGTTACCTATTACATATGAAATTGAGTTAACAATCTTTTCATTGTATAAGTTTTTAGGAAACCTTTTTATTCTGACCCAAACTGGCACAATTGGACATTCTTTCTTTGGACTAAAAGTAGGTAGCCATTTAAGAACTCTCATTGAATATTGGTCTACTGTCTAAAACCCTCTACTCTACATTTTGCAGATATCTTCACGTAGTGAGAACTCAAGAAATAGATGTCGCGAGTCCAGTTGGTATATGAGAAATCTCCTTCAAACCTTCTATCTTCAAAGATTTTGTCCAGTATTTATTTATTAGGAAGATCATTTGAGAATTTTCCTACTAACGTATATGTGGTAGATGATTGGAGACACTCTCATAATTCCTCATCAAATTGTAAGTCAGTGTGATCATCCTTATACTTTATATATTATGGTTTGAAGTTTTCCTTTTTTTACAATATTTGTATCAGCTTTAAGGTAAGATTTCTTGCTAGAATTCTGTATTTGGATCTTCTTATGGCTCAGTTCTTGATCAAAGAACTTTATAAGGAAATCCTTGGTAAACTTGACTACATTTGAATTGCTGATAAGAATGAAGAAATCCCTGGAGCAGGATTAGATGGTCTTTGAATCAGCTTGTGACAGAAGAAACTTAAATACAGAGAATTCAAGATTGCTCTGCTTTTGAGTCTTCGAGATGAAAGACAAATTGTTGACGATTTCTTCCAGTGGTATTCAAAGTAGAAAAAGGCCAGCAAGAAGGATTTATTAAAGCAAATCGATCTTAGAGAAGCATTGCCAAGAGATTCAAGTTGAGAATTTATGAATCAGAGATTCAAGAAATTACACTTTTTTTTAGCTTTTTTCTTACAATAAACCTATTTAGTATAGTAGTATAACTCATCATTTTTTCAACAAGTACATAATTTATTGTTTAGTCAAATTCTTCAAATTTTCGACATTTCTTTGTTATATTTTTGTTAATATCAAACACAATATTAAGTCCAATCAAAATATTCAAAAGACTTTTTAAGATTTTGAATTTTATTATTATCTTTAAACATCTTTAGTATTTATCCGAATATTTGTGTTCATATACCAATTCCAACATTTGGAATACTAAACACATTCTCTTGTAACTAGTTTATTTACTTATTAAATGGAAAACTATTGTTATGCTATTTGTCAATTTTTATTGTCTATATTTTTACTATAAAACTTTTATACATGCAAACTTTGAGTATTAGAACATAAATTTGATTTTTTTTTATATTATGACATAAATATATGAATAAAAAAATTACAAAATATGTTATTGATTAAGTTTTTGTACATCCAGTTTTCGTTATTTTTTACTAATCATTTATTATAACATGATAATAATAGTTTTCGAAAAATAATATTTTTAGTTATAATCTAGTTTTTAAAAAACAATGAATAAAAGATAAAATAAAAATAGCTTGCCTTTATATTTTACTATCTGATCAACAAAACCAAATATATCTAAAATCTTTTATATTTTTCACTATAACCGGTTAAAATAGTGCACTTTATGTCAAATCCATGCAAATATTTAAACTAGTTTATGTAAAAAAAATTGAATTTATATTAACTTTTAATAAAAATTATATTTATTTTCTGGAGAGTTATTCATAACCACCAAACTAAAAATAAAATTAACAATAACCATCTGAATTTTCAAGTTTACCAAAAACCACATTCAACATAAAATCTTCCAAGATGCCAATCGCGTATAAAAACACAGAAACCATATCATTTCACTTTCTTCTTCACGCTCGTGAACACGCTTTCTCTTTCTATTGAATAGAAACACTTAGATCTCTCAAATTACTAATTCATGTAACAAATTCCAGTGAGTTCTTAAGCATTTCAGCATAAAGCAGTTACTAAATCGGATTTTTCACAAAGAAATTACCTTTATTTTGTCTACATCTTTGTACTTAATGTGTTTTCTAATAACATGCATGATCGAAGAACTGTTTGTATTTTGTTTTCATAATTTATATCTATTTGTACGCAACCAACGGTACAATTAGTAACCTATGAACTACTTGTGTAAATGTTTAAAGGTTTCCGATGATTTTATTTTTATTTGTTTGTAACCCAATTTAACGTATTTACGCACCCAAACTTACAGTTAGTTTCGAGACTCGGTTTTATTTTGTTTTTCAAACCTAAAAGATTTTTTTGGCAACCCAGTTGAACTTATTTACGCATTTAACTTAGACTAGCTTCCATACTTAGTTTCTATTTTGTTTTTAAACCAAAAAGAAGTTTTTTGTAACCCAAATGAATGTATTTATGCACCCAACTTACAGTAGTTTCTAAACCCATTTTCTATATTGTTTCTCAAACCTCAAATAACGTTTTCCCCAACTTAAATGAATGTATGTATGCACCAAACTTACAGTAGTTTCTAGATCCGCTTTCTATTTAGTTTTTCAAACTTCAAATATTTTACCTAATTGAACGTATTTACGTTTCCAACTTACAACAGATTCTAAGACCAATTTATACAAATGTCTTTTTCACATCTAAAAGACTTTAATCGTAAATAAAATGAACGTATTTACAAATCCAACTTACAGTTAGTTTATATAACAACTTCTTGTTTTATTTTTCAAACCTAAAATATATTTTTCTAACCTAATTAAATATATTTACGCACCCAACTTACAGCAGTTTCCATACTTAGTTTCTATTTTGTTTTTTCAAGCCAAAAAAGCTTTTTCTGCAACCTAATTAAACGTATTTACACACCTAACTTACAATAGTTCTTAAACCCACTTTCGATTTTGTTTTCCAAACCTAAAGAATTGTTTTACAAATCAATTGAACGTATTTACGCACCCAACTTACAATAGTCTAATTACTAATTTATATGTTTTTTGAATTTTTAATATAGATAAAAAATGTGAAAAATATTTAAGATATAAGACTCAAGTTCATTAGCTCGTATGTTTTATCTATATATAAAAACTTTATACTCTATATACTCTATACTCTTTCTAAATAAACGAAAACCCTTATTGTTCATTATCGGCTTCTTCTTCTATTTGTTCTCTCTTTGTTTGGTAACATAGTATGAAAACATGTTTGATCCTTAGAGTTCGTCAGGTATTCTGCTTCAATTTGATTTGTTTGATCTTATTTCAGATCTTATTGTGCTTAGAGATTTGGAATTCACTTTGGGGTTAAGATTTGTTTGGAGTTGTTTTGTTTCGGATCTATTACTTGGTGAGGTTTATTCTCGTCTGAGGGTAAGTTTGTAATTTTGTTTAGAGTTTGTGAAAGTTTGTAAGTATTTAATGTTTGAATAGAGAGTAGAGGGAGAATTAAGCAGCCTGGTTGTATTTAATTTTCATTACCCTCATTTAATGTTGGTGGTTGGGTATTTATACCCTTACATATGAGCCTTATGGGCTTTCGGGTCATGTTTAATGGACTCAGGTCAAGTTCAAGGACCCATGAGCTCTTAGTAGGAGAGCAGGCAGCTTAGTCAAGAAGTGTTTAGGTTTTAAGTACTTTAGTTCTTGTTCGAATAGTCCAATGGGTGAGGTGTTCGAACTGCCCTGTCCGGTTAGGTAGTTTCTGTCTGAACTGTCCCTGTCTGTAATGGTAACAGAATCCAGACTCATCAGTAGCCCCTTTTTTTAGGTGTTTGTTCAAAAACTTTTGTCAAAACCTGAAAAACAGTCCGTTGTCAGTGATAGTTTCATCCGGACAGGTCTTTCGAACTGTGTTATGGTTTAATCCGGACTGAAAAAAGCTCTTTGAACCAGAACGGTTTTTTGCCAAAGTTCATGGGACACGTGTCTCACTTTGGTTCGTTACTTTAGCCGTTTTTTCACCTTGAATTTCGCACCCACCTTCTCTGAAAAGCAACCTCTTCATTAATGAAGGTGACATCAGCGCCGTCTCTTAATCATTGCAAATCTTTTCAAATTCTCCTAGGAATCAAAACTTCTTTTTGGGGTTTACTATAAATCAAAACACTTTTCCACTGTTTTACTATCACTTTCATTTTCACTCTGCTAATTTTCAGAGCTTTCTCTCTCAAACACAAGTTCTTTACCTTGGTTGTTTATGTTCACGGCTAGGAACGCTTTAATCAGAGGCGGGTGGCTCAATCTATCTGAATTAGTCAGACCGAAGAGATTGTTCAAACCAGCCTTTCCCCTATTATCTCAGGTTCATCGGTTCAAGAGTCAGAACCTACTGTCGAACCAGGCTTAACCGTTACTAGTTTTAGAAAACCTTCCCCATTCTTAGCCATGGGGTCTGATGCTGATACTTCTCCCAACAAGCTGGTTGATCGAAGAAAAGGCCGGCTGGTCAAAGGGCAGGCCTCCAAAGGCACCCCTTCGAAATCAGGTGCCAGAGATAGCAGTACAGGGTCAGAAGCACCCATAAAAGCACACATGGACAGGCTGTCCGGTCCGGAGGCTACTGGCTTAAACCCCCGAAGAGAAACCTCCATATCAGAGCCCCAGCCGGAGGCCAGAGTGCAGGAGAGCGTTGAAGCTCATTAGTCCGGTGGTCAGACTGAACCAACTCCAAACTCCCCTCTCACCAAAACTACTGAAAACCCTTCCTCAATAATGGAGGAAATAATGGAGGACTCTATCGAAGAGGCTCCGTTCGAGTCTGAACCTTCCGGACAGACTAGTGATGTTGTTGCTGCCCAGAAGGATAAGGGCAAGGAAAAGCTATGCTTAAGGCATCCGGATCTGCCGGAGTGCCTCGAAGGAAAAGTGGGACCTTGTTTCCACAAGGTAAACGTTAAATACCTTCTTGCTTTACAAAAAATCAACTATGCCTTCATCCATACAGCTGAGTTGGGCCGGATGCGTACAAAATGGGGAATTCCGGAGAATGTGAAGATAAGAATCCCCATAGACCCCGAAACCCCAATGGACTGTAAACTCAATGAAATAGTCATTTTCACTGAGATTTTTAATTGGGGTCTAAGGTTTCCCTTAGATCCGAAGATAGTTAGGTATTTTCACCTTATCAAGCTCTGCCCTAGTCAACTGAGCCCCAACGCCTCGTACACACTTATGGCCTGCATTATGGCCTCCAGGCTCTCCGGGATTCCTCTACCAATGGAGGAGTTCGCAGCTATGGCCAGTCTCTGCAGGAACCATCACATTCCCTTCTTTCACTTCAACATGGGTGATAATTATAAAGCAGTGGATGATCTGCTTGAGTCAGAGAGAAATTGAAGGACTCAATTCCTGTTCGTAAGTGGTGCTTGGGAGAACGGGAGGAAAATCAAAGTCGAAGTCAATCCAAGTCTCCTCACCAGCAGATGGAGGAGTGATCGTAAGGCTCCTACTTTACATTCTTATTTCTTCTTTTATCGAATTTGCTTAAACTGACTGGTCTTGTCTTTTTTCTTAGCAGAACTGCCAATGACTTCAATGACTACCTAAAGTCCGGGCAGACCACTTGTACCAAGATCAACACTTGGGCTGCTGAAAAGTGGGGGAACCGGTTTCACGATGCTTTCACAGGAGGCAACTTGGCAAGGTCTCACCTCTGGAACACTACTGGCCGGAGGGACTTGACCTGGGAAGAACTCACCACTCCACCCCCTACGGATGTAGTCCTCAAGAGAACACACGAACCGGATGGGTCACTTTACTTGCCAGGCCGGGCCAAGGCCCCGAGTAAAATGAAAGGCAAGAAGAAAAAGGGCAAGAAGGCTTTAGGTGAAGCTAACCCTGCCGAGGTGGAGGAGGCTGCTCCAAGAAATCCAGAGGGGCCAGCCCCAAGCCAGATCGATGCTGCTCTCTTGGAAGTACTGGAGCAGGAGAGTGTTAGGGAAGAGGTTCAATCCCCAAAACCCCCAAGGGCTCCCAAGAGAGACCGAAAACGGGGAGCAGATTGCAAGGACATGGAGGCTAAGAAAAAAAAGACCTCCAGGGGTGATGAACTCTCTCTCCGGACTTCGGAGCCTCTCCCCCCTGTAGACCCTCATGATCCGACAAGAGCAGAGGAGATTCCTGGTGACTTTGACACCGACGAGGTCGGAGGAGGAGACCTTAGCATCGATGGTGTTGACATCACAGGGCTCGATGAACTCGATGACTATTTTGCCAACCTCCCCAGAGACAATTTTGTTGGGCCTTACCTCCCTCCGAGTACTTCGAACACCGTCACTTTTAATGGTAAGACTTTTACTGTTTCAAGTGAAAGGGATATTATGGCTCACTTCATATTAAGTAATGTTCAGCCAGTGCTTGTTTTGGAGAAACAAGTTCGAGGTCAGGCAGATATCATCAAAGATCTCAAATCTGACAAAGAGAAACTGTCCGATGACCTTCTTACTGCCACTCAACATGCTGACATTCTGAAGGGAGAGAATGAGGAGCTAAAGAAGAGCCAAGAGGGTGGATCACAAAGGTTGCCACTTCAGAAGACACTATCAAAGAGCTCCGAGAGAAGCTGTCCGGATTGGAGAAAATATCTCACCTCTTCGAAAGAGGAGGCAAAGGCCAAAGATCAAATCATTCACAACTTGACAAGCGACAAAATTACGCTCGAGAACACAGTGTCCAAGGCCGTAGAGGAGAAAGCTGATCTGCTAAGAGAGCAGGAGGCCAAAATTCAGGCCAAGATCGATGCTTATGCCAATAGCGTAATAGACACTCAAGAGGAAATGTATGCCAAGGTGAAATCGGACATGGTCCTGCTCTTTCATGAGAAGTTCCCGAAGAGGAACCTGGGATATTTGTGGCTTCATGTAGAGTACGAAGACCTTCCCTTCCACACCATGGCTGATGGAGACTTGCATGATTATTCCAGTGCTTCCTCCTCTGACGAAGAAGAAAACATTGGGGAGGGCCCTCACGAAGAGAAAGACGATCCCAAGAAGAAGAACATGACAAGTGAGGCTGAGCCATCTTCAAAGGCTCAGTCTTAAATTATGAATTATCTTTTCACTTTTCATGTTACCTGAACTAAAGTCCTTGGAAGGCCAAGGCGTTTTTGTTATTGTGTCCGGCATTTGACCGGATAGATCTTTTGTTTTGTTTGACAATTGAAAAGTCCTTGGAAGGCCAAGACACTTAGGTTATTTTAATGAATATCTTTGTTTTGCACAACTCTTGTATTCTTCCATAGTTTGTTTCAATTTTGGTGGCTAGTATTTAAATAGCCCTTAGTTATTTCATAAGCATTCTAAAGTGAGAGTGTTTAAATTCTCCGATGACAAATGTTTAAGTAGTCATCATTCCCTTAATTTAATCCGGATGGTATGACAAAAAACAAAGTAAGAACACTTCAAAAAAAATTAAGAAGGCATCAAATTTTATTGAAAAGCCCGGACACCTCATTAAAACCTCCCCGTGCCACCAGGGTAGGAAAGAGTATGCCCCCAAATATTTACATGGATTTTTAATCAACTAAATATTTACATAGCTTTTACTCCAACTACATTCTGAGATGCTCAATATTCCAGGGGTGATTTAAAACCCTTCCATCTTTATCTTCTAGCCAGTATGTTCCAGGTTTGAGTATTTCAATGACCATATAAGGTCCTTCCCAAGTTGGGGCTAGTTTGCCGAGCAGCTTCTCTTTGGTGTGTAAGAAGACCTTCCTTAACACCTTGTCCCCCGGCTGAAAATCTCTTCTTCTAACTCTAGAAGCAAACCTTTTTCTCATCA
Source organism: Limnanthes douglasii subsp. nivea (assembly GCA_036936605.1). Classification (NCBI taxonomy): domain Eukaryota; kingdom Viridiplantae; phylum Streptophyta; class Magnoliopsida; order Brassicales; family Limnanthaceae; genus Limnanthes; species Limnanthes douglasii. The sequence goes on from JAUPFV010000003.1 coordinate 143,470,669, forward strand.
AACCCTGATAGTGTGCAGCTCCAAGGTGAGCCTTAACTCGTCTTTCTTCTATTAGGTCAAGTTGACCCCTGATTGCCACTTCGTTAGCTTGTTCGGAGAAATTGTGAACTCGAAAAGAAGGGAGAGTTGCCTCTATGGGGGCTATGGCATCCATCCCATAAACTAAGGAAAAGGGTGACTCTTGTGTTGCAGCCCCAGGAGTAGTCCGGTAGGCCCACAAAACCTCTTGTAAATAGCTAGGCCACTTCCGAGTAGCCCCTTCCAAATTCTTCTTTAAACCGGACAGTATAGTTCTGTTAGCCACTTCAACCTGACCATTCGCTTGTGGGTGGAAAAGTGAAGAGAAGCAATGTTGTATACCCCTCGAGGCACAGAAACTCTCCATTTCCTTGTTGTCAAACTGTGGCCCATTGTATGTCGTTATCTTTTGTGGAACACCAAATCTGCAACAGATGTTGGATAAAATGAATTTTATGACAGCTTTTGATGTTGTTCCTGCCATGGGCTGCTTCAATCCACTTCGAAAAGTAATCTATAGCAACAATTATAGTTCTGCGTCCTCTGGACGCCATAGGAAGAGGTCCCACCAAATCCAACCCCCATCGAGCAAAAGGTATAGGCTCATAAATTGACTTTAAAGGGATGGTTGGGACATGAATTTCATTACTATATCTTTGGCATGGATCACACCTTCTCACCAGTTCCTTAGCGTCTTGCATTATAGAGGGCCAATAATAGCCAGCCAGTAAAACTCTCCTTGTTAGAGCCCTGAACCCACAGTGAGTTGATCCCTCACCATCATGTAATTCGGAGAGGACTACTTGAGACTCATCATCTCCCAAACATCGCAAAAGAGGTTTACTGTAAGATTTTTTATACAGAACGTCTCTTAGTATGACAAATCCACGAGCTTTGTGCTTCATTTTTCTTGCTAGTGATTTATCCTGAGGTAAGATGCCATCGGAGAGGTACTGCATGAGAGGAAATCTCCAATCTTGAGGTTGTTTCATCTGTACATCGAAAGTTTGTTCCTCTTTACCCATATCAAGTTGAATGGAAGGGCTTTCCAGTACATGGATCCAAGGATATGACTCAGTGTATGTTATGGTTGCCAAGGAATCTACTAGTTCATTTTCTGTTCGGGGTATATGCTCATAAACAACGCTTTTGAATTTAAGTGCCTCATTTTTAAGAAGAAGTAAGTACTTCACTAGTTGCTCATTTTTTGCCTCAGATTGACCTTGTGCCCGGTGGATAAGAAGCTGGGAATCGGTCATCAGCTTGACCCTTTTGGCCCCACAAATATAAGCTAACTTTAAACCAGCTATAGCTGCTTCGTATTCGGACTCATTGTTGGAAGCCCTAAAAGCAAAACATATAGCCTGGTACATTTTGTCACCATATGAAGAAGTCAGGCACACCCCTGCACCACACCCCATAGTACTGGATCCACTATCTGTCCGGATGACCCAGACCTTTTTGTCTTTCATTTCAGTAGTCTGCTCCGTATCCCTATCAGAGTGGAATTCAACTAAAAAATCAGCCACAACTTGGGCTTTGACTGCTGTTCGAGGAGCAAAATCAATATCGAAGTCCCCCAATTCCACTAACCATTTAGTCATTCTACTTGAAATGTCTGCCTTTTGAAGGACATTTTTCAAAGGAAAAGATGTTCGGACGATAATAGGATGAGCCTGAAAATAAGGTCTCATCTTCCTTGCAGCAATTACGGCATTGGACAGTAAATCGTCCCTCGACTATCGCGTTTGGTGGCAGATAGTCCCTTGACTTTCAAATGTCCGTTGACAGTCCCTGGACTATCGCGTTTGGATAAAGTTAGTCCACCAGATCCTCAGATCTATGAGAGGCTGCCACCTGTCACCATAGTCCCCAGATTTTTGTATCACCACTAGTCCCTTGAGTTTAGGTCAAACCAAAAATGTAGAATATTACGGATAACTAAACTCAAGGGACTAGTGGTGATACAAAAATTTACGGACTATGGTGACACGTGGCAGCCTCTCATGCATCAGAGGATCTGATGGACTAACTTTATCCAAACGCGATAGTCCAGGGACTGTCAACGGATATTTGAAAGTCAAGGGCCTATCTGCCAGCAAACGCGATAGTCGAGGGACGATGTACTGTTCAAAGCCCAGCAATTACCAAGGCTAATGCTAATTTTTCGAGCTTTAAATAGCGTTTTTTTGCATCTATCAAGCTCTTGCTGATGTAGTACACCGGATGAGGGTAATTATCCACCTCTCTTACCAATACAGCACTAATGGCACAACTTGAAACTGCCAAGTATACGAAGAGTGTCTCTCCATCAACAGGTTTAAATAAAGTCTTGGGAGAGGACAGATGTTTCTTAATCTCATTGAAGGCCTCATCGCACTGTGAAGTCCAGTCAAATTCCTTTGTACCCTTTAGAGTTTGAAAAAACAGGGCACATCTGTCCGAAGACCTTGAGAAAAACCGATTTAAAACAGCCAACCTCCCAGTCAACCGTTGTACTTCTTTAACATTCCGAGGAGGCTCCATTTGGAATAAAGCATTAAGCTGGTCTGGATCGGGCTGTATCCCTTGCTCACTTATTATATAACCTAGGAATTTCCCGGACTGCACTCCGAACACACATTTTTCTGGATTTAGCTTTAAATTCACTTTCACTAAATTAGCAAAAGTTTCTTGGAGGTCTACCAAGTGTAGTTGTTCATCCACACTTTTCACCATCATGTCATCAATGTATACTTCCATATTTCTTCCAATTTGATCAGCAAAGGCTTTGTTCACCAATCTTTGATAAGTAGCCCCAGCATTTTTCAATCCGAATGGCATCACCTTGTAGCAATGAAGACCCCTGTCAGTGACAAACGTGGTATGCTCCTGATCCTTCGGATCTACTTGAATCTGATTGTACCCGGAAAAAGCATCCATGAAGGATAGTAGCTTATTTCCAGAAGTTGAATCTACTAGCTGATCAATCTGGGAGACTGGATATAAATCTTTTGGGCAAGCCCTATTGAGATCTGTGAAGTCAATGCACATACGTCACTTGCCATTTTTCTTTTTCACCAAGACCGGATTGGCAGTCCACAAAGGATATTGAGACTCCTTTATATGCCCCATTTTTGTGAGCCTGTCAACTTCTTGAACAATAACATCAGCCTTTTCCTTGGAAAAAGCCCTTCTCTTTTGTACCACAGGTGCTATGTCTCTCTGAATGGATAGGTGATGTGATATAATATCTGCTGGAACCCCAGTTACATCAACATTGCACCAAGCAAACACATGCTGATGGTCTTCTAGAAACTTCAACATTCTATTCTTCAGTTCGGACGGTATTTTGGACCCTATCTTAACATTTTTTCCTTCTTCTAAAGAATGTGTTTCAACTTCTTCAACCTGTATCAATACTTCAGGGGTCTCTCTGGGGTCATCAATTTCACCCTCACCCCAGAAAGCCCCTCAAACTGTTATTCTTCATTGATACGAACTGCTCCCAACGTCCGTGGAGCCAGTGCTGTAGCATAACACTCTCTTGCAACCTTTTGACTGCTTCAGACAACTTCCACTTGTCCTTGAACATCATATTTCAAACATTGGTGGACTGTCGAGGCCACCGCATGCATCCTAGAGAGCCAAGACCTCCCTAAAATAGCATTATAACAAGTGGGACAATCCACCACAATAAAAAGTATCCTGACCATCTTCTTGAAAGGGCCCTTGCCCAACAAAACTTCCTCTTCAAACTCCCCGATCACATCTGCTGAGCTCCCAGTGAAACCCATAATTGATCTATCCGACGCTGAATTACGGCTAGATTTTTCATCTTTTTGTAAGTGGTTAAGAAGAGGATATTGGCTGAGCTTCCAATATCTACCAAGATTCGTCTTATGTCATTGCCCCCAATGGATGCTCCTATGACAACAGCATCTTCATGAGGGCCAGCTATATCCCTTAAGTCATCTTCATCGAAAACAATGAAGGGAAATGGAATTTATGACTGATAGGAGGTCATGCCTCCTTCTAGCTGGGTGGATAAGGTATGGACGTGCCTCTTCTTTGAAGAAGCAGTAGGAGTTGTCATATTATCCCCTCTGAAAATTGTAAGTGACTCAAAAAACTTGATAAGCCCGGAGACCATTTTACAACGTTCCTCAATGGTACCTACTCTATTTCGAGTTGGATCAGGATCCAAGTATTCTGATTCTACATCAAATCTTTCAATTATAACCATAGCTCCCTCCGGAGCAGCATTGCTTGGACCAACCCGATGAGCATTATCAGGCCTATTTCCTCCTCTTCTTTTGACATATGCCCCCAGCTTTCCTCTTCCAATCAAGTTTTGAACTTCTTGTTTAAAGGCTATACAATCGTCAGTGGTATGGCCAGTGTCATTATGGTACTGGCAGAAAGAGTTGTTACGATGTTCCCTGGGAGATTCCAGTGCGGCCGGTCTCCTATAGTGCACTTCTTTTTTTGTTTTATCATAAATGGTGGCCACACTTTCTTTTAATTCTGCAAACCACTCCGGTTGAACCCAAGGCCCTCTCTTATTTCTAGATTATTGACTATGGGCAGGTGCAGCTGGCTGAGATTGAGCTTTAGCCCTGTTGTGCCCCTGTCCGGTCTCCCTTGCCTTGTTCCCGGACTGATTTTGGTTAGGGTTTGGTGCAACCGGGCCAGACCTCACCTGCCTGTGCACCCTAGTTTTCTTTGTTTCATCAACATTGATTTGCTTTCCGACTTGATTCAGTAAACCTCCCCAAGTCATGGCTTTCTAACTGGTCACTAAATCAGCCAAATTTCCAGGGTTTAAGCCCTGTCTCAAGGATGCTATTGCTACTTGCTCGAAGCAATCAGCCAACCCATTTTTGGTGTTTACAAAACGACTTATGTATTCTTTCAATGATTCGTTTGGTTCTTGGGCACAATGGATTATTGTGTCCCTATTGCCCTTCAACTCTTTACTCCCAACAAACTGCCTTCGAAAGGCCACCCAAAAGGTATCAAAATTCTTGATGCAACCTTGAGGTAGGCTGTTATACCACTTTAGAGCACTCCCCGTAAATGATTGGGAGAATTCTCTACAGAGTAACTTGTCGTCATCATCAAAATTCATCATAAAGTTTTTAAATTGTTCCAAGTGGTTGTCCGAATCAGTACTGCCATCATATTTTTCCATTTTAGTGCTATCGAACCTCTTAGGGAGGTTTCAAGACAAAATCTTGGAAGACAATGGAGATTCTCTCCAATTCCGGCCACGACTGAACACAGTATCCTCACTGGGAGTTGCAAAGATACCTGGTTCATCATGGAAGGCGAAAGGATCCATCAGCATCCGATCTACATGCCTCCAGCTGTGAGATAATCCTTTGCCTATATTTTTTTGTTCAATTTCCCATGTCTATCCCTTTTTCTTGAATATTTTTTAATCAACTTTTGCTTCTTTTTGGATCGGCGCTCATCACTGCTGGAGGACAAGGACTCTTCGACTCCATCCTCGTCCGAGGAGCTACCAGAAGATTCTGAGTCTGAATCAGAACTTTCCACTGGCTTAGACCGGTGAGACTTTTTGGAGCTAGCATGAGTCTTCTTGATGCTCACATGATTCTTCGAAGGCTCATGCTCTCTAGGGTTGTCGGTATGATGAGCGATTGCTGCTTTTGACTTTTCCTTTATGCCCATCTTAGCCTTCTCTGCCCTTAGAGCTTTTATCTCGCCCTTTAATCTATCACGCTCTTCGATGGTGTATTCATCATTTTCACCCACCACTTCAAGCAATGCTGGTGGTACTTCTGGGGCGTCCGGATTCATTCAGACTGAGTTTTCCTGTTGGTTTCGAATGCTTGATTCAGGCACCGTCGTGCTCCCACTGTGGTCGCAAATTTGGTGAGGTTTATTCTCGTCTGAGGGTAAGTTTGTAATTTTGTTTAGAGTTTGTAAAAGTTTGTAAGTATTTAATGTTTGAGTAGAGAGTAGAGGGAGAATTAAGCAGCCTGGTTGTATTTAATTTTCATTACCCTCATTTAATGTTGGTGGTTGGGTATTTATACCCTTACATATGAGCCTTATGGGTCAAGTTCAAGGACCCATGAGCTCTTAGTAGGAGAGAAGGCAGCTTAGTCAAGAAGTGTTTAGGTTTTAAGTACATTAGTTCTTGTTCGAACAGTCCAATGGGTGAGGTATTCGAACTGCCCTGTCCGGTTAGGTAGTTTCTGTCCGAACTGTCCCTGTCCGTAATGGTAACAGAATCCGGACTCATCATTACTAGTGTGCTTTAATTTGATTTATTTAATCTTATTTCCTATCTAATTGTCCTTAGATATTTAGACTTCGCTTTGGGGTTAAGAGCTGTTTAAAGTTGTTTGTTTCAAATATACTAAATATCGTACTTCAGATTGATTTGATTGATGTTATTTCAGTAATACTTGTTTAGATTTGTTTTGTTTTAGAACTATTTTTTTCTTAAGAATTTGGACTTTGTTTGTAGCAGATATGACATGAAATAATGATTCTATGTAGTCCGTAAGTACCCAACTCGATGGAAAAAAATATTATTAGTAGACGTATGTTATAAAAAAATCTTTATGGCAAACACATGTGAGGATATATTTCAAGTACAAAACTTCAACCTTCTGATATAACTGGTGGTGAGAATTATGTTACACTCATTGACACATGAGAAACAGATAACACAAAGATTATCAGTTGGATCAATAACTCTATAAATCAGTTAATTGGTACTTGGTTCGCCAAGTATGAAACAACAAAACAGGTTTGTGATCACTTGTAAAGATTGTATACTCAGTCTAATTTTGCTAGGCAACACCAGTTAGACTTTGATTTTCATTCTTTACAATGGAATGACTTGATTATTTCATATATTTATGTTGTTATATCATATATTTTTTTGACTCAATTGGCACTTACATAATCTTCAGAATTGAAGGCATTCAAACCCTATGTTTCCAGTAGATAAGCGAAAAGATTAGTACAATTTTTTATGGTCTTACGCTATGAGTTTGAAGGATTATGTGAAACAATTCTTAATCGGTTACCTCTTCTCATTGTAGATCCGGTTGTTCATGAGCTTATTGCAGAGGAAATACTACTCAAAACTCAAGTTGAAAAGTGGTCCTAAGTGACTAATTCTCCTACTGTGTTTGTTGTTCTAAATAAACGGCCTCATATTCCAAACCAATCTAGATTAACACCTATTGGAGAAAAGGTTGCATTTGATGAGTGTTTTTTTTGTAAAAGTAAGAATCATTAGAAATCACAATGCCCAATATTAAGAGATAAACAACACCAGTCACCTCAACAACAAACACATTAGCAATGACTACCCAGCAATGTTATTTTCAGTAACAATCGTTTCAGTAACATACGCGTCCAATTCAACAAATTTTTCATCCATAGTTTACTGCATCATTGGAATATACTAATAACATCAATATAACCTCTGCAATGGACCCCTAAATTATGGATACGTTCAGACAGTTTGTTACTTCCAATCTTGAGGCCATATCTATGTTAATGTCGCAAACAATTCTATCTTCGTCTTCCATTTTGGGTATTCATTTATTTTTATGGATTTTAGATATTGGCATGTCTGCTATATGTCTCATTACATATCATTTTTTTACTTCTTTGTCTCTCGTTTCACCAATATCAGTCATGTTTGTTAATGATACATCAACGTTAGTAGAGGGTGTTGGTTCTATTTTTACTCCTCATATATCGCTTCTTGATGTTTATTATATTGTAAAATTTGCTTTAAACCTTGATTCGATCAGTCAACTATGTAAATCTGTTAGATGGATCTTCTTTTCTAATTCTGATTGTGTTATGCATGATCAACATACTCGGAAAGTGATTAGGATAAGCCGTAGATTGGGAGAACTTTATGTATTGGATCAAGTTAAAGTCGTTAATATTGCAGCTTCTGTTGTTGATTTATCTTTTTTGGTTGAGTCTGTCGTCATTTGAACTTTATCTATGACATTTAGGGCATGTCTTTGTATTGTGTTTAAAAATTTAGTCTTCACATGTGTTTTAGGTCAGTTAAACACTTGTAATATTGTTTATTATAGTGGTTGTAAACTGGAAATTTTTTCTACTTTAGCGTTTAATCAAAGTGTCTCTTATTCTATTGCTCATTTTGATATTATCTACTCTGATGTCTATGGTCCATCTTCTGTCTCCATAAAGAGTGGTTCGTTCTATTATGTATCTTTTATTGATGATTATACATGATACACTTGGCTTTATCTTATGAAACGAAAGTCAACTCTCCTTGGAATTTATAGAGAATTTCAGGCACTTGTTAAGACTAAATATTCTGCTTGATAAAATGCTTCAGGTGTGATTTAGGGATTAAATATACATCTAATGATTTTACTTAGTTACTTTCATATAATGGTACCATATATTAGTCTTCTTGCAATGAAACCCCTTAGTGGAATAGTATTGTAAAAAGAAAACATCGTCACATTACAGGTGATGATATTGATAGAATTGAGGCACTAAAATGTGATTTGGCCCATCGATTTACAATTAAGGACGTGGGGTGGCTCAGTCTACAAAATGTTATATCTTCTCTCACACAAAATATACAAAGTTGATTTATTTGAGTGAGCACGACTTTATGATAATAGGACGGTAAATACTTATCTTGAAACCAATGCCCAGTGTTCCTTTGTCAGACCAAACTCTATATCGAACTCTCGTAAGGAGTTTGGTCTATCTTATAGTTACTTAGCTAGATATGGCTTATGTTGTTAATATGGTTTGTCAGTTTGTTATTGCTCAAACATCCGTCCATTGAGGAGTTGTTCTTCGAATATTAAGATTTTTTCGTATTATTCAGTTTCAGAGAATTTTGTTTTCTTTGACCTCACTTAAACTGCGTGCCTCTAGTGATGCTGATTGAGATAATGATCCTCATACCGGAAAATCTATAATCGGTTTATGTATTTTCCTTGGAGATTCATTGATCTCATAGAAAAGTAATAAACAATATATTGTCTCTGGTGTGGATAATTTATGATCGAAGGGTATTTTAGGGAAATAATTTTAGAAATTTAATATTTAGAGTGAAATGTAGAGAGAAGAAAGAGGTGTGTACTAACAGTAAATTTTATCACCCTCATAAATGAAAGTAGTTGGGGTATTTATACTTTTTAATGACTTGTGAGCCTTTTGGGTCAAATCATGGGCTTGGGTCAAGTTTAAGAGCCCATAAGCCCGAGACAAGAAATGACTAGCAACCAGCTAAGTCACAATCCACGTGGCTGTATTGTTCGGTATGGCATAGTACTGGATTTATCCGTACTGCCATTCAGATATATGCAATAGTCAGTTTCAAGGAAATCCGACCTCATCAGTAGCCCATTTAGGTCTTGCAAAGATACTTTGAAAGAGCTAATTCAAACGACAAAATTTAATACATATCCAATGTGAATCTGATCCGATGTTGTATATGAACTGAATCTTGGTCGGATTCGAAGAGATAGTTAGGAATTCCAAAAGTCAGTTTTTTGAAGTATGACATGTGTCGCGTTTTGGTTCGACCTTTCAACCGTTTTTTTTTCTCCTAGATTCCTGTACCTACTGGCTAAAAAGTAACTTAGGGTGTAATACCCATAATTTCCTAGCCCCTAATCATTATTTTGATCGATTCATCTCTCCTTAGGTAAAACTCCCACATCTCCCATCTCTATATAAACGAGTTTCATTGTTTTATCTCTCTGAGAAAAGAAAAAATTCTAGAGAGAGAAAGCTTGATAATCTTTAAAATTGTTTGTGGGTAAATTATATGTTCACAGCTAGAAACGCATTGGTGAAAGGAGGTTAACTAAAGTTATCTGATTGGAAAAGAGCAAGAAGAGAGGCAAGAATCACAGCTGGACTCCATGCCTCTCATGGTGGAGAAATTAGTCAAACAAATCCAAACACAGATAAAATCTCATCATCATAAAAAATATCGAAAGTTCAAAAAACATCTTTTTATCCCAACCTTACCTCCTTTATAGAAAGGGTATTCAGTTCAAGAGTCTCAAAAACCTCTGCCTAAAGAAAAAGCAGTTTCCAGTGTTAAGAAACCTTCACCTTTTCTGGCTATGGGTTCAGATGCTGAGAATTCCAACCCTCGAAGGGTTAATCGCCTTTCAAAAGCTTAAAGCACTCCTCCATCTTGGAAACCTGATATTTTGGAGACAATAAAGTCCCCAGCATATCCTAAAGACAGTCCAAACAACAGTCAACCGTAATGGAGTAGATCATGGAGGAAAATATGGAAGGCACCCCCTACGAGACGTCCGTACAAACAGAAAACACCGTACCAGATCAGAGAAGCAAAGATGAAGTAAGGCTACCCAACACTGAGTCACTTCCCGAGTGCCTGGAAGCGAAAATATGGCCAAACTTTTGCAAGGTTAGTGTAAAGTACTTAATAGCACTTCAAAAAAATTCTTATGTATACAACCATACTGCTGAACTGGATCGGATCCGAACAAAATGGGGTTTTCCTGATTCCGTTTAACTAAGAATTCCAATCACTCCAGAAACCCCTATGGATTGTAAATCCCATGAGTTGATGGTGTATACCAAAGTGCTCAATTAGGGCCTTCGGTTTCCTTTGGACCCATAAATAGTTAGGTATTTCCGTCTGATAAAGTTATGCCCAAGTTAATTGAGTCCAAATGCATGGTATACTTTGTTGGCTGGTATAATGGTATCTAAACTGTAAAAAATTCCCTTGTTGTGGCGAACCTATGCAAAAACCACCATATCCCTTTTTACCATTACAATATGGGCAACTACTACAAGGTGGTGAATGATCTGTTGGAGTCCGAAAAGCCATGGAGGACTCAATTTTTTTCTATTAGTGGACCATGGAAAAAATGGAAGAAAGAAACTCCACCACCAATCCAAGTGAGCTAACTAGCCGCTGGAAAAGTTCAAGTAATATTTGTTCGTATTTTTATTAGTTTCCAAATGCTATGTTGATATTCCGAACTGACTGTTGTCTCTACTTGTAGTATTTCCAAAATAGTTTCCAGAGCACTTAGAGGCAGGCCAAGCTACCTGTACCAGGTTGAACAAATGGGCATCAGAGAAGTGGGGATTGGGTTTCCATAACTATTTTACTTATGGAAACTTCATGAAGTCTCGCCTATGGAATACTACAGGGAGTAAAGATCTTACTTGGGAGCAACTGACTACTCATCATCCATCGGATGTTATTCTAAAGAGAACTGAGGCTAAGGATGGCAAACTTCACTTGCCTTCCCGCAACAAAGCCCCTAGTCACATGGAAAATATCAAAAAGAAAAAAAAAACTAAAGTTGACCCATCTCATCAAGTCTCCGAAAGGTTGGTTCGGAGAATCAAGAAGGAATCAACACCTCTTTGTTAGAGGCAGTTGAAGTCACAGTAAAGGAAACTAGTGGATCGGATCCCCCGTCCCAGACTACAAAGAAAGATCACAAGAGGCGCAAGGATGGCAGTGACCAAAGAACTGCAAAAAAGAAAAAGAAAATTAGCTTAGGGTCAAAGATAGTACTTTTTCCTACTGAACTTCCTCCCCTCATTCTCACCGATCTTCCTCCGCAAGAAGAGATTCCTCATAACCCTCATTCTCCAATATTCCTACCAGTCGAACAACCAAATACTAAAGGAGATGTCAATCTGGATGAATTTCAAAACATGTATTTCAGTAATTTGGATAAAGATGAGTTCACACAAACTTTTCCTCATGCCACTGTGGCCAATGCTGTAACCTATAATGGTGAATTATATGAGATATCAAGTGAGCATGATACTCTGAGTCATGCCCCCTCGGGTTATATCCTTCCAGTAGTTGATCTAAAGAGGCAAGTCAGGGGACAAACAAAAGATATAACTTCCCTCACCACAAAGAACCAGAACTTAAAGAATTTACTTTCTTCCACACAACAGAAAGTGGAAACTTTAGGTAAAGAAAAAGAGGAGTTGAACTCTGAGCTTACCCAAACCAAGAATGCTTATGAGGATATTAAGGCTAAGTATACCAGACTGGAACGGATCCTGAGCACAATGGATAATTGTATCACCATTACCTTTTAGCTCCTTGCTTCCAACAAATTGCCTCCGGAAAGCAACCCACAAAATATCAATTTTTTCTTATAGATCCATGAGGGAGACTATTATACCATTTGAAGGCACTTCCCTTAAAGGTTTGAAAGAAAGCCCTGCACAGCAGGTTGTCATCATTATCAAAATTCATCATAAATTTTTTAAATTGCTCAAGATGACTGTTTAGATCCTTACTCCCGTCATACTTTTCCATCTTGAAACTATCAAATCTTTTAAGAAGATGTCTGGAAAGTATTTTTGAGGACAAAGGTAATTGTCTCCAGTTTTGGCTACGACTAAACACAGTATCCTCATTCAGAGTAGCAAAAATACTTGGTTCGGATTGGAAAACAAATTAATCAATCAGCAAACGGTCAATATGTTGTTCAACCGAACCCTTCGTTTTCCTTTGATACTTTTTAAGCCTGCCATGCCTATCCCTTTTTCTTAAAATGCTTCTTAGACAACCTTATTTTCTTCTTTATCACTACTAGATGAGATTGAATCTTCAAGCTCCGCATCGTTAGAGGAACCGTTAGAAGATTTCGACGTGGAACTCTCTATTGGTTTGGATTGATGCGTTTTCTTAGAGCTGAGATAAGTTTTCAGAGAATGCTCATTTTCACCGGGATTATCAGTATGGTGGAGTGTTGACGCATTGGATTTTTATTTAACTCATTTTTTTCTTGTTTAACGCTCTCAACGCCTCAATTTCAGCCCTCGATTGATTGTGTTCCTCAATAGTGTATTCATTATTTTATTTTGTTCATACCACCTCTGGAGGTGGAGTATTTAGTACATTCGGATCCCTCCAAACTGGTTTTTTATTATTGGTTTTGAATTCCTAATTCAAGCATCGCTGCCTCCCAATGTGGTCGCCAATTTGGTGTGGATAATTTCTTATCGAAGGGTATTTTGGGAAAGAGTTTTAGGAATTTAGTATTTAGAGTGAAATGTAGAGAGATGAAAGAGGTGTGTACTAGCAGTAAATTTCATCACCCTCATAAATAAAAGTAGTTTGGGTATTTATATTTGTTTAATGACTTGTGGGCCTTCCGGGTCAGATCATGGGCTTGGGTCAAGTTTAAATGCCCATAAGCCTAAGATAAATTATGACTAGCAACCAACTTAGTCACAATCCATTTGGTTGTACTATTCGGTGGGGCATGGTACTAGATATGTCTGAACTGCCCTTCAGATACATGCAATAGTCAGTGTCAAGGAAATCCGACCTCATTAGTCTCTAGATCGTCTACTGAAGCTGGGCATCGTGTTATGGCCACGACAACATGTGAGATTGTTTGGTTACGATGGCTTCTTACAAATATGAGGGTTAACATTACTAAACGTACTTCCTTACATTGTGATAACAAAAACGTCATGCATATATTAAAGAATTCTGTTTTTCATGAGAGGACATAGCACATTGAAATAAACTGTCACTTCACTCAACATCATCTTCAGATCAACATCATTTTGCTTCTATATATTCTATCAGATTTGCAAGTTGCTGATATTTTCACGAAGGCTTAGTCAATAGAGTGGTTTCATTTTATTTGTGACAAAATCTTAATGTTTATTACTATTGCCCTGTAAGTTTGAGAGAGGATGTTAGAGATACAAGGCCCATGTCTATTAGCTCTTATATTTTATATATAAATAAGAGTTTTATAGTCTACGTAATATATACTCTTTCAAAATAAATAAGAACTATAGTTGTTTCTTAGCGGTTTCTTCTTCTTCTTCTTCTTCTTCTTCTTTTATCTCTCTTTGTTTGCTAACAAAAAGTATTATTACTCTCCACATCATGAATGCCAAATACATTTAAGCTTATTGAGAAAATAATGAATCTCCAGGAATAAGTTCAAATTGAAGAATATATATCAACATGTAACTTAAGTATTTTTTCGCAACAAAAAACTAATTTTGTAACCATTCTACTCGTAATTCTGCAACAAGTTAATACATATTATGCAATCATTTTTATCACATTTATAAATATATTTTCACAATACAATTGCGCGTAATTCATCACCAGATTTTGACAAAGCTTTATATATTTTTATCTCTTATTCAGAAGATATAGATCTACAATACGCCCTAAAAAACATATTGAAGAACTCGAAACAAAAAATAATGACCCATAATAAATATATTAAATAATCTCAATAATAAAATGCTAGGCTGAAAATCATGTTGAAAAAAATGAAAATCAATCAATTTCCATAACCATTTGAATGAGATTTTGCGTAAACCATAAGAAGATTTTGTGTCAAACAAAAAGGGAATATATTTTTAGTTTATTTTTTACCCATAAACATACATCATATATTGGTATATGCAAGCTTGTCAAAGTCAAAACCAATTTTTAAAAAAAATTATAGTTCTATAAACTACAATCTTTTTTGTTTGTAGTATTAATTTTATTTTATTTTTTATTTATATATTATTTTTTCATAGTTGCAACCATTTATAAATTAATTCCGCAACCAATTGAAGTATAAGTTTGTACTCCAATAATACTTGTATTTTTCATAACAATAATTATTATTTTCACAATAAAAATATATTATTATGCAACCAATCATAACTTAATTTTGTAACCCATTACATCATAATTTTGCATCTAATTAGACTTATATTTTTTTTACAACAACTCCTTCTCTCCGCACCCAACTAACAATGGTTACTTTCATAACTTAAAATGTCCAATTTCAAATTGTTTAAGAAAAATTAATTGAAAAGGAATAAAAAAAACATATTCAATTTTTAAAAACATATTATGTTCAAGTCTTAAACTTTGGATAGAATGCGTTTCCTTTTAAAATCTTCAAGTTTTTTTTCCAAGATATATGGAAGAACAACATGAGATTGATTTGAACTAGAATCTTCAACAAAAATAGTTAAAGCTGCTACGACCCGAGAATATATTTCCTTATAAGATCTTATACCGTAAGATAACTCCATATAAGTTGAGACTATTTTCATCCCCAATTTTCACCTATTTCCGCAACCAAACACAAAAATGAAAATTAGTTAGTATATAAAAAAATGACCAACAACAATTATTAATTACTCAACTACAATCAACATAATTTTGCAACCCAACACCATTAACAAAATAAGCAACCAAAATGAACGTAATTTCGCAACTACACTTACAAAATACAAAAAATCTCCAAATTTGTTTTCTCGAAATCATTTTTTTTCCAAATAATTGTAAAAAAATGCACATGAGCGTACAAAACCAATGAATAAGGAAGCAAAAATAAAACAATCACATAAATCACGCAACAATCACATAAATCATGGAACAACCACATAATAACCCGACATAAATAAAATAACAAAATCATAAAACTAAAAATACTTGAATCGATAAACGATCATCAATTGCAGAAGAAATAAAAAGTGATCAATGATGACAGAAGAAAGTGATCAATTTATTTTAAAGAATAAAACGAAACTAAAATCACGAACCAAAAATAATAAGAAAATATAAAATTAATTGAAAAAATACATTACCAACCTAAAACAATAGTATGGTTGATATTTAAAAAAATCCAAATACATATATAGAGGATTATTGGTAAGTTATCTTCTATAATTGCATAAATAACATGTATTAGTTAAAGAAGAGATCGAGTGAACCGGGCTTTAAATTATACCCGAAATGTGCCCGCACGCACTCCACCCATCTTGATTTTGCGGACGATTTGATGCTTTTCTCAAGAGGGGACAAGACATCAGTTAACATCCTTATGGATTGTTTGGGTCATTTGGAGGATGTATCAGGTCTCTCACTGAACCCTTCAAAATCCACAATATATCTAGCCGAAGTTAATGGGATTGTCTATGATCGGATTATGGAGAGAGTCGGATTTGAAGTTGGCACATACCCTGTTCGTTACTTGGGGGTACCTCTCGTCCCAATAACGGTTTCAGTTACTGATTTTGCTCCTTTGACTGGAGCTATCTCGAGTCACATTGAGAAATGGGAGCACATGAAACTTTCTTACGCACGAAACTTCAATTGATCACATCTGTGCTTCAAGGAGTCAAATGTTTTTGGTTCTGCGCTTTTCCTTTGCATTCGGCGGTCCTTAACACCATCCGCTCGCTCTGCCTCAAGTTCTTCTGGGGGGGGGTAGACCAGCGCGGATTGCATGGGACAAAATTTGTAAACCGAAAGATGAAGGAGGTCTTGGACTTAAAGATATAAGAGTTTGGAATCGTGCTCTTCTTACCTGTTCGATATGGTTATTTCATTCGGGTTCCGAGTCTTTATGGGTGAAATGGGTCCACGAGTGTTATCTTCGATGATAAACTATCTGGGACTACCAAAGACGGGATAGAGACAATCATCTCATTCGAAAGCTTCTTGATATTAGAGATTCTTTGATTCAGATATTTGGGGACCGAGACCATGCCATTCGGGGTCTTGAAAGTTGTGCTTTGGATGTAAAGTTGATCACAAGCCGCGTCTATGAAGCCATGAGGACAAATGGTGAACTGTGTCTGACTCTATCGAAGATATGGAAGAGATACATCCCACCGAAATACACTTTCACCGTCTGGCTTGCATTCAACCGTCGTCTGGCCACAAAAGACACGCTTCACTACATGGATTTGCCTAACATCAGTTGCCCCTTTTGTAGGCATTCTGATGAATTGAGTTGACATATTGTCTTTTCTTGCAGGTTCAGTGGAGAAATATGGAGTCGTATCAGAGCATGGCTGGGGATTACTCGCGCAATGACCACGCTCGACAGCGCACATAAATGGATTAGGAAAGAGCCGGGGCACATCCTATCGATCCCGCGCCATCAACCTTGCATTCCAAGCTACTGTTTTTGAGATTTGGTGTGCTCGCAACCGCCTTGTATTTGATGAAGAGACAGTGACTCAAGACACCATTTTCACTCGAATTACCCTCACGACTTTGAAGACTTTATTCCGCTTATATCCGCATTATCAACTCGCATGTTAGATTTCTTTTGGCTTATTAATGTACTTAGTTTTCCTGATTTTATTTGTAAAGTCCATTAGTGACTTGTTCCCGACTAAGAGATCTTAGGACTCTCTAAATGATTGTAACACTGTACATCATATATATATATATATTTACCTAAAAAACAAAAAAAAAACATATATTAGTTATGCATTAACTTTAAACACTCAAATAAATAAATAAATTATTAGCGAATATTCTTTTTCGGAAGATCTTATTTAAACAAAATTATGGTTTTTCTTGTTTGTCTTGATAATTTCGTGTTAAAAATTGTATATATAAAAAGGAAAAAAAAATTATGGATTGAAATTTTGAAAGATGTGATTCTTTCTAATCTTGTTATATTAGGTAGGAATTTATAATTTTTATATTCAGAAGATGAAACATTAGTCTTTTTGGATTTTTTTCTTTGATATCTTGTACACAACTCCAAGAATAATAATAAAAAATCCCATATTTTGTCTTGCAGCTCAAACTTAAATATTCCTCAAGGGCCTTGCTATTTATCTCGCACAATAATTAGAGTAAATTAGTCAATACAGATTTTTAAGCCATTCATTTAGAACTATCTAGAAACCCTAGCAAGGACCTGTATATAAACACACCCTTGGTCTGACTGAACTCTGCCTCTAACATTTCTACAAATCTCTCGCTCAATTTCATTCTAACAACCTCCGATTCATCATGGCGGAAGCAGAGACGTTTGCCTTTCAGGCGGAGATCAACCAGTTGTTGAGTCTCATCATCAACACATTCTACAGCAATAAGGAGATCTTCCTTAGGGAGCTTATTAGTAACTCCTCCGATGTACGTATCTCTTTCTCTATTTAATGTGGATCTTCATTTTGTTTTCCGCTACTTTCGTATAGATCTGTGAAGTATTCGTTTTCTATTGTAAGTTAGGTTTTCTTTTTGGCTTGTTAGGTTCGGTTGATCCGTTTTAGGTTTTCTAATTCTCATTTTAGTTTATATCTAAAGAGTAGTTAAATTCTCTTTGTGAAGTAAGGAATTTTTTTTTGATCCATCAGTCCTTTTGTAATTCGGTTTAATTGAAGTTCAGAATGAGTTTAATTGAAGTTCAGAATGAATTAGGGTTTATGCTACATAGTATAATTATGCAAACCATAAGTTTTTCGTTCTTAATCTGGTAATTGGTAGTCTTTATATATAGGTTATTGTTAGAAAACTATTTTTTGTAATGCATGTTGGGCGATGGTTGTTCGCTTGCGGATTTGTAACACCTGATTTGTTTTACATTGTTCAACTATTTTCACATCATAATGACTTGTTAAATTTCAGGCACTGGATAAAATTAGATTCGAGGGATTGACCGACAAGAGCAAGCTTGAGGCCCAGCCTGAGCTTTTCATTCACATCATTCCTGACAAGGCCAACAACACCCTAACCATTATTGACAGTGGTATTGGAATGACCAAAGCTGGTAAGTTAGAAACTTATCTTTTTTCTGCTCTCATGATCTCATGTTATATGTATCTTTAAAACTTCTGATCCAGTATATCTTGAAGTTTTTGAAGTTTAATAATTGCTCTCTGTGCTCAGATTTGGTAAACAACCTCGGTACCATTGCAAGGTCTGGCACCAAGGAGTTTATGGAAGCATTAGCTGCTGGTGCTGATGTTAGCATGATTGGGCAGTTTGGTGTTGGTTTCTACTCAGCTTATTTGGTTGCTGAGAAGGTTATTGTCACCACAAAGCACAATGATGATGAGCAGTATGTCTGGGAATCTCAGGCTGGTGGTTCATTCACTGTTACCAGAGATACCACAGGAGAAAGGCTTGGTAGGGGTACCAAGATGACTCTTATCCTCAAGGAGGACCAGCTTGAGTATCTTGAGGAGCGCCGTCTCAAGGATTTGGTAAAGAAGCATTCTGAGTTCATCAGCTACCCAATCTCTCTATGGATTGAGAAGACTACAGAGAAAGAAATCTCTGATGATGAGGACGAAGAAGAAAAGAAGGAAGACGAAGAGGGTAAAGTGGAGGAAGTAGATGAGGAAAAAGAGAAAGAGGAGAAGAAAAAGAAGAAGATCAAGGAGATTTCACATGAGTGGTCTTTGGTCAACAAACAAAAACCCATCTGGATGAGGAAGCCAGAGGAGATCACAAAAGAGGAATATGCTGCTTTCTACAAGAGCCTTACCAATGATTGGGAGGAGCACTTAGCTGTCAAGCATTTCTCTGTGGAGGGTCAGCTCGAGTTCAAGGCTGTGCTCTTTGCACCTAGGAGGGCACCCTTTGATCTGTTTGACACCAGGAAAAAGCCTAACAACATTAAGCTTTATGTTCGTCGTGTCTTCATCATGGACAACTGTGAGGAACTTATCCCTGAATATCTTGGGTTTGTTAAAGGTATTGTTGATTCTGAGGACTTGCCTCTCAACATTTCAAGAGAAACCCTACAGCAGAACAAGATCTTGAAGGTTATCCGCAAGAACTTGGTCAAGAAGTGCATTGAGCTATTCTTTGAGATTGCCGAGAACAAAGAAGACTATGACAAGTTTTATGAAGCTTTCTCCAAGAATCTCAAACTTGGAATCCACGAGGATTCTCAAAATAGGACAAAAATTGCTGAGTTACTCCGCTACCACTCTACAAAGAGCGGGGATGACATGACCAGCTTGAAGGACTACGTGACCAGGATGAAGGAGGGACAGAATGACATCTACTACATTACCGGTGAGAGTAAGAAGGCTGTTGAGAACTCTCCATTCCTTGAGAGGTTGAAGAAGAAAGGATATGAAGTCCTTTACATGGTTGACACTATTGATGAGTATGCTGTTGGTCAGCTCAAGGAATTTGAGGGTAAGAAGCTTGTCTCTGCCACCAAGGAGGGCCTCAAGCTAGAGGAGAGTGAGGATGAGAAAAAGAAAAAGGAAGATCTGAAGGAGAAATTCGAGGGCCTTTGCAAGGTGATCAAAGATGTGCTTGGTGACAAGGTTGAGAAGGTTGTTGTCTCAGACCGTGTTGTTGATTCTCCGTGCTGTTTGGTAACTGGCGAGTATGGGTGGACAGCAAACATGGAAAGAATCATGAAAGCCCAAGCTCTCAAGGATAACAGCATGGGTGGGTACATGTCCAGTAAGAAAACAATGGAGATCAACCCTGAGAACCCAATCATGGATGAGCTGAGGAAGAGGGCAGAAGCTGATAAGAATGACAAGTCTGTGAAGGACCTTGTTCTCCTTATGTTCGATACTGCACTACTCACCTCTGGTTTTAGCCTTGAGGACCCCAACACTTTTGGCAACAGGATCCACAGGATGCTTAAACTTGGGTTGAACATTGATGAAGATGCTGCTGATGAGATGCCGCCTCTTGAAGAACACGATGCTGAGATTGATGCTGAAGGAAGCAAAATGGAGGAAGTGGACTAAGGTTGTTCGCTGGGATTTGTTTTAATCTTTCTTATTTTCTACTGTACTAGTTAGTTTTTATTGTTGTTTTGTTGCGGGCGTCTAATTGGATCTGGCTTAAGTTTCTTGTTTCACTATTTTGATTTTTATGGGCAGGTTTCCGGCTTGCTATTGTTTCTTCTGATTTGCATGCTTAGTTTAATTTTTATTTGCCTAAACCTCTAATCTTACTTCGAATTTAATAGATTTTGTTTTTATATTAATCCCTCTAAAATTGTATTGGATCTTAGCTCGTTGGCTGAAAATCTAATTAATTTAGCTTATTAGCCAAACTTCTAGTCCAGATAGCCTTGACAAAAACCGTCGTGATTTTTCCTTTAGCGAAGTACATAGAGTTGAAGAGGCCGTGCTGCTACGCTAACCATCATCTAGCCGTGCTGCTACACGTCTTTTGTTCGAGTGTCATGTTTGTATAATTTCTCTGAGAGATAATGTAGTTCGACTATAATCAATTTTTCGTCATGTTTAGGTGTAAATAGTGGTTGGATCTCAGTCACCATTCAAAAGTTATTGTTTTTACGTCTCTCTACCATATTTTGAACATGGTGGTAGAGGGTCAATCAAAGTTTGAGACTTAACTTCTTATATTGCTATTTATCTATATGTGGCAACCTTTGTCATAATATTTTTCATTCTTGTTTGTTAAACGTACGATGTTTTCGGTTTTCGATGTAAAGTTAAAAATAATCATAATGCTGTCAATAATAAATATTTTATTTGCATTGTTGTTGTTTTTAGAGAAAAGTATTAGAAAATACTTTTTGAGTTTAATATCACACACTATCCGTTAGTACTTAAAAATCAAAAGGTTCAGAGTTACTTTTTATTATTTTAATTTTAACTTATCCCTCAAAGCTCAATAAGCCTTAGAAAGCCAAAAGACGAAAGAAAGAGATCGTCACAAATTTTCTAAAAACCCTGAAACAAGTCAGATGTAGGTGTGGTTGTTTCTGTTCAAACTCCGGCGAGGGTAGAAGTCTTCTCCTTGTAATTCACAGTTGAGGCGAACTTCGTCTTCATCTTCTGTTTTCAACGCAGAATCACCGTTGTCGGTGAACAACTGAATAATGGGTGTCAGTTTAAAGTATTTTGAAGGTACTTCGATGCTTGTTACATATGTTGCTTATGAATATATTTGTACTGGTTGTTCGAATTACCAATCGGTTTGTCTCCGTCTGGGTTTAAAGGGAAAGTCTGGTAGAACCATTGGTCGACCGGTAAACAGTATAGTTGTTCTGAGAATGATCAGAGTTGTGTGTGTTTGGTTTTTGGGTGTTTTTACGTGAGATAAAATGTCGAATTAGTTGTTGGGTTGTTTATGATAGGCTTCAGTTGTAGTTGAATGCATTGTTTAGCTTAGTAGGGTCTATTGGTCTGTATATCGCGAGTGTGTTGTAGTTTGATGTGTATGTCAATTGTTGTTTAGTAGGGTGTATATCGCGTAAGAAGTAATGTGTAAGAAGTAATGTGTAAGAAGTATAATAGTTTCTGTAGTTTATATTATATCTCGCGTTGTGTAGTAAGGTGCAAGGAGTATAGTAGTTTATGTAGTGTATATCGCGTAAGGTGTAAGGTGTATATCGCGTAATAAGTAAGGTGTAAGGAGTTTATGTAGTTTATATCATATCTCGCGTTCGCGTAAGCTGTATGCTGTAAATCGCAACGTTAAGAAACATGTTAGGTAAATCGCGTCTACTTTGTAAATTTAGAACTAAAATCGCGATTTGTATTAAAAAAATCTAACCTAACCATTCTTTTGTAATTTCAGGTTCTGGTATGGGCAAAGCTACTTTTTACAGGTCTGGTTTAGTCAGCATATTGAATTTGTTACAGAAAAACATAGTGGCTGAGGAGCATATTGAAGCTACGAGGAACACACCATTCTATACGTTGCTGAAAGCTTCCTTCATGCTACGAAACGAAGATTTGCCAAAGAAAAAGTTTAACAAGGTGATAATGGATATTTTAAAGAGATATTCTGTGAAAAAATGGTGTTTTAGAATAGGTTCGAAGAGGGTTAAACTGACTACCAAAGATGTTAAAGCCATTTTTGGTCTTAAACCCGGAACAGAGGAAATGCCTATGAACAAAGCAGGGGCTTCCACTGGAAGATTTGCTGATGGTGTAGCAAACGAGTCTCCACTAATACAAAAATATTTCTTGCGGTCAAGGGCTAGGAAAAGTGGACCGACAAACCAAAACTCTGTTCCAAATACGATAATCAAAGTAGAAATAACAGTTTATGAAAGAGAGGCTTTTTGAAAATATCCAATCAACTAACCACTATCTGTTTTGTTACAGGAAGCCATAGAAAAAGTAGTAAATGATGGGGGGGGGGGAGGAATCAGTAATTGACGTTGCGAAGCTTTTGTTACTCTTCATTTGCTCTACCATTTTCTACTCTGCCTCGGGAGATATCATGGTCAAAATTAATAACTATGATTGGTCTGGGGTAATTGTTGAGAAGCTGACCAAGTCGATGTTTAATTGTTTGGAGAAAGGGGCACCCGATCACGTCATCGGCTGCGTATCAGTTCTATTGGTGAGTATGAGGTTGGTGTGTAGCATTTTGTTTTGAATTAAAAGTGATATGACTGGGATTGTTTTTCCAGCCCTTCATAATGGATCACACCACGTTAGGGGAAGATTTCGTAAGGCCCAACATGATTCCTAGGTGCTACAAATGGTGGGGGATATAGTGCAAGGAGTCAACTATGGCGATGATTAAAAGGTAACGGAAGCTCCCTGATGATGAGGTAATCTATAATTTTTTTAATTTTAAGGGATTGCGCGGATGAATTATTGGCATGGCACTATAAAAACTCAGCATATAATGTCGCGTGATATATTATAGACGACTGGCGTAGGCATAACTTTATAGGAGTATCTGGTTAGAAGTAGGTAAATACGCGTGATACGGTAGGAGTAAATCGCGTAAGTGATGTGTGTATGGTGAGAATTGCGTGGTGAAGTATAAAACAAGCACGCAACTAATAAATTGATAACAAACAAATCGCATAATGTTCATTATATTGTTTTTGACTCACATTGTGGATTACTTAGTCTCTAAATGAATCGCATGAGGATGTTCAACTCACTAACTATTGACTGTTTGTTTTAAAATCGGGTCGGGTGTTGTAGATCTTGGAAGGAGAGATAAAACTAACTGAGGCCGAAGAAATGGCCTTTGGATCGGGAGAGATTAGTGGAGGCTGTGGTAGTTTAGAGCAGAGGCATAGAAAGTTGTCAAACAAACGGAAAAAAACAATGAGCGGAAGAAGTGTGAAGCGGTTGAAGTTTTGTACAGAGGGTGAAACAACTGAGATGGAAATTAGGGAGACATCTCAAACAATGGACTACGGGGGCGTAGATGAGGACTACGGTCAACCAATGCGGGGAAGGTTGGATCAGTATAAACATACGTCGGATAAAAGACAGTCAAAACAACGAAACACTTTTACTGGTGAATGCAGTTGAGAATGCAGTTTCAGCTTTTGGATGAAGAAGATGAAAGTTTACAAGCCAAGCGCTTGTAATATTTTATTAAAGAGGATGGAAGATATTCAGAAGAGAAGCAGTGGCAAGTATAGATACTCGGTAGAAAATAAACGACTTACGATTTCTCTGGCATGAAAGAATAGATAAGTAAGTTGTTTAAAATGTTGTCATTTTAATGAACATGAACTCGGTTGCTAATACAGTAATTGTTTATTTTTTCCACAGATTGAAGAACTCCAAAAGGAGGTTATATCTTTGACTTTGAAGCTTCAAGAACAAGCTAATCAAGCTAATGAAGATGATGGGGTTAATGAAGCACTAGAGAAGGTTTGTGGAATGCCTTTCTGTTCAGTAGAAGAGGAGTCACCAGCGAAAAGAGTAGAGGT
The DNA here is from genome assembly GCA_036936605.1 of Limnanthes douglasii subsp. nivea. Taxonomy (NCBI): domain Eukaryota; kingdom Viridiplantae; phylum Streptophyta; class Magnoliopsida; order Brassicales; family Limnanthaceae; genus Limnanthes; species Limnanthes douglasii. Next base: position 143,495,124 of record JAUPFV010000003.1, read on the forward strand.
TTCAGTAACAATGGATGAGGTTCATAAAACCACAATTTATGTTTAAAAAAAACATGGTTTCCAAAAGGTAGAGGCCGAAGGGAAAAAAGATGAGAAAGACGAAAATATTGTAGAGGTTTCCACACCTGAGGACCATAAAGAAGACACAGACGATGGGGCCGAAGATGGAGATGAAACAATTCATGAGAAGAATGATGATTGAGTTGCTGAAGGACCGAATGATGTTATTGAGACATCTGGTGAGGGGAAGGAAAATGAAAAATCTTTGTATGTTTTAGGTGTTGATAATTGTATGCTTGTGCCGGCCAATTTTAGAAGTGGTGTACCAGCTGAAAAAAAGAGCGTAAATGTGGATAAGGATGATGAAATAACCACACATGGGGAAGATGTGGGTGTGGGTGCAATAGCAGCTGAGGCTGAGGTGAAAATTCCTATTGACGTAGCTGGGGGGGGGGGGAATCATGCAAATATGGCAGCAGCTGTTGAACCAACACCCCTACAACTAGAACTAGTTGTTGTGGTAGCTGAAACATTGAACAAACAAATAGAAAAAGGGAGTACCAAAGAGGTTGTGGAAGAATAAAATAATTTGATAGATAATGAAAATCATGCAGAGGTTGGAGATGATGTACAATGTGGTGAGGTTGCTTGCAAAAATACGAAGGTTGGTTTGGAAATTCGAAATGTTGGGGAGGTAACGAGTGGGATGAAACTGAATACAGTTGGGTTATATGATAGTAGGAGCAGCGTACCCAAGCCTCTGGAGCAAGGACATGAAGATGTAAGTGGATCTTAAAATATTAATATTCTACTTTATATGACTATTTTATGTGATATGCTTTGCCTTTAATTTGGTGAAGTTTTTTTCCGTATATTTTGGATTTTTAATGGGGGGTTTGCAGGTTGTTTTATTACATTAGGGGATGTTTTTTAACTTGTAACTATTTCGAAGTTGATGTTATAACTATGTTGTTTTGAGGTTGGAAGTTCAAGATTTGATATTCATTTTACATCGCGTTGTTCATGATAAAGGTTTTTGAGTCTGTTAGTCTTATATGGCGTCATGTTTAATCAACCAAAGCCCGTATTTAGGACCTTGTTTATTGTCTTCTATTAAATTGAGAATTGCATGTTATCTATATAAGAAACGCATCTATAATAAAATATGGTGTCTCGCGTCAGAGGTTAAACACAAATCACGCAAGTCTAATAAAAATAAGGTAAATCGCGTCTGTGTTATATTTATTAAACAAAACGCGTGATTAGTAAAAGTAACCCCAACACGCATCATTGATAAACAATTTCATGGTGTGCTAACTATAATTCGTTAAAACTATAATTGGGGAGACCAATACACTGAAAATATATATGTTAAATTGTGACAGGTATGTAATATCCAAAAAGTAAGATTAAACGAAGGACTACATCAATGCACACAAGGATATAATAAGCAACAACATAAAACTGAGCGCGTAATGGAATTTGAAGCTGTTCTCAAATCACCAAAAGAGTTACAACCCAAGGTGGAAGTGCAACACAAAACAAAGGTTTAAGGACTAGCACAACTTGGAAAACTAGCTATGAGAATCGTGTTTTATGCATGGAACTCGCGTGCTGATGTAATGTGATTCGCAATTTTACAACTAGCTATACGGTTTTACATGTTACTTAAAAAATAATAACCTAAGCATTTTTCTATCTGAGCAGCTGAACTATTGTATAAAGAAAAAATACATACGAAGTGTGAAGAATGGTTACAAAGTTAAAGCTGTTAGAGATATTCCGCAACAAAGGTACAAAGACAAGGATACAAAGTTAAAGCATGGATACAAAGACATTATCCAGCACGAGTTTATACCCAAGGAATATAGCATACAAATGCCCGCTCAAGCACGTGCAAAAATGTTTTACCACTTCCTAAATGATAAAAATACTAATTTGAGGGTGTTGGATGCTTGATTGTTATTTTTAATTTACTGCAGTACTCGAAAGACATCTTCGTATGTAATTGAATTATGATGGGTTATTGAGTGCCATTTTATGGTGAGGAAAAATTCGTTTTCTTAATATAACTTAGTATGACCATTGTTTCCAACAATTGTATCCATTTGGACCCGTGTAGATCACTAACCATAATAAAATTACGTAAATTGCATGCTATATGGATATTGATAATGCAAAATGCATTACTGTAACAGTAAACATGGGATTGTAAAATGCAAGAATAAATCACGCGGTATATGGGGACTGGATGACGCAAATCGCATTATTAAGTTATGTGTGTATCATGCGTTATAGTTATCATGCAAATCGTATGATAACTATGACTCCATTTGTTTAGTTAAATTCCTGTTTATTTTTTTGGAGTGATTGCTACTATCTCGCCAAAACGTACACCAAATAATTATGACCCGCCCAAATTAGCCACCTATTTTTCCCTCTTATATAAACCTCAAGATTACAAATTTTACTCTAAATGAAAAAATTTACACATTAGAAATAGTTTTGAGTATGAGTTGGTGCGTGAATGAAGACCAACACTTGCTTCAAGCGGTGAAGTACGTTAAGACACACGACCAATGCTTTCTTCGATGAAGTGTTATGCATGATGTATTTTGACTAGGAAGGATTAGATTTGTCGCACCTTATGTTCGCAACCAAGAAGAAGTCGAGTCGAGGTACAACGAACTAAAATCTGAACCCTTGCTACGTATGTCTGACCTGTGTCTCACGTTGCACGAAGAGGCAACAAACTTATAAAAGTGGGAACTTAATGATTGGATGTCAAGAGATATGATTGTGTACTTGAAAGAAATGATTGTTGAGAGAGAAGATGTGATTGCCAATTGATGACCGGTTGATGAGAACCAGGGTTGTTGAATTCAGTCTAGAATATTCTTGAAATTAATAATGTAATACTCATTCAAGAAAAATGGTTGTGCAATTGTCTTTAAAATGGATGGAATGACAGTGATATATTTTCGTCTAGGTCACGTTTTGGAATAATTTTATTTATTAATGAGTCGCGTAATACTTGACATGGTGGACCGAATGAATTTGATTTCACAATCGCGTTAGTGTGTAGCCATTACTGATGCTAACTCGCTTGAAGTGAGAAGGGATTTATTTAGTAAGTGATATATGTTTGACCCCTAACTCGCGACATATATGAGACATGATTTTCACACAAATCGCGTTGTGTGATTAGTCGCGTGACACTTCAAAAGGTGGACCGAATGAATAGCTTTCAAAATCACGACGATGTGTAGCCACTAATAAGGCTAACTCGTGTGATAGGATAAACGAGTTATTTAGTAAGTTACATATGCGTGACCTCTAACTCACGACGTATATGATACATGATTTTCACACAATTGCGTTGTGTGATGAGTCGCGTGACACTTCAAAAGATGGACTGATTGAATGGATTTCGCAATTGCGACGGTATGTAGCCATTAATAAGGCTAACTCGTGTGATGGGATAAGAGAGTTATTTAGTAAAGTTAAAAATGTGTGACCCCTAACTCGCGACGTATATGATATATGATATTCACACAAATCGCATTGTGTGATGAGCCGCGTGACACTTCAAAAGGTGGACTGATTGAATGGATTTCACAATCGCGACGGTGTATATCCATTAATAAGGCTAACTTGCGTGATAGGATAAGGGAGTTATCTAGTAACTTAAAAATGTGTGACCCCTAACTCGGGGTGTATATGAGACATGATTTTCACATAAATTGCGTTGTGTAGGACCTTAACGTTTCAAATAAATGGCTTGTTCAAAATAATTCAAAACTCACAGGCATCATTTACAACTTATTTACATTAGTTTACACATCTCCCAATTAAACATTTTTATAACATTTGTTAACCAAGGTGAATTATTGAGTGAGGTGTCGAGTACATCATTACATATAATTATAGACTTGGTTCCAATTCAAACCCACCTCCTTAGAATAAACACTACCAAAAATTTAATTAAAATTAATGAATCGCATGGACATACCACTGAATCGTTATGTGACGATTAAAGGCCGTTGAACAAGTCATGGTCGATATCAAATATGGTGGTAGAGTAAAACAATCCCGTCAATAGTTACTAGTACGCGTTGGTTATTGTGATAAGTATTTAAGTCGCGTCATAGTTACTGCCTAGTGAAAATACAATGAATTATCTTTTCACTAATTGGCATTGGGTTAGTAGGGTAATTTAATGCATGATTTGACATGGGTAGATAAAGTACTCATTACATGTGCATTAATTGATAACTAGAGTAGTGGTAGGTTTGTAAATATAAATAAATGTATCTCATGTAGGGTTATTCACTTGCCTATTCGAATTCAAAAGTCTTTTTATATTCTAAACCAAACTTCTGCTAAGAAAATGAGCGGTTCATCACTCCAGTTCTACGGTTATCCATCTTCTGATGGTGGGTACTCTGATGATGGTGATAGGCACTCCGACTAAAAGCACTCCACTACAACTATGTATTCGTCCGACGAGTCAAAAAATGCTTTTCCATCCTCGCTTTCACCTGAGGATGACTATGACTCAGGAGACTCTTTTTCGTTTCTAGAGGATAATTCAGACTACGAGTGGTATCCAAAACGCCAAAGGACCAATAAAAAAAACGAGGAAGACGATAATGAGGAAGCAAACTCCTAGGAATTCTTCGAAGGATTCATCAAACGAGGACGAGGAGTCTTGGGAAGCGGATGATGAATACTGGGAGATGGAGAGTGACGACGATGAAGACAGTGATGTGGATACGAAGGACGAGGATGAGGAATATCCTGAGGAAGAGTAGGAGGAAGAGTCTAAGGATGAAGAGGAGGATAACTCTTCTTATAATTAGTCAGTATGTGGTTATTTATTTGGATTTTCTTTTTTTGGAATTAGAATTGGTGAACCCTATAATATGTAGTTCTTTTTTATTAGGGTTTACTATATGTACAACAATAGGTCCATGTGCAATCAGGTCTCTTGTTTGTTTAAGATGTTATGATATCGATATCTAACTAGTTCCAGTTGTAGTGGTTTGAAATGTCTTATTCGTATTCGATTTATGTTCCAATCTTACAAATTGCGTCAATTCTGGTAATGCTTGTAAATGATATGGTAGAAATCACGTTGAAATTGACTTAACCAATCACTATGACTACCTAATCGATTATAACATCAATCGCATTTTCTATGTTGTGGTTACCGATATGAATCGCGTCTGCTATGTGGTTACCGATATGGCAAATAGTCAACGCACATAGATTCTACACAATCACGTTGTGGAAATCGCGTGTTATTTATATAAGAAACACATCTATAATAAAATATGGTTTCTCGCGTTAGAGGTTAAACTCAAATCACGCAAGTATAATAAAAATAAGTTAAATCGAGTGTGTTATATTTATTTAACACAACTCGTGATCAGTAAAAATAATCACGTCGGTGTGGAGGACATAAACCGGCAATTGCATGTTGGCAATCACGTGTAATCATATAACTCAATATAAATCGCATGTTTTCAAAACAATAGTAAAAAAACTCGTGGGTAGCAACTAAAAGTAATGTCTAACTAAATGAGTAAGAAAGATTGACCTCAAGGCTGGAATGAATTGCGATGTCTGTTTCTACTAAATTAAAGTTAAAAATATTATATAGGGAGGGAGATACAGGACAAAGGAAATCCTGTTAATCATATTGAATAAAACGGATGAAACGCAAATAGTTACGAGGGAAAACTCATAGTGGGATATTACATGTCCTTCGGTTGTGTCCAAATTTAAAGCAACGACCACAACGTAACTGGCTCGATGATACTTCTCATCTATATGGAATCGTATTTTTCCTTGGCCTTCCAGTTCGCCTTTTAACGTTAAGAGGTAGAACAACAGGTCCTTCACATTCGCTAGATGATGACCTTTTACCAAAGTCGGTTATTGCAGGTATGCTAAAATAATAAGTGGACCTATAATTACCAACAGTGTAGAATGGTTCTATCAACGTTATAAGATATTTGTTGACCGATGTTATTGCCGCCAATGAGTGTGGACATGGAAAACACTCTTGCTGCCATAGACCACATGAACACTTAAAATAAAGCATGTTGACAACCATAACTGGTTAAAAATAAACTTCAAATGAACTTGCAGAAGACTTAGATACCACCCATGTTCGACCGATTAGAACATTCTCCTTGAACTGCTTGTCATATTCGGAGCATAAAAAATTGTTCCAGCTGAGCCCCTCTGAATAACGTCTAGAAATCTGAGTCATTAGCATCACTCTAATCTTGTCTATCATTTCAAAAATTGGTAGATTTCAAAGCTTTTTAATCTGATTGTTAAAGGATTCTACAGCAGATGATTCCATTGCCCCATAATATTTCCTAATGCCAAATGGCTGGGCGCACTTTTCGGGAGGTAAATGCTCGACGAATTTCTTAATCTTTTTACCACCTGTACTTAAAAACTTGGAAAGTCTCTAATTAAAAAGTTCAACTGTGGGAGCATAAGCAAAACTTTTAAATCGCTTCAACATCTTCTTTTTAAACTCTCGGTTAGTGCATTCAAGAACGGTCCTCAAATTATTAAGGAGATGATATATACAGTAAGTATGAAAGAAGTTTGGATAAACAACAGAAACAACATTAATAATACCAGAGTGTCTGTCGGTAATAAAAGTTATTTGACGGTTTAACAAATGAGGTTTAAGACGTTCCATAAACCATAGCCATCAAAATCTTCACCACCGAAAATACCAAAAGCAACTGGAAAAATACTTGCAATAGCAAATAGGTTATTGGAGTCCAAATGAGTAGTTCAAAATATAATTTGTTGATAGGTCTGTGTATAAGGCTACATATATCTATGAAGCCACGATTGCTAACGTTTTTAGTACATATCGCGCGATTGTTAATTTTGATGTGCAACATCGCACGATTTCTATCCGTCTAATAATTCACAACTCGTGTAGTAGAGTATTTAAGAATCGCGTGGGTATAATGGTGGGGTACTTAGATGATGGAAATCGCATAAGTAAGTCATCTTAAACCGCGTCTAATGATTCCTTTAATGAAAAGCGTACAAAACGATATACAAAGAAGGTTTAAAACTCACCGTTATTGCCATCATTTGCCACTGTAGACAACAATACACCACCATGCTTGTCGTTTAAATGAGTATCATCCACATACAAACATGGTCGATATGAGTGAAAGCCTTGAATGCATGATCCAAATGCCACAAAGCACCTCGTGAAGACATTCCCAAAACCAATCTCCAAATGGCAATCAGTAGTAATATCTCGACTTTTTAATCTTCTAAAGTAAGCATTCAACAAGACAAACGAAGTATTACTATCTCCGAAAACTTCCTTCCTCGCCTTTTCTAAAGCATTCCACGAGAGACGGTAGGAAATGTCTAAACCATAGTCTCGTTTGATAGAAGACTGAATAATTTTTGTTGTTAAAGAATGACATGTCCTAATTGATTCATATATTTCATTCGCAATCAAATCAGACGTCAAATGCCTACTTTTTATTTTGGAAAATACCGGGCTACATGTATGGGCTTGGACAAATCGCTTGATCATCATTAAAATAGTGCTAGAATCTATTGATGCATACAGTCGCTATTTACAACCACCTGAATCTTTTTTGACACAGTAAGCAGTGATCTTAGTAGACGTATTATGCATATACTTGAAAGAAAAACCACACTCTAAAGCATATCGGCATAACGATAACCTTAGACCTGCGGCATCATCAGCAAATGTCTGACCAACCCTTGTGATAGTATCAACCCAACCGTTAGTAGCAAGATGTCTTTTTTTATATTGCGAATTGAGTAAACCATTACTAATCTTCCCACATAATAGTTGATCATCATAGGGTTCTACGAAGCTTATGCTAGGCTGTTTACGAATGTCATCCGCATCATTTTCAACTACTTGTTTTTCTATAAAGAAGCTAACGATTTTCAGACACTCCACATCAAGATAAACAACTAAACCCATGAAATCCGTCTCGTTATTAAACAAACAGTACTTTTGATCACCACATGAGTAGGTAATAGTGTAGCAACCCCTAACCAGATCATCCCATCTACCTTCAACATAGTGTTGAAGAGTCTCATAGTTTTCAAACACGCTCAAAGGAACGATTGACGTCTACTTGGAATATTTGAAAATACACACTTTTGACTTAGACATCTAGTTCACTACAATGATAAACAAAATTCGACTAGATGAGAGAGAAGTTTGAAATCACAATACAAAACGCGCGAGTCATATAAAATTATGCATCAACGAATCGCGTAATTCATAATTATGTGTAAATCACGTGTACATTCTAAGCGTAACAATTAAACGTAACTCGCGTCATATGCAACATTAAAAGAAGACAAGCGTCACATGCACGCGAGATGATTCGGGCAGTGATATGTGACACGAATACCTCGCGTCATGGTTAAAGGGTAATTGATGACGCGGTGGAAATAGAAGAAGAAGCAACGATAGATGAAACCTTAATTCAAGGGTAACATGATGAAACCCTAATCTAAGGGTAACAAAGACTGAAATTTTCAGAGATAAAAATATATTATTCCAAAAACTTAAAATAACTTAAGGCATATGAGGTTTTATATAAGAGCTTCTCAAAACCCTAAATTATAATACAAGGAGATGAAATAAATATTTTAAAATAAAATAAAATAAAATCTTAACAGATTTGATTTAAATACATAAGATATTTGAATAAAATAAAATTAAATTAAAATGCTTTTGTTTGGACTTTCTGGGCTACATCATCCTCTCCTGGTTGACAAGAATTCGTCCTCGAATTCACAGCACCATCACCATCAAGAACCCAAATTATTTATTTTATTTTATTCAATCGTCACCTTGAGAATTATAATTGTTGACCTTATCGGAATAAGATAAATTCTTCTCGAGTGTTCCTTATTCGAAGTCACATTGAAGTCATCCAGTTGATGAAAAAAATTGGTTTCGAAAACTTATTCATAGCATGAAGACAATATTCCCAAGTCCAGTTGATGAAAAAAATGGTTTTGAAAACCTCTTCATAGTCTGAGACGACATCTCGATAAGAAAATTTTACCTTGATTCGACGATTGGTAGTCAATTTAAACTCCTTCAGTAACCGGTCAATATGATCGTCATTGAAACGCCTAGCGTGCCTCCCGCATACCAAACGATCTTTGAGATCTTCATGTCCGTATGTTGTTCTCTCTTTTAGACCTTGAATCAGATGAAATCAAGATTCAGAAACATGCTTACCCCGTAGCAGGAACTGAGGCTCTAATACCAAAATGATGACGCGACGGAAATATAAGAAGAAACAATGATAGATGAAACCCTAATTCAAGGGTAACATGATGAAACCCTAATCTAAGGGTAACAAAGACTGAAATTTTCAGCGATAAAAATATATTATTCCAAAAACTTAAAATAACTTAAGGCATATGAGGCTTTATATAAGAGCTTCTCAAAACCCTAAATTATAATACAAGGAGATAAAATAAATATTTTAAAATAAAATAAATATTTTAAAATAAAATAAATTCAAATTTTAATAGATTTGATTTAAATACATAAGATATTTGAATAAAATAAAATAAAATTAAAAAAGCTTTTGTTTGGACTTTCTGGGCTACATCAATAATGTAAAACCTGATTTAAACACGAGTCATGTATGTCATGGTTATCTAAAGCAAGGTATATAAATGGCAACACCTGCATTCACAATCGCATCGTCTCCAACATAAAAACATGCTTACCCATATACGTTATGACAGTATAAACAAGTTCAACAAAGCTAGAAAATAACCCAGAAACTATTAAACTAGGAATAAAATACATTCACAAACGTTGGTACTTATATAACTAAGAATAAGCTGAATAATATACTTGTTAAGGTAATCAGAAGTTTTAATACAGAAAATAATTTCAAAACGTTAATATATACCTTCAACAAGAAAAACAGCTTGCAAAACCCAGCTTACAAAACAACTTCAACTCGTCAATAAAACCCAGCTTACAAAGACCTTCAACAAGCAAAACAACAATATAGAAAATATTACATGTAAATGGTTTCGAGAAGAACTAGTTTTTAAAAAAGAGGTATTCTAACTGGTTTAATGGAAGGTATAAAATACTACAAAGGTTTATGACCACTTTTAAGATAATTTAAAATTGCAGTGTAGGTTGTACTAATATGAATTCAAAATTTGAATTTTGGTTGGAAAATAGACGGAGCCAAATCTTGAGAGTAAATAAGGGATAATCTAAAAAATAGATATTGAAAATGAATTAGTTTGGTGAAATGAATGTTTAGTAGGCATAAAAAATAATTGGAATGCTAAATGATAATAAATTTGGTGACAAGGTATACTAATATAACATTTCCGTTGTTTTTATAATATAAAATACCAAGTATCCGAAGATATCATGTATAAATTATTACGATAATAATATTATATAAAATATATGTTGGTTTCTTCGTTACAATATACCATTACTATTTGTTTTTAAAGTATTTGCTGCCAAAAATATTCTATAAACGGCCAAACTGATGCATAATTTGTTATGAATAATATGTTTGTAAGTAACTAAATTATTTATTATTATAGTTCAAATATTTGATTTTATAAAACATAATCACCAATAAACTCAAATATGACCTATAAAACAACATAAAAATAAATCAAAATATAATTAATTATAGATTTGCTATAAACAAAACAACTGAATTACAGATAGAACAGATTTTGATTGTATTTTTAGAGTTGTTATATCAAACAAACAGATTGATATATCAAACATCTCATTTCTCTCATTCATTTTCGCAAAAAAACAGATTTTTAGAAAAATATGTTTTTGTTGTTCTTCGTCATCCTGTGGCGTGGTCGACATTGCGCACGCCAATGTAAATGCGTAGAACAGCATCGCCACGCCGTCTGTTAGTTTGGGAATCTTGCAGACGCCACACGTGTGGCATATGATGGGTGCTCTACGCCAGCCAATGGCATGGTGATGCTGTTCTGCGCTTTTACATTGGCGGAATGGGCTTAACTTATTCGAAATGCCGGTTTAATTGGTTTATCTACTTCTTACATATTGCAAGAGGTGACCGAATGCGACATTTCGCTTGTTTCGGCCTACGCTCACCATTTCATCACTCACGACGAGTATAGTTTAGACTCGATGACCGAGTGGGTAAAAAGTACGAGGAAGTCGTTGGGTTTTTTGATAAACGTAGCATCCAAGGAGGTAGAGAAAAGAGGGAGAACACCGAGACTAGATTATCGATGCGAGCGATCAATAATTTTTAAGTGGCCGTTAAAGAGTGCGACCGTAAGCGTAAGGCTACCGGTAGCAAAAAAATAAATTGCCTTTTTTATTTGGTAGGCAATCCGATAAAATGAGACGATAAGTGGGCTCTTAGTGTCCTTTTCGGGATGCACAACCAAAAACCGATTAAGTATTCCCAAGGACATTTACAATGGTCCAAGTTAAAACGAAAGGAAAAAGAGCTCGTTGATCTTTTGACGGTGAACGGAACAAGTCTGCGATAAATATTTGGTGCTTTGAAAAAGGCCGATCTTGAGAATGCTTCAAATATCCGTCACGTTTACAATCACCGTCAAAGAACGAGGATGGTTGAAAACGGTGGTCGATCCCAAATGCAATGCTTGTTAGTTAAATTACAATTGCACAAGTACAAGTATTGGGTACAGACGGGCAATGACGGCTCTAACGTCATAACCGATTTGTTTTTCGCACATCCGCTTAGTATTGATTTACTATAGACCTTCCCACTCATGCTAATCATAGACAGCACATATAAAATTATTCGTTACGGGATGCCTTTCTTCGAAGTAGTCGGGGTAACATCGACCAACACAACTTTTTGCATTGGTTTCACGTTTATGGTGAGTGAAAAACAAGACAACTACGAATGGTCATTGGGATGCTTGAAAACGGTAACGGAGGAGAATGATTGTTGATGTGGTTTATTTTTGTTTGAGGGTAAGTTTTTAATTTTGATCTAGAGTTTTGTGGAATTTTGAGAGTATTTAATGTTTGGGTAGAATGTAGAGGGAGAATTGAGCTGCCTGGTTGTATTTAATTTTCATTACCCTCATTTAATGTAAGTGGTTGGGTATTTATACCCTTATCTATTGGCCATATGGGCTTTTGGGTTGTGTTTAATGGATTCGGGTCGAGTTTAAGGACCCATTGGTTTTAAGTAAGTAGGTAGTCAGCTTAGTCAAAAAGTGATTAAGTTTTAAGTACTTTAATTCTGTTCGGATAGTTCAGTGAATGAAAGTTGTCCGAACTACCCCTGTCCGGTGAAATGGACATTGTCTGAATTAACCCTGTCCGGTTCCCATAAGGTGTGGTGACAGAATTCAGACTCATCAGTAGCCCCTTTTTTAGGTGGTGTTCAAAGGCCTTTGGCAAGACCTAAAAAATAGTCTGCGGCTGGTCACATTCATATCCGGACAGGTCCTTCGAACTTTGTTACAGCTTTATCCGAACTGAAAAAGTTCTTGAAAACTAAACGGTTTCTTGCCAGAATTCATGGGACACGTGTCTCTCTCTGGTTCGCCACATCAGCCGTTTTTTCACCTAGAATGGCGCTTCCACCTTCTCTAAAAAGTAACCTCTTCATTTAATGAAGATGACATCAGCGCCGTCTTTAATCATTGCAATCCTTTCGAATTCTCCTAGGTATCAAAGCACTTTTTGCACATTTACTATAAATTAGTCACTCCTTTACTGTTTTACCAGCCTCTTCAATCTTACTTTGCTTAAACTTCAAAGTTTTCTCTCAAAAGGAAAAACCTTCTTTCGATGTGAGTTTATGTTCACAGCTAGGAACACTTTAATCAAAGGTGGGTGACTTAATTTATCGGAGTTAGAAAAGGCCCAAAAGGTTGAACGAGAAAGGTGCATTGCTGCCGGCCTCCCCGTCTCTCCTGTTGACAAACCAGTAACACCAAGTACAGAGCCTGATCAGGGCTCTTCTTCAACTAGAAGCGTTAAACCCAGGAAGTTGTTCCAAGCTAGACTCTCACCAATTGTTTCAGACTCGTCGGTTCAGGAATCAGAGCCCACTGTTGAACCAGGGCAAGTTGTCACTAGTTTTAAGAAGCCTTCTCCTTTCATAGCCATGGGATCAGATACTGATGCCTCTCCAGAGAAATTAGTCGATCAGAGAAGAGGTCGCCTGGTAAAAGGGCAGGCTTCAAAAGGTACACCTTTTAAATCAGGGGCCAAAGACAGCAACACGGGGTTATAGGCACCCATAAAAGTTCCTAAGGACAAACTGTCCGGACCGGAGGCATCTAGCTCAAGCCTCCGAAAAGAAACCACCGCATCTGAGCCCCAGCCGGAGGTCAGAGTTCAAGAAAACATCGAAGCCCAACAGTCCGGAGGTCATGCTGAGCCAACTTCTAACTCCCCTCTCCCACAAACAATTGAAAACCCCTCCCTCGTTATGGACGAAGTGATGGAGGATTCTGTTGAAGAGGTTCCCTTTGAGTCCGAAGTCTCCGGGCAGACAAGTGAGGCTATTTCTGCCAAGAAGGACAAATGCAAAGAGAAACTATGCTTAAGGTATCCAGACTTACCGGAGGTCCTTGTGGGAAAAGTGGGACCTTGTTTCCACAAGGTGAGTGTTAAGTATTTAATAGCTTTGCAAAAACTTAACTATGCTTTCATACACACAGCCGAGCTGGGTCGGATGCGAACAAAGTGGGGAATCCCGGAGAACGTCAAAATAAGGATTCCAATAGACCTAGAAACTCCGATGGACTGCAAGCTCAGTGAAATAGTTTTCTTCACTAAGCTCTTCAACTGGGGACTGAGGTTTCCCTTAGACCCGGAGATAGTCAAGTATTTTCATCTCATCAAACTCTGCCCAAGTCAACTGAGTCCTAACGCATGGTACACCCTCATGGCCTGTATCATGGCCTCTAGGCTCTCCAGAATTCCTCTTCCAATGGAGGAGTTTGCAGCTGTTGCCAGCCTTTGCAGAAACCACCACATTCCCTTCTATCACTTTAACATGGGTGATAATTACAAAGCAGTGGATGACCTGCTTGAGTCGGAGAGAAGTTGGAAGACTCACGTTTTGTTTGTGAGTGGTGCCTGGGAGAATGAGAGGAAGATCAAAGCCGGTGTCAACCCGAGCCTCCTCACCAGCAGATGGTGAAGCGATCGTAAGAATTCCACCTCACATTCCCATATTTATTTTTATCAAACTTGTTTAACTAACTTGTCTTGTTGTTTTTTTATAGAGCTGCCCAAAGACTTTAATGATCACTTGAAGGTCGGGCTGGCTACTTGTACCAAGCTAAACGCTTGCGCTGCTGACAAGTGGGGGAATCGTTTTCACAATGCCTTTACCGGAAGCAATCTTGCAAGGTCCTACCTCTAGAATACTACCAACCGGAGGGACTTGTCCTGAGAGAAACTTACCACCCCACCTCCTCCGGACGTAGTCCTCAAAAGAACACATGCACCGGACGGGGCATTGTATCTGCCCGGTAGAGCCAAGGCCCCAAGTAAGATGAAGGGCAAGAAAGGTAAGGGCAAGCTCAGTGCAGTTGAAGCCAATCCTACCGAAGCGGAGGAAACTGCTCCAACAAACCAAGAGGGTCCTGTTCCAAGTCAGATTGATGCTGCTCTTCTTGAAGTAGTGGAGCATGAGAGCACTAGGGAAGATGCAGGATCTCCAAAACCTCCAAGAGTTCCTAAGAGAGATAGGAAACGGGGAGCAGAAAGCAAAGGCAGGGAGGCCAAGAAGAAAAAGACCTTCAGGGGTGATGAGATTTCTCTCCGGCCCACGGAGCCCATTCCTCCCATTGACCCTACTGATCCTACAAGAGTAGAAGAGATCCCTAGTGACTTTCGAACTGAAGAGGTTGGAGGAGGAGATATTAGTATTGACGGTGTCGATATTACTGGGCTTGAGGGGCTTGGTGAATACTTTGAAAACCTCCCCAGAGATGATTTTGCTGGGCCCTACCTCCCTCCAAGCACTTCGAACATTGTTACCTTCAATGGTAAGTCTTTCTCTGTTTCGAGTGAAAGGGATGTTATTACTCACTCTATATTGAGTAATATTCAGCCAATACTTAGTTTGGAGAAGCAAGTACGAGGTCAGTCAGCTATCATTACTGCCCTTAATTCTGACAAGGAGAAACTGTCCAACGACCTCCTCATTGCCACCCAAAATGCTGATGTTTTGAAGAGAGAAAACGAGGAGTTAAAGAAGAACCAGGAGGGTTGGGTCACAAAGGTAGCAACCTTAGAAGATACCATCAAAGAACTCAGGGCAAAGCAGTCCGGGTTGGAGAAAGATCTTTCCTCTTCGAAAGAGGAGGTGAAGGCCAAGGACTAAGTCATTCATACTTTGACCAGTGACAAGATCGCGCTCGAGGACTCGGTGTCCGGGGCTGCACAAGAAAAAGCTGATCTGCTAAGGGAGAAAGAGGAAAAAATTCAAGCCAAAATTGATGCTTACGCCAACAACGTGATTGATACTCAGGAAGAGATGTATGCCAAAGTGAAGTCGGATATGTTCTTGTTTTTTCACGAAAAGTTCCCGAAGAGGAATCTTGGAGATTTTTGGATTTATGTAGAATACAAAGACCTTCCCTTCTACACTATGACTGATGGAGACTTGCATGATTATTCTAGTGCTGACTCATCCGATGAGGAAGAGAACACTGGGGAGAATCCAAATGAGGAGAACGATGACCTCAAGAAGAAGAAAACGAGTGAGGCTGAGCCATCTTCAAAGGCTCAGTCTTAGAGTAATTATCTTTTCACTTTTGTTTTGATTGAACCAAAGTCCTTGGATGGCCAAGGCATTTTTGTAACTGTGTCCGGTCTTCGACCGGATAGATCTGTTTTATTTTGAAAATTTAAAGTTCTTGGATGGCCAAGACACTTCGGTTGTTTTAATGGGTATCTTTACTTTGCACAACTCTTGCATTCTTTTATAGTTTTTTCAATTTTGGTGGCTAATGTATAAACAGCCCTTAGATATTTCATAAACATTCTAAAGTGAGAGTGTTTAAATTCTCCGATGACAAATGTTTAAATAGTCATCACTTCTTTAATCCAATCCGGCCGGTGTTTAAATAAAAATTTGACAAGAAACAAAGTAAAAACACTTCGAATTTTTAAGAAGGCACCAAATTTTATAAAAGAGCTCGGACACCTCATTAAAACCTCCCCGCGCCACCAGGGTAGGAAAGAGTATGCCCCAAATATTTACATGAACTTTTAAACAAGTAAATATTTACATAGTTCCTACTCCAAGTACATCCGAAGGTGCTCAATATTCCAAGGGTGATTCAAAATCCTTCCATCCAAACTGCCTCTCTTTAGTGTGTAGGAAAATTTTTCTTAACACCTTATCCCCCGTTGAAAATCCCTTCTCTTGATTTTAGAAGCAAACCTGCTTCTCATCAAACATTGATAGTGCACAGCTCTAAGGTGAGCCTTAACTCTTCTTTCCTCTATCAAGTCAAGTTGACCTCTGATAGCCTCCTCGTTAGCGTGTTCGGAGAAATTATGAACTCGAAATGAAGGGAGAGTTGCTTCTATGGGAGCTATGGCATTCATCCCATAGACCAAAGAAAAAGGTGATTCTTGTGTTGCAGCCCCAGGTGTAGTCCGGTAAGCCCACAAAATTTCTTGCAAATAACTAGGCCATTTTCCAGCAGGCCCTTCTAAATTTTTCTTCAAACCGGACAGTACAGTCCTGTTAGCCACCTCAACCTGCCCATTTGCTTGTGGATAGAAGGGTGAAGAGAAACAATGTTGTATACCTCTAGAGGCACAGAAACTCTCCATCTCCTTGTTGTCGAAATGTGGCCTATTGTCTGTTGTTATCTTCTGTGGAATTCCAAATCTGCAACAGATATTGGATAAAATGAATTTTATGACAGCTTTTGATGTTGTACCTGCCAATGGAGCTTCTTCGATCCACTTCGAAAAATAATCAATATCAACAATGATAGTCCTGCACCCTCCGGACACCATGGGTAGAGGTCCTACTAAATCCAACCCCCATCGAGCAAAAGGTATTGGTTCAGAAATTGACTCTAAAGGGGTGGTTGAGATATGAATTTCGTTGCTATATCTCTGGCATGGGTCACACCTTCTCACCAGCTCTTTAGCATCTTGCATTATAGAGGGCCAATAATACCCAGCTAACAAAACTCTTCTTGTTAGAGCCCTGAACCCACAGTGAGCTGATCCCTCACCATCATGTAATTCAGAGAGAACTATATGTGATTCGTCAACCCCCAAACATCGTAAGAGGGGTTTACTATAAGAATTTTTATAAAGAACATCTCTTAGAATGAAAAAACCACTAGCCTTGTACTTTACTTTCCTTGCTATTGATTTGTCCGGAGGCAAGATACCATCTGAGAGGTATTGAAGGAGAGGAAACCTCCAATCTTGAGGCTGTTTTATCTGTATATCAAAGCTTCCTCTTTACCCATACTGAATTGAATGGATGGGCACTCCAGCACATGAATCCAAGGGTAGGATTCAGTATAGGCTATGGTTGCCAAGGAGTCTGCCAGTTCATTTTCTGCTCGGGGTATGTGCTCATAAACAATGCTCTCGAATTTAAGTGCCACATCTTTGAGAAGAAGTAAGTATTTTATTAGCTGCTCCTTTTTGGCTTCAGACTGACCTTGCGCATGATGGATAAGAAGCTGAGAATCACTCATCAACTTGACCCTTTTGGCACAAAAAATAAGAGCTAATTTTAAACCAGCTATAACATATTCATATTCGGACTCATTATTAGAGGCCCTAAAAGCAAAACATATAGCCTGGTACATTTTGTCACCATACGGAGAGGTCAAGCATACCCCTGCTCCACATCCCATAGTACTTGATCCACCATCAGTCCGGACGACCCAGACTTTTTTATCTTTCACATCAGTTGTTTGATTTGTATCCCTATCTGAATGGAATTCAACTAAGAAATCAGCCACAACTTGGGCTTTGATTGCTGTCCGAGGAGCAAAATCAATATCGAAGTCCCCGAGTTCCACTGACCACTTAGTCATTCTACTCGAAATGTATGCCTTTTGAAGAACGCTTTTTAAGGGAAAAGACGTCCGAACAATAATAGGATGATCCTGGAAATAAGGCCTCATCTTCCTTGCAGTAATCACCAGGGCTAATGCTAATTTTTCAAGCTTCAGATAGCGTTTTTCTGCATCTATCAAGCTCTTGCTGATGTAATACACCGGACGGGGATAATTATCTACCTCCCTCACCAATACGACACTTATGGAACAACTGGAAACTGCCATGTATATGAAGAGTGTCTCTCCATCAACAGGTTTAAATAGATTCTTGGGGGAGGATAGATGTTTTTTAATATCATTAAAGGCCTCATCACATTGTGAAGTCCAGTTGAATCCCTTTGCACCTTTTAAAGTTTGAAAGAATGGGGCACACCTGACCGAAGACCTTGAAATGAATCGATTTAACGCAGCCAACCTCCCAGTCAACCTTTGTACTTCTTTAATATTTCGAGGAGGCTCCATTTGGAATAAAGCATTAAGCTGGTCCGGATCAAGCTGTATCCCTTGCTCACTTATTATATACCCCAGGAATTTCCCGGAATGTACTTCGAACACACACTTCTCTGGATTTAGTTTCAAATTTACTTTTACTAAGTTAGCAAAAGTATCTTGGAGATCTGTCAAGTGTAGCTCTTCGTCCACAGTTTTTACCATCATGTCATCGATGCATACTTCCATATTTCTTCCAATTTGATCAGCAAAGGCTTTGTTCACTAACCTCTGATAAGTAGCCCCAGCATTTTTTAACCCAAATGGCATCACCTTGTAACAATGAAGGCCCCTATCAGTAACAAAAGTAGTGTGCTCCTGATCTTTCAGATCTACTTGAATCTTATTGTACCCGGAGAAGGAATCCATGAAAGAGAACAACTTGTTCCCAGATGTGGAATCCACCAATTGATCAATCCGGGGAACTGGGTATAAATCCTTTGGGCAAGCCCTGTTGAGATCTGTAAAATCAATACACATACGCCACTTGCCATTTTTCTTTTTCACCAAGACCGGATTGGCTGTCCATAAAAGATATTGAGACTCCTTTATGTGCCCCATTTTGGTAAGTCTGTCGACTTCTTGGACTATGACATCGGCCTTTTCCTTGGAAAAAGCTCTTCTCTTTTGTACCACAGGTGATATGTCTCTTCGGATGGACAGTTGGTGTGATATAATAGTTGTTGGTACTCTGGTAACATTAGCATTGCACCAAGAAAAAACATGCTGATGGTCTTTTAAAAACTTCAACATTTTACCCTTTAGTTCGGATGTCATTTTGGACCCTATCTTAACATTTTTTCCCTCTTCTAAAGAATGTGTTTCGACTTCTTCGACTGGTATTAAAACTCCAGGGGTCTCTCTAGGGTCATCAATTTCACCCTCACCCCTAGAAAGCCCCTCAAACTGCTATTCTTCATTGATACAAACTGCCCCCAACGTCCGAGGAGCCAGTGCTGTTGCATAACACTCTCTTGCTATCTTTTGGCTGCTCTGAACAACTCCCACTTGTCCTTGCACAGCGTATTTCAAACATTGGTGGACAGTTGAGGCTACTGCATGCATCCTAGAGAGCCAAGACCTCCCTAGAATAGCATTACAACAAGTGGGACAATCCACTACAACAAACAGTATTCTAACCATCTTTTTAAAAGGGCCCTTGCCCAACAAAACTTCCTCTTTGAACTCCCCGATCACATCTGCTGAGCTTCGAGTGAAACCCACAATTGACCTGTTCGAACGCTGAATTACCGCTGGATTCTTCATCTTTTTATAGGAAGTTAAAAAGAGGATATTGACTGAACTCCCAGTATCCACCAAAATTCGTCTTATGTCATTGTCCCCGATGGATGCTCCCATGACAACAGCATCTTCATGAGGACCTGCTATATCCCTAAAGTCATCCTCATCGAAAACAATGAAGAGAAATGGATTCTGTGATTGATAAGAAGTGATGCCTCCCTCCAGTTGGGTGGCTAAAGTATGAACATGCCTCTTCCTCGAAGAAGCAGTGGGTGCTGTCATGGTGTCCCCTCCAAAAATTGTGAGTGATTCAAAAAAGTTTATAAGCCCGGACACTGTTTTGCAACGTTCCTCAATGGCACCCACTATATTTCAAGTTAGATCAGGGTCCAAGTACTCTGACTCTACGTCGAATCTCTCGAATATCACTATAGCTCCCTCCGGAGCGGATGTGCCTGCATTATTTGGACCAGCCCGATGAGCATTATCAGGCCTATTTCCTCTTCTTCTTTTAATATATGCTCCCAACTTTCCTCTTTCAATTAAATTCAGGACTTCTTGCTTTAAAGAAATACAATCCTCAGTGGTATGACCAGTATTATTATGATACTGGCAGAAACAATTGTTACGATGCTCCCTATGAGATTGTAGCGCAGCCGGCCTTCTATAGTGTACTTCTTCCTTTGTTTTGTCATAAATGGTGGCTACACTTTCTTTTAACTCAGCAAACCACTCCGGTTGAACCCAAGGCCCTCTCTTATTTCTAGATTGCTGACTCTGGGCAGGCGCAGCTGGCTGAGACTGAGCTTTGGCTCTGTTATGACCCTGCCCGGCCTCCCTTGCCTTGTTCCCGGACTGATTTTGGTTGGGGTTAGGTGCAGCCGGGGCAGACCTCACCTTCATGTGCACCCTAGTTTTCTTTGTTTCATCCATGTTAATTTGATTTCCAACCTGATTCAGTAGACCTCCCCATGTCATAGCCTTTTTTCTGGTCACTGAATCAGCCAAATTTCCAGGGTTTAAGCCCTGCCTTGGAGAAGCTATTGCTACTTGCTCGAAGCAATCAGCCAACCCATTTTTAGTGTTTACAAAACGACTTATATATTCCTTTAGAGATTCATTCGGTTCTTGGGCACAATGGATAATTGTATCTCTATTGCCCTTCACCTCCTTACTTCCAACAAACTGCCTCCGGAAGGCCACCCAAAAGGTATCAAAATTTCTGATGCACCCCTGTGGTAGGCTGTTATACCACTTCAGGGCACTCCCCGTAAAGGATTGAGAGAATGCTCTACAAAGCAACTTGTCGTCATCATCGAAATTCAACATAAATGTTTTGAATTATTCCAAGTGATTGTCCGGGTCTTTACTGCCATCGTATTTTTCCATTTTCGTACTATCAAACCTCTTGGGGAGGTTCCCGGACAGGATCTTGGAAGACAAAGGAGATTGTCTCCAATTCCGGCCACGACTGAAAACGGTATCCTCGTTAGGAGTTGCAAAGATACCCCGCTCATCATGGAAGGCAAAAGGATCCACCAGCATCCTGTCTATGTGTCTCCAGCTATGAGATGACCCTTTGCCTATATGCCTTTTTAACTTTCCATGCCTATCCTTCTTTCTTGAATACTTCTTAACCAACTTTTGTTTCTTTTTAGATCGGCCCTCATCACTGCTGGATGACAAGGATTCTTCAGCTCCATCTTCGCCCGAGGAGCTACTGGAAGATTCTGAGTCTGAATCAGAGCTCTCCACCGGCTTGGACCGGTGAAATGTTTTAGAGCTAGCATGAGTCTTCTTCGTACTTACATGGGTTTTTGATGGCTCATGCTCTCTAGGGTTGTCAATATGATGAGCAACTGATGCCTTTGAGTTCTCTTTTATGCCCATCT
Source organism: Limnanthes douglasii subsp. nivea (assembly GCA_036936605.1). Taxonomy (NCBI): domain Eukaryota; kingdom Viridiplantae; phylum Streptophyta; class Magnoliopsida; order Brassicales; family Limnanthaceae; genus Limnanthes; species Limnanthes douglasii. Next base: position 143,516,903 of record JAUPFV010000003.1, read on the forward strand.
TTTCCCTCTCTGTCCTCAGAGCTTCTATATCGCCCTTTAATCTATCACACTCCTTGATGGTATATTCATCATTTTCTCCCACCACTTCAAGCAAAGCTGGTGGTACTTCTGGTGCATCCGGATTCATTCGGACTGGTTTTTATGATGGTTTTGAATGCTAGATTTAGGCACCAAACGCAACTCCCACTGTGGTCGCCAATTTGATGTGGTTTATTTTTGTTTGAGGGTAAGTTTGTAATTTTGATCTAGAGTTTTATGGAATTTTGAGAGTATTTAATGTTAGGGTAGAATGTAGAGGGAGAATTGAGCTGCCTAACTGCATTTAATTTTCATTACCCTCATTTAATGTAAGTGGTTGGGTATTTATACCCTTATCTTTGGGCCATATGGGCTTTTGGGTTGTGTTTAATGGATACGGGTCGAGTTTAAGGACCCATCAGTTTTAAGTAAGTAGGTAGTCAACTTAGTCAAAAAGTGATTAAGTTTTAAGTACTTTAATTCTGTTCAGATAGTTCAGTAAATGAAAGTTGTCCAAACTACCCCTGTCTGGTGAAATGAACATTATCCGAATTAACCCTGTCCGGTTCCCATAAGGTGTGGTGACAGAATACAAACTCATCAGTAGCCCCCTTTTTAGGTGGTGTTCAAAGGCCTTTGGCAAGACCTAAAAAATAGTCTGCAGCTGGTCACATTCATATCCGGACAGGTCCTTCGAACTTTGTTACAGCTTTATCCGAACTGAAAAAGTTCTTGAAAACTAAACGGTTTCTTGCCAAAATTCGTCTCTCTCTGGTTCACCACATCAGCCTTTTTTCACCTAGAATGGCGCTCCCACCTTCTCCAAAAAGTAACCTCTTCATTTAATGAAGATGACATCAACGTCGTCTTTAATCATTGCAATCCTTTCAAATTCTCCGAGGTATCAAAGCAATTTTTGCACATTTACTATAAATTAGTCACTTCTTTACTGTTTTACCATCCTCTTCAATCTTACTTTGCTTAAACTTCAAAGTTTTCTCTCAAAAACAAAATCCTTCTTTCGGTGTGAGTTTATGTTCACAGCTAGGAACGCTTTAATCAAAGATGGGTGACTTAATTTATACTAATAAAATTATGCATTTCGATAATCACACCTCTAATAGGGCGGAAAGCTCACATGCTACATTGACAAAAATATGACGGGTCTAGCCTATTGGATTTCGATGGGTTTTGGGATAAAGTACATGGCTTGTTAGCGATACAACATTCGACCATTAAAGAATCGATGAAGCTTAGCAAGTGCCGTCTAATTCACAAATATCAAGATTTTAGACCGTTCAAATTTTTACGGGGGTACGTATCACATATTGCATTGGCGATAGTATACGTAATTATGTTGATAAAAGTGGCGGTGAAAAATCTTCGTGCATTTGCACCGATCGTACGATCCATGGTTTGTCGTGTTCCCATGAACTTGAGGCAATCCGAAGAGTCGACGGTCATGTACCTACTCGGATTATAAACAAGCATTGGAAGAGACTAGATATCGTTCCTCGAGTTAAACTCACCGGCGAAGAAGAGGTGAAATTTAATTTCGCAAATCTAAATGCTAAACTTAAAGAGTTTGATGTTTACGAACAAAGTGATTGACTAAAAATATTTTAACAAATTTTGGATCCGTCAACGACACTCCTTTGCGAACCCCTCGAGAAGGTTAAAACCCACGGTAGAACTCCCGGACGTGTCGGAAGCCATGGTCGTGGACGGGGCCGGGGTCGCGTTAAAGGTAGCAAACTCCAATGTGATTATTCTAACGAAAAAGGATCCTTCGTATCACGAATACGGCGAACAAGAAATGTTCGAGTCTCACGATAGTGCCGAAACTCCACGAATGGTAACACTTGCCGCTAGTATAGCAACCCTGGTCGGCACTTTCGCTAGTATAGCTACCCTAGTAGTTTCAGAGAAAAACCGCAAAAAAAAAAACGGGTTGCATGTGTTGGTTTAGGCACTCCGGATGCGTCGAGCAACATCACCGCTATACCGTCATTCTCGGCTAAACCAATCCCGCCGAGATTACCAAATGTGTCGGACTCGAGATTTTCAAAAGATATACCTCAATTTATGCGTCTTTTTATAAGCCAAATTACAAATGTTATGCCCGACGGTAACTGTGGTTTTAGAGCCATCACGCATGGTATGGTCGGTTACGAAAGTGGATGGCTAATGGTTAGAGAAGCCTTGGTTCACGAGCTAAAGAGCGATCGAGAGTTTTATAAATTGGTTGCATATTACGACGATGAAAGCGAAGTCGATAAGGAGATTCACCAGTTGACTTTTAATAAAGAGAATGCACCTTTCAAAAATTAGATGTCCTTGCCTAGTTGCGGAAAACTAGTCGCGACGACATTCAATTGTGTTTCCTATTGCCTCGTTCCCGGTGGATGTAGGACTTACTTGCCGGTGAAAAATGCACCGCCGAAGGATGGTTCTTTAAAGGAGACCGGTGTAGCATTTGTTAATAAAAACCATTTTGTTCACGTAAGTAAAGAACTTTTAGTTTCGCATGCACTTAATCATTTATTTTATATTCAATGTCAATATGTAGGTTGATTTGGTTAAATTGTCACCTTTACCGACTATAGATCCAACGTGGATGCAAACGGCGAGAGAAGACGCTACTTGTTGGTCGATCCACTTGTTAGATAGAGTTTATGTATTTTTAATACTCCAAAATTCCACGCCGACACATTCCGTTGAATTCGAGGAACCGGTAGTGTACTTGACTAAAGATTTTTAGTTGAGTACGTGTTGTAATTTTTAATTTGAAATCAAATTTAGTTTGTGTTTGTTTTCGTTGTTTTCTTGTTGTAAACTAACTCCGTATTGTATTCACAAACCATTAAACTAGTTAAATGAAAGCGAATTTTAGTTTTTCGAAAAAAAATTTCCCAGAAATTACAAGGGTGGCTCAGTTCGCCAACGGTAGGTGTGGGAATCGCACGTCACACCAAATCTTGACGTAATTAGTGGCTCATACGTCAATGGTTGGTGTGGACATGGTACCTCACGCCAACCGTTGACGTGCACATAGGATGTTATGCTAAATTGGTGGCAAACAAACCCAAACCTTACCTAAGTTAGTCAAAAGACAGAGGCGAGGCCAAAATGTTGGCCTATTGCCGTCATTGGTTGGCGAATTTTGTGTACTGTACGCCATTGGTTGGTGAAATCCCCATTTTTTAAAGATTTATTTGAATAAAAAATGAATTAAATTATTTAAATAATTACATTAATGCTGCATTTAATTTAAATAATTAGTCAACAATATTAAATTAAAGATACATTTAATTAACGATCCATAACAGATGTAGTTAAAACAACACTTGTAGGAAATCTTAATCTAAAACAACACACATGCATGAGTAAGATAGTTGAAACATAGACTACTCGAAACATAACAACTCAAAGGCATAATCAAAGAAAGATTTAAATGATCAGTCGTCGAAATCGTATCACATATTGTCATCTGAATCGTCTCTTTCATTCCTTTCTGAAATCCTATCCTCCAGATACGCTACCATATCCCAACTGATGTAGTCTGCTACCGTCATGTTCCAGACCGAAGGCGCTTCTTTCTTTATTCTAGCCGACATGAAAAGTAAATACTGTAACAGTTGGACAAAGAGGTACCTGCGTCTGATTTTGTCACGATTTTGCACTTCCAGATCTCCTGCTCCTAAACGGCCGTAGTTGAAATACATCATACATAGGACACGGTCAAAGAATGCATTGCTACTATCTTCCCTCATCTCTCGGCGGGCAACCCTCACCGCCTTAAGCATATGGTAGTCTTCATCAGCTGTAAACTCCATCTGTTATAGTGCTTGTGTTTTTTTATTAAGTAGATGTTTGGTTTCTATTTTCTTAGATTGGATTCTGTGTCATGTTTATATAGTATAGTTACTCTTGGCAGGAGTTATTATGTTGGCGGGAATTTTTTTGTTGATGAGAATCGCTTTTGGCGGGAGTTTTTTAGTTAATGAGAGTTGACGGGAGTTATTATGTCGGTTGGAGTTATTGTTGAGTTCTGGTTGAATTTAATCATTTATGCAACTACACCAAGTAATTTAGGCATTCGTCCTTATCCTTATCTTTCTTCCTCCTTACTTTACATATGTCACGTTTCCATTGGTCTAACTAGATTACGTTATCCGGAAACGAAATTGTCTATAAATAGATGTTGGCGGGATTTTTTTTGTCAATGAGAATCTCTTTTGGCGGAAGTTTTTTAGTTAATGAGAGCTGACGGGAGTTATTATGTTGGCAGGAGTTATTATGTTGGTTGGAGTTATTATTGAGTTTCGGTTGAAATTAATCATTTATGTAACTACATTGAGTAATTTAGGCATTCGTCCTTATCCTTATCTTTCGTCCTCCTTACTTTACATATGTCACGTTTTCATTGGTCTAACTAGATTACGTTATCCGGAAACGAAATTGTCTATAAATAGATGTTGGCGGAATTTTTTTTGTTAATGAGAATCACTTTTGGCAGGAGTTTTTTAGTTTATGAGAGTTGGCGCGAGTTATTATGTTGGCGGAAGTTATTATGTCGGTTGCAGTTGTTATTGGGTCCCGGTTGAATTTAATCATTTATACAACTACACCGAGTAATTTAGGCATTCATCCGTATCCTTATCTTTCGTCCTCCTTACTTTACATGCGTCATATTTTTATTGGTCTAACTGGATTACGTTTTCCGGAAACAAAATTGTCTATAAATAGATGTTAGTTGATAAATTAAGCAAAAATGTGTCCATGGAATGAGTTGAAAGATCAATATCTGATGAAAGCATCAATCGAAGTTGGTAACAAGAACCGGCAAGAGGGGCATAAAACATACTAGGAGGCATTGCTATGCCAAATGTATTTCCTCTACGGCAGGGATGGTGTCCAGCCACATAGAATTTCTAGGCGTGTGGATGAGGTGAAAGCTAGGTGGTCAGTCCTAGTCAGATTTCGTCTACATCCAGTTTCTGGCCTCGCCAAATTTGAACGTCGTGTTGCGTGTAACCGGTTCAACTGCCAGGTAACAGATTCTCTAACAGAGGAGCAACTGGATCATGTCCGTTCTGACATTATTGACATCAAGGTAGAGGAAATGCGTGACTACCAGGATGCGAAAGAAGAAAGGAAGTTGATGAAATGGAACTGGCCTGATAGATAAAATAATTTTTAGTTTGTATTTCAGTTTGTTTGAGTTCATGTTCAGTTTATTTGAGTTCATGTTTCAGTTTAAGTTTGAATTTGTGTTTCATTTTGTGTTTGAGTTAATGTTTTAGTTTATGTTTGAGTTCGAGTTTATGTTTCAGTTTGTGTTTATGTTTATAACTCAGTTTATGCTTTGGGATAATGTACTGAGTTTATGTTAGAACTATAACAAGAGACAAAAAAAGACATTAAATAAAATAATAAAGTATCATACAACAACCCAGAACCATCAAAGTTACTAACATCACAACAAAATAACGAACACTAGACCCACAAAATATCGTAAATGGTATCATATAGTCCAAAACATAAAAACATAATATCTAAGCTACTCTCCTAGCAATAGAAACAACATCCTCGTATGCCCCAGCCAGACGATCGAAATCATGGTCAAACTCACCAACTGCGGGAACAAGGAGATCTCACGCATACCGACATGCAAATGTCGAATGATTGCTCATTTCCGATCCTCGTAAACATAGTCATCGAGCGAGTAGATTGCAATATTGATGAGGTCGAACCAGCTAATCCTTGTATGGAGCATAAGGTAATCTGGTGTACTAAAAGAATCCATTTTGTATCTCACTAAGTATCCCCTGAATGCGTCATCTAGAAGGTAATACTGCCAAACCGACCAAGTTTCCTGATCAAAAGCATACGCAATCGACTTCGGTTTCCTTCTCGACTTCGACTGCATCTGCAGCAAAGGATGTGAGATAACCCTCTGGACACAGCCAAACTGCCTCAACACCCGCTCTGGATAGTATGCCTGCGAGTTCTCTACACCGCATATGACGTCTATAAACCATGCTATATCTTGGAACGGAAAATGATCACGTATCGCACGATAAGGATCCAAAAGTACCTACAATACAAACCAACAAGAGCAAAAAAACATATAAATGGTACTACAGCAGACCAACATTGTTGTAAAGCGGTTCCACCTTAGTCAATTATCAAACTAAATGAGAAAACTTACATCTGTCTCTTGCAAGTTGTTGACGGTGATCCGGGGGTTCAACTTCGTCCAGGAGTCAGATACTGCGGCAGCTGTATCCCATCTAGCAATAGTGGGCTGCGCTCGATGTAAGTGGAACAAGTAACAGGGCGTAGCATGACAAAAATATCCCGTACCCAGGTGTCCAGCAAACCGATACATCCAGCCATAGTCTTGGTGTCGTGGAGTGAGGCCTCACCCACATGATGATACAAGTAAGCTAATACAACACTCCTCCATGAGTAGCTACCAACATCTGCCAGAGTCAAATCGTGCAACAGAAACAAATATTTGAAATTGGCGTACATCTTGCTTTTGTCCGGAAATATGACGGTGCCGAACATATGTAATAGGTAGGCACGTGCAGCCGCGTCTACCATAAGATTAGTGAGATCAGGGTTGTCATCGTAGAACTATGGCCCACTAAACCTATGGTGGAGCTATTTGAATCCCAATCCGACGCCCTTGCATTTCTAAACCTCCATCACGAAGTCTACCTCGTCCACCATAAGCAACTCAGTGCACTCATGCATGGCCATGGGCTTGTCCGATGTACTAGGAAAAACGACAAGTGAACCAAAAACCGGGAGTCCCAATATGGTGTACACGTCGTCGAGCATGATCGTCATCTCGCCGAAGGAAAAATGGAAACTATTTGATTCCATATGCCACCGTTCCAAAACAACCTCCGTCATGTTGGAGTGTGTGCATGTGATAGAACGACTCTATGAGTCGACTGAAAGGAGTTGCGTCAACTACGGCGCATACCCTAGTCTGTGAAGCCAGACTCTATGCTATATGGCTCGGATAATGGGCATATAGCCGCATCTCTCGCTCCTGAAAATATTAGTTCAAATTAGTATATATTAAAATTAAACAGTCATTAAATGTCATATTGAAATTTAAATATTATCTCTCCCATCCAAAGGTGGTATGCAGTGTGGGAGATAAACGCCTCGCCAAATACCGGTGGCAATCTGGATGGAATAGGAGCTCTAGGCTGCCCTGTAGGTGGGGGAGGGTAGCGTCGTACACGGGGAGCGGAAGCGGAACTCGATCCGGAAGCATGCGGTTCATAAACTATAGACAGATCCTCCATCAGAACTGCTAAGCAACTTCCCGTACCCTACTCCGCTTCTTTATTCTCTTCGTCCGCGAGGCATCCGTAGAGTGTGGGGTGTCACCATGATCCATTACTTGAAATAAAAGATGTACAAAATGTCAAGGTTGGTCGAATACATAAATTGTCATACTCGAACCGTTTTAAAGAAATAATAGCAAAAACGCATTTAACACACACCAAACAACAAGAATAAATCGATCCCAGGTGATTCCGGTGATCGGAGAAGCCAACGCCATCACTGTGGCATAGGTATAAGGGTGTATGCCAAAAATGAGGCGTACACCAATATACCCACGCCAGAGTGATGGCGTGGGCGTGACAACCTATGCCCCTCGTGTGATGTTGGTTGATTCTCCACGCCATAGCGATGGCGTGGGCAACCAACCCACGCCACACGCTGGCGTAGGGACAGTGTTCTTCGCCCTCGTGTGGCGAAGAAAACTATCACTTAGAAACATAAATCCAGACATCGAATGACGACCCTAAACCTAACCTACCACATATAAACTACCAATAGAACTCTTTTAACGCTAATTCTAACACTAATTTGAGTTTGTTTGCATTTACCGCCGCTCGAAATCGTTGGAACTGCTCGAACCCTTCATCGATTTGCTGCTCATGCTGCTGCTGGTGTGGGTCAAAGATGCTGGGTGGGTGAGAAGATGTTCGTGACCGTCAACTTGGGTGAGAGGCGTTTGTGACCAACCAGGAAGAGGGGTGCTGTTCGTGGGAGGCGTTTGTGATATGCTGGTAGAGGCGAGGCTTGCTTTTGGTAGACGCAAACGTTGGTTTTGCCTTTGGTAATAGAAGGTAATTCCTTTAATTTGCTTTTAATTTTAGTTTAGTGTATAATTTTTGTTATTTACTTAGTTTAACTTTATATTTCAATTAGATTTCAATTTAGACAAATTTTAGTTTAGTTTATATTAATTTAGTTTAATATTACTATCTTGGATTTTTAATTTGAATTCAAGTTTTTAATTTTAGTTTAGTTTTCAGAGAGAAGGAAGAGAGAATACCATGTTTTTTCTGAAATTATGGTTGATGAGTCCGAAAATTTTCACCACTCATTGTAGAATCCGAACAGGGGCCATTCGGACAAAAGTCATCCACTGAACCATCCGAACTGGACAAAAGTACTAAAAACTAATCACCTTGTGACTAAGCTAATTGCTAATCTGCTTAATAAACTAATGAGTTTTTGAACTCGACCCGGTTTCATAAGTTTGACCCAAAAGCCCATGTGGCCCATAATTAAGGATATAAATACTCAACCACTTTCATTAATGAGGGTAATGAACATTTAATACAACCATGCAGCTTAAATCTCTCACTACAAAACACCCAAACATTAAATACCTTTAAAACACCACAAAATACCTGACGAAATTACCCTCAGTCGAAAATAACCCACACCAATGGTAAGTTCACGAAGTAATTTTTTCTATTTAAAGGTTTTCGTGAAGGGTAAAATCGTCAAAAAAATTAACTTCACAGAATAGTTTTGAAAATAAAAAAAAACGACTTCGCGGAGTAGTTTTGGCTTTCTTTTAGCAATTCCCATAATAGTATACTACATACTTATTACATAAATGTTATATGTGAATGAATCCTCCATGATTGAAGGAGGATCTGTGAGGATCCACGCCATAGTTATCCAGACTACCATCCCTTATGGCTTGCTGGAATGGAGGCTCTGGATCAATCTGGGTGAGCTGTTTGATAATGGCCAGTGGATATGCCACTGCACTACCTACTCTCTTTCTTCAATCCAGGATTCTAGCAAGCTGTCTGATGGAAGTGATGCTAGCCATTGCATCAAAGCAGAGTGTGACCGTAATGTATTCCCTTCCTTGATATACAAATCTCCCTCTCATCTGTTCGATACAATGGATTGCAGACCCTCACACTTTCTGTCTCCAATCCAATCAACCTTCACCAGTTCAAATAATGTTCCCAATTCTCTGCCTATCTTCCTTTTCTTGTCTAGAATATTTTTAGACTCCCCCTACCCAGCAGTTAATGTCATATTCGGTGGAAGCTGTGGTATTCTCTGGTTAACAGCTAAAGGAGGTGTATGTTGCACTATCTGGTTAGAAGCTAAGGGGCTGGTTCAAACCAAACTACTGGTTAGAACCTTTGGTTACAGGCCCAACGGTCACCTTGATTCCTCTTACCAGCATCAAAAGTGATGAGTCCGAATTCTGATTACTCACCGGACAGGGACAGATCAGACCTAACCCTCCGGACCGGACAGACCACTTCAAACACTTAGCTAATGGGGCTGTTCGAACTATGACAAAAGTATTAAAAAACCTAAACACTTCTTGACTAAGCTACTTTCTCTCCTACTTAGAGCTCATGGGTCTTTAAACATGACCCGGGTCCATTGAACATGACCCGAAAGCCCATAAGGGCCCAAAATGTAAGGGTATAAATACCCAACCACCTGCATTAAATGTGGGTAAATAAAAATTAACTTCAACCAGCCAGCTTAATTCTCCCTCTACTCTCTACTCTAAATATCAAACACCCACATACTTCTTTAAAACACCAAACAAATTACAAGCCTACCCTCAGGCGATAATTATCTTTACCAAAAAGCATGTCTATTCCATCCCATCTCACCTCTCTCTTCTATTTTGGGCAACCTGCAAGCTGCCTTTCCAGACCCTTAAACCCTTCTTCTGCTTTTGCTATTCTAAGCTTAAGCACACTTCTTAAACGCGGTGAAAAAAGCAATAATAAGCTCTAGAGAATTGTTGGAGGACATCGAAAGGTTAAACGCGGTGAATTGTCCTCAAAAGAATCTGTCCTGGTTGACAGGCGTATAGAATTGTTGGAGGACATCGAAAGGTTAAACGCGGTGAAAAAAAGCAATAATAAGCTCTAGAAAAGTCAGATCGGAATTCCGACGAGAGAGAGTCGTGGCTGATCAGACTCAAAATGTCATTCAACAAGAAGAAAGACGTCAGAGGAGAAGTCATCGATCTTCTAAAAGGCGATCTAGGTCTGAACAAAGGTATGAGTCATCGGAAGCTAGTTAGTATACTTATCTTAGCTCATATGAACTTTTATCTTTGAATACTGATGCCAGTTACAAAGCGGGTCAGAAGAAAAAAGATTCAAAGATGCATAAAAGCTCTCATCGGACCAATCGAAGAAAGATTCAAGGAAGAAGCGTGATTATGGGAAAAGAAAGCTGTATTCCAAGGAGCCCGATAAAGCAGGGAACATCCGACCAGAACATGTAACTCTACGGAGGCAGCTTCAACTCGACAGTTACAATCAAGATTATCGAGTCAATAACCAGTTTACTTTTCCAACCGAGGAAAGGCTCTATATGACAGCTAATGAAGGTCCGAGGGGAATGCTTACAAAGTCAGATATAATTGGAGGTTATCTCCACTCTCTCCAAAAATCTTGTCCGGACATCTGCCCAAGTGGTTCGATATTTCCAAGTTGGAAAGGTTCGATGGGACTCAAGATCCAAATAATCACATTGAGTAGTTTAAGAACTTCATGATCAATTATGATGATGATAATTAGCTATTATGCAAGGAATTCTCCCAAACCTTAAAGGACGCTGCATCCAAGTGGTATAATCGTTTACCTCATTGATGTATTAATTTTTTATATATATTTTGGATTATGTTCCGACAGCATTTCGTTGGTAGCAAGAAATTCCGTGCGAATGGGGATACCATCATTTACTTTGGACAGAAAGTTGGGTAAATCTTAAAAAGAGTACACAAAACATTTTATTCAGGTCAAGACGAGTATGGAGTTTTGAGAAGACAATGTGGCACTGTTTGCTTTCCGAATGGGTCTGCTTCGGAGAGTAATGAAACATAATGTCGCGGACACACATGCCATGATATTCGGAGCTTTGTTGGATCAGATAGAGAAGTGGATTCTAGTTGAAGAAACTAGAGCCTCAGAGATAGAATCGATGTCTCAATTCTATTAGGATCCGACCTTGATTAGAGTTAGTACATCAACGGTGAATGTCCGACCACAAGTATCATAGCCAACTACAACCGTCCGACCCCGAGCACCAGTTCAAGAAACAAGTCAAGATCCTCAATGGGCAGTACAAAATCAACAGTATGCACCTGCATGACAAGTATCTCAAAAGTACGTTCGACCCTTGTCCAACAGATGGGTCCAACCTACTCACTATGCTGAGTTGACTGAGTGTGTAACAACCATTTTCGAGAAAGCACGTGCAAATGTACATTTTCATGAAGATATCGGGCATGATACTAAAGATTGTGTGGCATTGAATAAAGAAGTCTACTATTTGGTAGAGATTGAAAAGTTAATCGATTTTTTAAAAAAGAATTCCAAGGTTGTACCTAAGCATGAAGCTGCTCCTAAACAAAAGGGTACTATGATGACATCTGAAGCGGTCGATGAAGAATTTATTGACACATTCGAGATCATTTCAGAGCATCTAGATCCAAAGCCGGGCAGAAACATTGTAAATATAGTTGAAGAACCAATTGCTAGAGGAAAGGTTAGTGAATTATGCACATTATTTGAGTTACTAACCATTTTTTGTGCGGATACAGTGGCATGAATATCAAACTATTCTCGGAAGAGGGACATTGTTAGTCTGGCAATACAGTTGGAAGCAGGAGCTTCATTACACATGTACATAAATCAATCCCTGATTTTTTGCTTCGAATATGATGACATGTTAGACGTAGATGGTCCGCATGAGGATGCAATGGTAATTGGAGATAACGAGAAACGAGATAAGAAATTTTTTGATTGATACAGGGAGCTCAGCTAGATAAAAAACCCACTAGCAATCTTGCGATCCGACCGGACGATATTGGGATTTACTGGAGTAACTTCTGATGTAGTCAGAGAGTTTGAAGGAATGGTAGAATTGGGCCGAGGTCCATTGAAGAAGATAGTCACAGTACTGTTTGTAGTGGTAGATGCTCCCACATCATACACCACTATCTTTGGAAGGTCTTGGTTGTCTAAGATGCACGCTGTGCCATCTACTGTTCATCAATGTTTGAAGTACATGGTAGGTAGCAACGTGGGAACTCTAAGAAGCTGCCAGAAGATGACAAGAGAATGTTACCGAGCTGCGTTGGACCCTAAGCAGTTGAAAGGGGTCGAATCGAAAAAAGAATAGCAACCAATGGGGCCTCATGCAGATTCTGATCCTGTTGATGATCCGAGGAAGGTCCCCGGGTTCATGGTCCTGGTTGATGGTTTTGAGGATCATGTATTTTGTCCAGGAAAAAGTCTCAAGATTGGTACAAGTTATCCCAGGAGGTAAAAGAAAGTTTACTCAAATTGCTTTATACGAAATTACACTTGTTTGCTTGGTGTACAGAAGATGTTACAGGGGTGCCATCAGATGTCATCTGTCACAGGCTAGCAATAGGAAACAACGTTCGTCCAATCATACAGAAGAGAAGATATTTTTATCAAGAAAAAACGAAAGTGATAATGGCAGAAGTTGACCGTTTGACAAAACTGGGCCACATACGCGAGTCACATTATCCTTTGTAGATTGCTAACCCAGTTTTAGTAAAGAAGAAAAACAACAAGTGATGAATGTGTGTGGACTTTACAGATTTGATCATAGTTTGTCCCAAAGATCATTTCCCTGTTCCTAGAGTAGATCAGTTGGTCAACTCGACGTCCAGAAATCGTTTGTTGTCCTTTATGGATGCATATGTTGGGTACAATCAAATCCAGATGGACTCAAGGGACCAAGAGAGCATAACTTTTATTACTGAAAGGGGTCTGCACTATTACAAGGTGATGCCATTCGGATTAAATAACGATGTGGCAATATATCAACGCTTAGTGAATAAAGCTTTTGAGAGTCAGATTGGCAGAAAAGTTAAGGTCTACATCGATGACATTCTAGTTATGAGCCTCAAAGATGAGAATCATTTAGCTAACTTGGAAGAAACTTTTCCTATTTGGCCAAGATAAATTTAAAATTGAACCTAGAGAGGTGTACGTTCAAGGTAAGATCCGGAAAGTTTTTAGGATACATAGTCAGTGAACAGGGTATTGAAGCCAATCTGATACAACTAAATGCTCTATGTACTATGACCCAACCAAGAACAATCAAAGAAGTACAGATCCTGACTGGAAGATTAGCAGCGTTAAACAAATTTATATCAAGGTCCTCGGATAAATGCACCCATTTCTTCCAGGTACTAAGAAAAGCAAATTTCTTTGATTCGACTCAAAAAATTTCCAGCTGTTTTTAACCATATTAAAGAATACCTTTCATATCCGTAAATCCTGACTAAGCCAAATCCGGGGGAGAAGTTATTCATTTATTTGGCAGTGTCAGTTTTCGCAGTGAGCGCAGTCTTGATCCGAGAGGATTCAAACATCCAAACCCGGTTTATTATGTAAGTAAGAATCTTCTGGATGCAGAAAAGCGGTACCTCAAGTAAGAAAAATTGGCACTTGCATTGGTAATATCTGCATGAAAAATGAGGCCTTACTTTTAGGCTCATTCAATCGTGGTACAAACATATTTTCCATTGAAGAACATGCTACGAAGACCTGATATATCGGGAAGAATGACGAAGTGGTAGGTAGAGCTTAGAGATCTCGATATTGAATTTGAACCACCAACTGCTATCAAAGTACAAGTATTAACTGACTTCTTAGTTGAATTCCACTCCAATTGGAATCAAATGGATATTGATAAAGAAAATTGGCTCATAGTGGGTAGTCCGAACTGACAGGGGATCAAGCTCATCTGGTTGTGGTGCAGAAGTACAATTGACATCTCCGGAGGGAATTACTATGTATCAAATTATCCGAATCGGGTTTAAAGTGTCAAAAAATGAAGTAGAGTATGGAGTATCTTTGGTTGGCTTAAGACTTGCAAACATTTGAGGAGCCAAAAGAGTCAGGTTGATAAGTGATTCATAACTTCTAGTGAACAATGCTTCTGGACTGTCAGAGTCAAGAAAAGATCATTTAGTCAAATATCTGGGGGTTTTAAAGGCCTTAACTTTAAATTTCGAAGATGTTAAATTTGAACTTGTTCGTAAGGCTGTGAATTCAGTGGCTAATTATTTGGCCAGAGCATCTTACTTAGAGGAATTCCATGGATAGACGTCCAAGAAAATCCATCAATTATTACGGGATCCGAATCAGTTGAAGGAGGTGTCGAGGCCTTCCAAATTTCTAGAAGAGTTATAGTGAAAGACTGGAGGAGTGAGATACAAGAGTTCTTAGTCCATGATATATTACCAATTGATAAAGTAATAGCTAAAAGAATACGATTCAAGGCATATGGGTATGTGGTACTCAGAGATGTATTTTGTTAGAAATCTTTTAGTCGGCCTTTACTGCGTTTCTAAGGGAAGAATGAGTCACAATTGATACTTTCAAAGCTGCATGATGGGGAAGGGTCAGCACACTGCGGTTACAAAACACTCACACGAAGAGTTCTCTTGGTTGGTTATTATTGGCCGACCATCTCCTCAGATGCAAAGGGGTTAGTGCAGACATGCGGCACTTGCCAAATATTTGCTAACTCGATCCATACACCCGGTGTGCCCCTCGAAGATTCTTTTCCATTCGATCGATGGGGTATTGATCTAGTCAGACCGCTCCCGATGGTTTCAGGAGATCGTCAAATGATCATTGTTACAGTATATTACTTCTCTAAGTGGGTGGAAGTTGAGCCGTTAGCAGGAACAAGAGTGAAGGATGTGATCATTTTTATCATTTCCAACATCTGTTGTCGTTTTGGTGTACCAAGGAAAATTATAATCGATAATGGACCGCAATTCGATAACAATAAGATGAAAGCTTTTTGTGCATCCAAAGGAATACAACAATTCTTCTCAACACCTTTCCACCCTTAAGCAAATGGTCAGGTTAAAGTAACTAATCAGACAATCTTAGATGGGTTGAGGAAGAATATGGAGGGTAAGCCTGGAAAATAGCCGGATTACCTACAAAAAGTTCTATGGGCTTACAAAAGATCTCCTCTGACTACCACACATGAGTCACCCTCTATACTAGTTTACGGAATGGATGTGGTGGTACCATCAGAAACAATGTTTCCTTTTTCCGCATCTTGGTGACTCGGAGCCCGAGCTCGGGTAGGAAGATAAACTGCGTTGTCCAAGCATTCCAGGCATTTGAGGATGACATCATTTAGAGGAGGCACCATAAGATCAGACATGGACCTGTACTATCCAAGGTCATACCTCCAAAGGTTACTTTTCACAAATTTCATTGGTAGAAAACTTTGATGAAATTTATGATCCCAATGCTCACCTGCCCAGGCGCTAAGCTTCACAAAGATGCCCTTGCCAGCTTTGGCGTGACTTTTAAAGGGCTTGAAAATTCCCTTCATAGTTGTTAGAAATAAATATGTTAGGACTATCCAACCTTAACTAATAAAACATACGACTGTGGAAGAATGCGTACCCTGCCCGGACCACTTCAAAGTTAACCGATGAGGAAGATCGTCGGAGCTTTTAAAGCCCGTTTCCCATAGCCCGGAGATAAAGACAAATTGTTGCTTCCACTTTTTATTAGCCTCTAAGAAATTATGGATCACCTTAAACTGCCTTGCAAAACCAAGAGAGTAAAAATGGTAATGAGAGTTCTTAGCCACACCTGAAATGGAGATAAACTACTCCAAGGAAAATGTTATTTCAGAGTGCCTGAAGGCCATGATGTTGGCCATGAGTGTGTACCACATGTTGGCGCCAACTTGAGAGGGACAAATTACAATAAGGTGGAAGTATTCCACCAGAGCAGGATCAAGGGGTAGACAAAGGCCCCAGTTCATGAGCTCGGTATAAAGGATCGGCTTATGATTGCGAACAAACAGCGGAGTCTCTTCGACGGTGGGAAATCGAATTGTAATGTTCTCAGGTATCCCCCACCTATCTCTCATCTTTACCTCCTCGGTCGGATGAAAGTATTTGTACTTCACTCTATAAAGGGCAAGAAGATGCTTAGACTCAATATCGCGAAGGTTATCACCTAAAACATCTTCTATGTTAGAGGGCAGATCTGTAGTGTGTTTCCTTTTCTTTTTGTCTTTTTTCACCAATGAAGATTTTACATTCCGAGAGGGTGGATCACTGGTAATTTCCAAGGGAAGTGAATAGGCATCTTGGCTTGGCGCTGATGGTCCGGGTGGAGGAATTACATCAGGAACGACTCATAAGGGTTGTGCCTCAACCACTACTACATCAGGTTATTTTTTATCGCTGTCTGGCTCATAAAGTAAAGCTTTCTCTTAGATTTCAGGGATGGACATAAAAAACTGCTCCAACCGAACACCCTTTGTTCAAGACTTCATGGGACTCACTTCTGGAGTCGTTTGTGGTGACCCCTGCGGAGTCACTTGAGGGGTTGCAACAGAAAATGAGATTTTCACTCTGATAGATTTTGCAGGAGGATCGGGGGACCTTTTTCTTTTAATGCGTTCCTCTGCATTTATTTTAGTCGATTTTCACTTTTTATCACCCATGGTTAAGAAGGGAGATGTTTTGGAAGGGGCTGAGTAGTAGAGAAGGAGCGTTCTCGGATAGGGGACCAGTTGTTGCGAAATGTTGATTGCTAGATATCTGCAGGTGTGGGATGCCTTATTCCTCCAGAAGTTCTGCGAGCAGCAAAGTGAACTGAGATATTGAACCACCTCCAAAGCTTATACCGTTCAAGATTAATAAACTCTTCACGTATGAAAGAGCAAAGAGGGAATTTGGGTTTGAAATTTTCTCTCTCTACAACAGATGTTCTTGACTCAAGGTTAAACAAAGATAAAAGGGTGTAAACCTATAACCGGAGGTGAAAGTGAGTATTTATAGTGAAAGGGGGCAGAAGGCAAAAGGGTAAAAAAGTTTTGACACGTTTCCCCTGTCACAAACTGCTTCAAACAACGTGTTGGCAAGCTCTGGTAGGGATGCGACACGTGGCCATAAGTGACCTTATCATCTAAAATATCTCTGACTCTATAACGTCTAGACATAAGCACGTGAGCTCAAAATAAATGATGACTTATGTGAGGTCATCACGACCAAGGATGGGGTCAGAAAGTTTAACAAGTTTTGAATCATGTAATCCGAAGGGAAGCACCTAAACAATTTATACGTAAGGCACAACCAACAAAGCGACCTGATCCGAGAAGGTTCGGGTGTTATATAATCGAAGGAGATTCAAAGAATAACTACAGTCCTCACTCAGATATCTTCATGAGGACCGAGAGGCTACTGATAAGGGGAGAAAAATATTGATAACCGCGAGGTTAATTATACAAAATACAAGGCCTAAATTTATGAAGTTAGTCAAAAAGTAAAACAAACATAAGAAATAGAGGGGTTATATGATATACCCCAATAACTTATTTGTAAATAGTAAAATATTGGGGTGATAAATCTATCTTAATGGTGGTAATTATGTAATTTTACTACTTACTTCATGTACTATATAAAGGACATTCCTTTTTTGGGAAAAGGGCCAATGATTAGTCAACTGTAACTACATTTATTCCTTTTGTCTTTTTTTCTCTCTACAAAACATTGATTTCATTATTATAGTCACTTCATACGAACATTTCTTAGACAGACCCTCGCCGGCAAACATTTCTGCTTCTGAACTTACCCAAGGATTTTCTGAGTTCATCACATGCAACATTAGGATAGGAAAGAGTACACCACCAGAAAGCTTGGTTAGTTACAAAATGTTATATTTATTAACAAGTTATTCATGCTTAAATATTTTAAACTAATTTAACCATCAAATGCTTTATGTTCCAAGGGTGTGGGAGTGCGCAACCTTCATCATCATTCAACTTGTATGATCTAGGTTTAACCTTCTCAACCACCATATACGTTTCTTCCAATATGGAAAGTTTTCCATCCTTGGAATCTTTAGTGTCCTGGAGGAATTTCCTCATGACTCAATCATCATATTGAAAGTTATGATGATGTACTTTTGAACTATACTTGATAGGGTGAGTTCTTTTTAGAAACGAATTCTCAAAGGAGTCAGAATAATTAAAGGCATATTTTAGACCATATTTTAGAGGGTATTTTAGACCTAAAATAAATGAAACACTTTTTACCTTCTGACTACCCATTATAAAACATTAACTATTTCTCTACCAAATCTAAAAAATATCCTCGACTATATATTTAATCTTCATTAGATTGGCGACCACAGTGGGAGCGAAAGCACCTGGATAACAAAAATCCAAAGATTAAAACTGTTTTCTAACTCCATTGGATGATGGAAAGTGAAATGCATGTAGATCTACCCCCGATGATTGAAGGGAGCCAAGTCGAAGAAAAACATATTAGAGCCTCATCTGATAATGATAAGCGTGAGGAACAAACACAATTACGAGATAAGTTTTCTATATTATGAAAAGAAATTGAGGCCATGAAAATACATAGACAAACTGAAAGATATTTAATTATACCAGATGATAATGCCCCAAATTATCTGAAGCGGCTTTTGGAGAATAATACCCCTAAAAACCACCAACTTCTGAGAAAAGAACCTCAAACTAAAGACAATTATACCACTTTAGAGTCTAGCAATAGTTCTTCATCGTCATCAGGCGTCTTGTTATCCTCGTCAAGTAGTGATTATTATAAAAAAAGATAAGTATCGACATAAGCGTCGATGCAAGAAAATTTCTAGTCGGAGTAAGAAGTTGAAACACCAAGATGCTTCAGGAAAGAAGCATCGAAAAAAAATAGATTATCGAGGAAAGACTAAAGGGTCAACTGATCATAGGATATACCATTTATTGAGTGACCCGTTTTCTATATGATCCAAACCATGTATATTTTCTAATTATAGTGAAGTTCATCGGTTTAGCGAGGGGAGTAATTAGATGCAATCACCTTTATCAGCAAAGATTTTATTCGGACACCTCCCTAGACGTCTTGATATTTTCAAAATGGAAAGGTACGATGGGAGTACAGATCCATATAATCACTTAAAGCAGTTCAAACAACATTATGATGAGTTTTCATGATGATAAGTTTTTGTGCCGAGCGTTTTCTCAATTTTTTAAATATAGTTCTTTGAAGTGGTACAATAGGCTCCCGTAGTAATCAATTAAATTTTGTGAGAAACAATGAGCTCAAAGGAAATGAAGATACGATAATTCATTATCACCAACTTGTTATTCATAGTTTAAAGGAATACATGAGTTGATTTGTGAATACCAAAAATAATTTCACTGATTGTTACGAACATGTGGCCATAGCATCTCTCTGGCAAGGGTTGTTTTCCGGAGATTTAGCGGATACGGTTACTAGAAAAAAAAGACTTGGGGTGGTTCATTAAACAAGTTGAAAAATAAATTACTGTAAAAGAAACTAAAATGTTAAGGCAAATTCGATAGAATAAACCTCTCGCGATCACATCCCAACCACAAGTTGGTGGTCAATCCCATGTTTCTTCCAATATTTTTTCGCAAGAGTCTGGTTAAGGTTCTAGCCGGTCCAAGTCAAATCAATCTCAACAATCCAGACTAATGGAAATCAATGGGTTCAACCTTGCTATTTTGCAGAGCTGATTGAAAATATGATAATAATTTTTGACATGGCCAAAGGTCATGTACAGTTATGAAGGCCTTTGTTTATCCAAACCCCAAGCAAAAATTGAAATACTCGTTTGCGGGGCATGGCACTAGAGATTGTATAGCCTTGAAACAAGAAATTCATATGTTGATTATGAATGGGAAATTTATGAATTTTTTCAAAGCAAAAGGAGCAAATAAACATGTGCCTAACACTAGCAGATAGCAAGCAGTTTTTCTCGTTGCTTGAAGGCCAGCTATAGAAGCTCCCAAAATAGAACACTATGGTAATTGTTGAGAAAGTTCACGTGGATTCAGAATATTTGGACCCAGATCCGGAATGAGGTCTTGTAAATGTAGTGGAAAGGTTTCTAAGTTATGTCAATTGTTCGAATCATTACCAATATTTGGATGACATACGATGACGGCGCCTTCGAGCTATTCCAAAAATAGGTAT
Organism: Limnanthes douglasii subsp. nivea; assembly: GCA_036936605.1. NCBI lineage: Eukaryota > Viridiplantae > Streptophyta > Magnoliopsida > Brassicales > Limnanthaceae > Limnanthes > Limnanthes douglasii. The sequence continues at coordinate 143,537,301 of JAUPFV010000003.1, forward strand.
GTAAACATTTTAACGGATCATTATTTGTAGGAAATTTTTTAACTCATTTGTATCAAGAACCTGCGCCAGTTATAGTTGTTTTATGAAGACGATCTAATAATTATTGACGGGCCGCATGAAGATGTTATGGTAATAGGGGAATATATCGAATAAACAAAAATCTGAATGATTCTGATCGATACAGTCAGCTCAGCCTACATATTATTTTTATCTAGTTTACAAGAAAGTGAAGAGCCAAATTATTATTTAACATTTGAACTGAACTATATTAGGTTTTACGGGAAACTCTGCGTATGTAATTGGGGAGTTCAAAGGGGAGACAATTCTTAGCAATGGGTCGTTCAAGAAATCGATCAGAATATTTTTTGTGGTGGTAAATTATCTGACTCCTTATAATATCATTTTTGGCAGGTCTTGGCTTTCAAGGATGCATGTCGTTGAATTAATCGTTCATCAATGTTTAAAGTATGCTATTGGAGCCCAAGTCGGAGTAGTTCAAAGTAGCCAGAAGGTAGCTAGGGAATGATACGTTGCTGCATGTGCTCCAAAAGCTCTCAACTCTATAGTTGCTAAAAAGAATAGAAGTTAATAGAGTTCTCTTTGGATTATAACTATATAGATTATCTAAGAGAGACTCATAATGCAGTTATTCCTATTGAAGAGGTGTAAATTCATAGTTTAGCTTATGGGAAAAAAGTTAGAGTTTGGTCTAATTTACCGGTAAAGCTAAAAGAAGAGTTGTTAATCTTTTTGTCCAAGTATTTACATGTGTTTACCTGGTGCAGTGAAGATTTAACAGATGTGTCGTCCAATATTATATGTCACAAATTGTCAGTACGATCAGATGCAGTCCCAGTAATTCAAAGAAGAATGCCATTTTCTAAAGAAATATCTGAAACGATTTGTAAGAAATACCTAAAAAAGTATTTGGTTGGGGCAACAGGTAAGTGGACAAACTATTTATTAGAAGTGTCGTGGGCTTATCGAACTACTCCACATACTACTACACAATAGTCTTATTTTGCCTTGGTCTACGAGATGGATGCAATAGCTCTAATAGAGTCTAATTTTCCTTCTTTCAGAGTCCAAAATTATTCTCAAAAGGATAATGAGACTGTAGTAAGGTCTCAACTAGATTTGATTGAAGAAAAGAGACTGAAAGCTCATTTAAGAATGGTGCATTATCAAGGCCTAATGAGAAGCAGATATACATCCAAACTACGAGGAAGAGAATTTGGGATCGGAGATAAAGTTTTGAGAGAAGTGTTTTTACACAGTAAAGATAAAAAGTTTGGAAAGTTGGCTCCAAATTGGGAAGACCCCTATACTGTCGTAGAAAGAATCAAGAGTGGAACATATGGGTTAGTTGATCAATAGGGTATTCCATTAAGATATATGTGGAACGTTGAGCATCTGAGACTATACCTAAAGTAAATATTTACTTTACCATTGTTTAATGTAAATATTTAAGGGGCATTCTCTTTCCTATCTTGGTGGCTCGGTGAGGTTTTATCGAGGTGTCCGTATAATCAATCTATTACTTTTTGGATTTCAAAATGTTCTTTTTGTTTTTAAGGCCGTGTTTGGAATTTTTATGCCTTTGAATGGATTACCTTTTAATGGCTTGTGTTTGAAGTTTGTATGCCTTTGAATGGATTATGGTTGAAATTTATATACCTTTGAATGGATTACCTTCGAGTGATATGTGTTTGAAATTTGTATGAATTCGAATGGATTATCTTCGAACGGCTTGTGTTAGAAATTTGTATGTCTTCGAATGGATGACCTTCGAATGGTTTGTTTACTAAGAGTGATGGTATTCGAGATAAATTAAAATTTCGAAGTAAGTTGGAAGAGATATAACAAAATGAAATAGAGTTCATTAAATCAAAAACAACTACAAAAATCCTTCGAATGATTCAAGGATTCATAACAAAAAGTGCTTTGTTAACCTATGTGATTTTTCGCATCGGTATCTTCTTCTTTTTTATCCAAGCTCCAATTTTCAGAATCCATTCCACAATTGCCATCATAATTTGTGTTTAGCGATTCATAAGAAGCACTCATTTCATCTGCCAAAGATATGTTTGGGGGCAAAAATTTTCTCTGGAACCCATCCTCATAAAGAGCCAACAGTTTGCTTTGGAATCTTTTTGTGAAATGTCAAGACCATGTCCCATTTGACTGAGGCATCCCATTCATCTAGTTTATCTACAGTGGATTCGGAATATGCTTCAATAACTTCATCTGCTTCTTGTGTAGACTTGATTTTTAAAGACTTAATTTCTTCTTCTAACTCTTTCTTTGATTTTTTGGTCATTTTTCACCCAAGATCTGATCCATAACATATTTGTAAGTTTCTTGCTGAGATTTCAATAAAATAATCTAAATGGAACTAGATATCCTTAGTTTCTCAGGCTTTCCTTCTACCTTGACCACCTCTTATTTAAGCGTTTCAACTTTTTTTTTGAGTGTTTCAACCACTTTGAATGCTCTGTTGGCCTTAGTCTTTCTTCTTCGAACGAACTTTGTAATTTTTTGTTCTCCTTTTGGAGATAAGAAATGGTTCCTCTTTGGGATTTGACTTTCATTTCCAGTTCAACAACAGGTTTCACATAACTTATTATTCAATACCTAACTATATCAGTTTCCTTCGAAACTTCAGAGGGTATACCAGCATATATCATGTTGGGTGCAATACTTGGGAAGGCCTTGTCAAATGCTTTATAATCGAACCATGTCAACTCATCCATCAGATTATTAACTCCGGCAATAGTCTCTCCCTCGAAATTTGGAAATGGAAAGGCATGGTCGGGTGTAGGAATGGTGAGAACATCCAGATGCAATACTAATTCTGAACTGGTTGAAGTTTTATTTTTGTTTTCTATTCTATTGTCACTGCCATGCTTGCTTCTTTTTTTAGTCATTTTTTCTTAGGCTCAAGCATATATGTGGGCATATCACCTCCCTCAATAGTTGAAGAAACTGTATCTAATAATGATGCATCAGTCCCATGAGACTATCCTTTAGTAGCCATTTCGACGACACCTTGCGAGGTTTTTTTTCTTTTTCCTATCTTTTTTAGGATGATTATTGGGGGCTCTCTTCCTGGTCGGGAGGTATAGCTTTCCATAAGAAGCTTTAACTCTCAACATAATGCGAGTATAAAAATGAGGAGTAGAAAACTCTTTACACGATAATTAGTTTTTGGAACTTGTCCTCCAAAGATGAATGTGAGTTAAATTTACAAGAATAAAACATCGGTGGAAACCATTAGCCCATTTTTCCTTTGCCCAGTAATTTAACTTATTAAATGTGACTTTTACATCCTTCAAATGATATATAAAGAACTTCAGAATAACTGTAAAAGAGAAAGAAACTAAATTCGATAATGAAATAATCGAACAAATAATAATATAAATTTGAAGAGAATTACCTAAGCTATTCCAAAATTTGGTAAGTTGTCTTGGATTTCTTTTTGACAAAATACTTTTTTCAATTTTCCCACGGCTCACTAATGAAAATAAATTGGGCCTTACATATCATGTTTGCCTCTAAGTCATCCACTACTATGTAATTATTCCCCGTGTTGAAGTAGTAGATGGGGATATGAGAATTATAAGACAACGCCACAATAGCCGACATTTATTCTACAGGTATTGGAGTTTTGGAAATTCGGGAGAATATGATACAAGCCATTAAAGTGAACCAGACGTTCCGACTGACCTGGCTCAGACACAACCAAACTAGATTGATATCTTACAATTTCAGGATCTAGGAGAAACCAAAAGCCGTAGTTGAGCACATTACTATAAACTACAATCTTATTAGGTCTGCAATTCATCAGAGTTTCCCAGGTTTAAACAGTCTAACTCTAATCGTGTATAGGAATCTCCACTTAGTACAAACAACATCGAATTCTTTTTTCCGAAAATAAACGTAAGATATCTTATTCAGTGCTAAAAGATAGTTTACACTTACTCTCTTAAAATTGAGACTGGTACGTCCAGACAATGAGATCGAAAGCTCTTTGGATTTGAAGGGATTTGAATTTTCCCCTGTTTTACCAGATGGCTTAAAGGGAGAATCTTCACTAAGATCTTCTATGAATTCTTCCATCACCTTTGGTACTGATCCTGATAGCCCGATATGCTAGGTGCTAACATCATCTTCCGTAACAGGTGTTTTTCCCTATCTGGGTTTGGTGGAGAGGGAGAATCACATAGTCTTAATGTCTCTATAATAGCATTCGCATTGCCCTTTGGTTGTCTAGTCACTATGAGTGGGGTGACATCCTGCGAACTCGATCCCTTAGCTTTAAATGTTGAAAGATTTCAATGACTTGTGGCCCCTTGAGATTGTGATGGTCTTGAGGAGTGCCTATGTGAAGTGAACGATTGAGTAGTTGTAGAAGGATATGAGGGGATATTGTGCCTATAAGGATAAGCACCACCGTAATAAAAAACATGAGTGGTGACAACCGGAGGTGAAGTGGCAAGTAACCCAGCAACGATTCTAGCTTTCTTTTTCTTTATAACTCAGATAAGTTTAATCAACTACCTTTGGTTAAAATGTTTCTAACAGTAAACATACAAACACCAAAGTCTTATTTGATTAATGGTGATAGAAAGGATCAATTGCAAAAGATGCAAAGGAAAATAATTTTTTATTTCTTACGTGATAAGTTTTCTATTTCTAAAGATATGTAACACAAAAAAGTATGAGTTGGTTTATATAGAAATGGCAAAGAAGTACTTAAGAATCCCTACTAATGAGGTTTTAACATTATTGAGTACCCTGAATACTAGGTGGAGGCGCGTCTACTAAAAAAATCTCTAGGGAAGTGGAAACGTTGCACTGATTGGCTTACTTTACCTAGGGCTGAACAAATCCGAGGTCCAATGAACAGTTGACACGTGTAAGAAAATACGGCTAATATAACTAATAACTTTTTTCGACTTTGAAATCAATTCGAATTTGTTTGTTACTTAAGAGAAAATGATAAGAACAACGATTGAGAAAATTTAAGTAAATTTGATTCGAATAAATATTTCTTAGTCCTCGAAAGAGATCTTTGAGAAGACTAAGAGGGCTTTATGATAGGGTCAGATTTTTTTGGAAGCGACTTCTCAAAGGAGTCAGAATAATTCGATGTTTTTGAAAATGACTTTCTTGAATCTACTCGCAATATCACAAATGTGGTTTATGATGATGTGCCATTTGAGCAGATAAAGGAATATGATATACTAGCGTATTTGATGTTGTGCTTCGTAAAACCTGTTGTTGATCTTGAAAGGGAGGTCAAGGCACAAGTAGAGACCATTTCCTTCTTTGAGGAAGAAAACAAGAATCACAATGAGTCCCTCAAAGAGGAAAAACATGTGGTGATGGTTTAGCAGATGAGGTCATATTGGTTAAGTATGAGCTTTCAAAGCTAAAAGTTGTTTACGAAGGGTTACAGTCATCCAGTTCCAGGGAGATTATAAAACTGAAAGATCAGAAAACTAATGATAAGAGTACAATGGAACACCTTTCAAATGATCTAAAGAAGTAGGAAGCTATCGTTAATAAATACGTAGAAGATTTAACCGTTATCAAAGCTCAAGATGCAAAAGACAAAAAAGATATGGTGGAAGAATATGTCGATGAGATCTTAATGTCTTTAGACAAATGGGACTCGTTAATTAAATCAGACATGGTCTTAGATATCCACAGTGTATTTCCCAAGCTAAACCTCAAATCTTTGTGGGAGCTGATCCTAGGAAGGTTATGGCTCAACGATATGCCCATAGCTGAACAATTGGGCATATTTACGAACTCATCTAGTGATAGTTCAGAAGAGAGTGATGGGTGAAACTCCGGATGTGGGAGTTCAGAGGAAAAAAATGTTGATGGTTATTAGCCCGGAGGCCAATGAATTTTTATGTTCGTGTTGCAAGTTCTTATCCTATGTAAGGAATTTTGTTATTTTGTTCGGATTCCAACAAGTCCTTGGTTTGTCCAAGGAATCTTGTAGTATTATTCAGATCTTTTTTGTAATCCTTTGGTGTAGCTAAGGAGTTTTTTACTTGTTATCCCATCGGTGAATTGAAGTTGCTTTATTATCTTTCATTTTTTATTTATTCTAATCATTCGAAGGCACACCAATCAATTAATCTAATCATTCAAAGGTAATCCATTCGATGCTATATAAAACAATCACTTTAACTATTCGAAGGTAATCTATTTGAAGATACATAAATCAATTATTTTATCCATTCGAAGGTAATTCATTCAGAGGTATATATACAAACATACTAAGTACAAAAAATAACATAAGAATGGTTTCAGGAAAATACGATATATTATAGTGATTTGGACAATTCATTAAAACCTCTATGGTCGACTAGGGTAGGAGAGAGTGTGCTCCCAAATATTTACATAAGTGTAAAACAACATAAACTAAACTAAGTTCTCAACTTTCCATGGGTACCTCAAAAAAATTGTTTACTTGATTGATCAGTTGCTAAGTTCCATACTTGACCATTTCACTTACCATATATGACCCTTCCTAGTTTGCTGCTAGCTTTCCAGGTTTGTTTTTGGTATGTAATAAAAAAAATCAATATTTTGTCTCCCACTTCGAATTTTAAACGCATATCTAATTCTCATTAAACTTTGATAATGAACAGTTCTCAAGTGAGCTTTTATTCTTTTTTCTTCAACAAAATCTAATTCAACTCTTATAGTTGTGTTATTATATTCTTTGGAGTAGCTTTGAATTCAAAAAGATGAGAGGTTAGATTCAATCGGTGTTACTGAGTCCATCTCATAAACCAAAGAAAAATGAGATGCTTGAGTGGCAGTTTGCGGTTAGCACGATGAGCTTATAACATATTTTTCAAGTAATTCGATCACTTGCGTGTTGCATAAATTCTTTTTTAGACCAACCAGAATAGTCCAATTAACAAACTCTATTTTCCCATTGGCGTGAGGGTGAAAAGGTGAAGAAAAACAATATCTAATTCCTCTAGAATTACAGAAAAAATTCATGTCTCTATTTTCAATCTAGGGGCCATAATTTGTTGTAACGCTTTAAGAGATCCCAAATCTGCAACATATGTTAGAGAACATAAATTTTATCATTGTTTTGGACGTAGTTCCATAGAGAGGTGTTGCTTCCACCCACTTAGAAAAATAATCAGATACTAAAATAATAGTTCGACAACCTCCAGGCGTCATTGGTAGGGGGTCCTACTAAATTAAGCCCCTATCTATCAAAAGGTATCACCGAGAGATATTGATTCTAGTGTGACTGTCGACACACTTATTGCATTTGCAAACTTTTGGGATGGATCACATTATTTAACTAAATCTTTAACATTTTGCGTGATGGAAGGCCAATAATACCCTGTTAAGAAGACTTTTATGGTTAAATTTTTATAACCATAGTGGGTAGAGCCTTACCCATCATGTAATTCAGATAAAATAACTTGGGACTCATCATAACTAAGGTATCGCAATAAAGGCATGCTAAAGGATTTTTTATAGAGGACATCTCTCAAGACTAAAAATTCATGTGCTTTCAACTTCAACTTATTAGCCAACAATTTATCAATGGGTAAACTTCCCTCAGTAATAAACTATTTGATTTCATGCATCAATCCTTGTTGGTTATTGTTAATACTTAGAAAATTTCTTCAGTGTTTGTCCCAACTTCAAAGTCTGCTACCATCGAATGACATTTTTGTATTCAGATCTAGGGATATGCTTCGGAGTAAGCAATAGTAGCTAAGAAATCGACCATCAAATTTTCACCTCGTGGCACATGCTTATACTCCACATATCTAAAGAAGGCGGATATTTCTTTAAAACTTGTAAATAATTCACCAACTAATGTTTTCTCACTTCGGATTGGACCTAAGCATGATGTATGCGTAATTGCGAATCACTTGTCAATCAAACTCTTTTGGAACCACATATTTGGGCAAGTTTTAGTCCATCTATTGCTGCCTCATTCTCAATTTCATTACTTAATGCCTTAAAACCAAAACATATTTTTTGGTAATTGAATATCCAAAGGGAGATAGTAAATATATTCCTACCCCACAACCTAACATGTTAGACCCTCCATCTGTTCGGACTACTAATTCTTTCATAGGTTTTTCAATAGTGGATTCCATGTATAGTCTTTTTGAGTGAAATTCAACCAAAAAGTATGGTACAACTTGTTCCTTGATTGCAGTTCAAGGAGTGAATTCGATATCATAAATATCCACGTCCACACCCCACTTGGTCTTCTGACCCCCTATATCTGGTTTTCGCAAAATATTTTTGAGTGGAAAAAGGTTCGAACAATGATAGAGTGTGTTTGGAAATAAGGCCTCATTTTTTTTGCTGCTATCACAAGGGTCAAAGTAACTTTTCCACCTTCAAATACCTTTTTCAGCATCTAACAAACTCTTGTTAATATAGTAAACGCGAATAGGATAACTATCAACTTCCTAATCCAAAACTGCACTTACTGCATAGTCGGATAATGCTAAGTAAATGTATAACCTTTCTCTTATCACCGACTTGGATAATGTTTTTGGTGAACATAAATGTTCTTTGATTTTAACGAATTCCTCAACACAATTTGGAGACCAATTAAATTTCTTATCATTCCTTTAGACTTAGGAAAAAAGGTGCACACTTGGGAGATGACCTTGATATAAACTTGTTCAACAGAGCCAACCTTTCAGTCAATATTTAGACCTCTTTGGTGGATCTGGAAGGGTCCATAGTAAGTAATGCATGCAGCTGTGATGGGTCGGCTTGAATTCCCTTTTTCAATTATAACATATCCTAAAAACTTTCCATATGGTACTCCGAATGTGCACTTCTCCGGATTTAACGTTAAGTTAATAAATTCTAAGTTTGAGAAAGTTTCTTTGAGGTAAAATAGGTAATCATCATCCCTTAAACTTTTTATTAACGTATTGTCAATGTAAACTTCAATGTTCCTTTCAATCTGACTAGCAAAAGCTTTATTCGCTAGATATTTGTAGGTAACCTCAGTATTTTTCAAACTGAATGGCATAACCTTATAATAATGCAGACCCCTATCTGTGATAATGTAGTATTGTCTTGATATTTTGGATCCATCTGTATCTGTTTGTACCCAGCGAACGCATCCATGAATTATGGTAACTTGTTTCTAGAAGTAGAATCTATTAACGTATCTATCCGAGGGACAGGTAACAGATCCTTCTGACAAACTCTATTTAGGTTTATAAAATCGATACATATATGTCAATTTCCATTCTTCTTTTTCACAAGTACTGGATTAGTGGTCCCTGGTGGGTAATAACATTCTCGAATTTGCCTAGATTTTATCATTTGATCTACCTCTTTAATAATGGTTTCAAATTTTTCCACATAACATGCCTTTCTTTTTTATATGACATGGCCCATGTTGGATTGTATAGCACACTTGTGATAAATAATGCTTGCAAGTACACCCATTACATTCTTAGTATACCAAGCAAACACATGCAAATTCGTGGATAAAAATGATAATAACTCTTCATTTATTCCTATCGGTAATTTAACTCAAATCCTAACACATTTTCCATCCGAAAAAAGCGTAACTCAACATTGTCTGGAATAACCAAACTATGAGTCTCTCTTGCATCATCTATTTTGCTTGACTCGGAATATGACTCTATTAATTGCTATTACGTTTTGGCTTCCATACTCTCTAACCCCTTTGGGGCAAAAGCAGTGACATATCATTCTCTAGCCACTTTTTAGCTACTTTAAACAATTCCCACCTGGCCGCCGACTGTGTACTTTACGCCTTGGTGAACTGTTGATGCAACAACACATATTTATAATAACTAGGATCGACCAAAGATAGCATTGTAAGGAGTCAGACCATCAACTACCACAAAAAGTGCTATCACAAACTTTTTAAATGGTCTTCTTCTGAAGATAAATTCACCTTCAAACTCCCCAACCACATCGTTAGAGCTTCCCGTAAATCCCACTATGGTTCTATTTGATCCAAGAATGACGCATGAGTATTCTATTAACTTGTAAGTGGATAAAAACAAAATATTAGGTGGGCTCCTTGTGTCAATCAAGATCATTCGGATTTCCATTCCTTCAATTGCAGCCTCAATCACCACAACATCTTCATGTGGCCCAGGAATATCTCTTAAATCATCCTCATCGAACACAATAAACGAAATCGTATTCTGATACAGTTGAGTAAACATTTTCCCTTCTAGTTCGATAGTCAAGCTGACTACATGTGTTTTTTAAGACCAACTTGAGGGGGTTGTCAATGTATCCCCTCCCCAAAATAAATGGTCAATGATTTAAAGAATTGACATAATTCAGATAATTTTCTTTTTTCATATGTCATCGTAATCTGACCTCAATTCGGATCGAGATCCAAATACTCTGAATCCTCATCAAACTTATTATATTTCTTGGTATTTACCATAGTATTTTCTTATTTATGTGCCGCTTCGACGACTTCTCTTTAGCCAGTAGATTGTCCCACTTGTGACTCACTCGTGTTCGGTAGCGATCTATTTCCCACTTGTGCTATAAGAAAAGTGGTTATTTTTTCATTCTCAATTAAGTTTGGATTTCTTGCTTCAAATCAATGCAATATTTGATATCATGCCCCCACATCATTATGATACCTACAAAATAGGGTATTACGATTCACCCTTGGAGGTTTGAATCAAAACTGCATGAAATTATTTGACTTGTCATAAATGGTTGCAACATTTTTAGTTAGCTCTGCAAAATAATCAGGTGGTACCCATTGATTTTCTCTAAGTCTAAATTGTTGGCCATATGAATACTGATTAGCCTTAGATCGATGGGAACTCTATCCGGAATCGTTCATATGATAACTGGCTGTATTTTATTGTTGAGAGACTGAATAACTACTCATAGAGTGACTGGGTAGCTTCAATTTTTTTAATTTCTTTTACAATAATCTGTTTCCTAATTTGGGATAATGGACATCCCCAAGAAAATGGTTTATTCAGCCTCCAGAAACATGTTAAAGTTTTTTATTGACCCTTGGGAAATTCGATAACTCATCATCATCAAAATTCATCATGAAATTCTTGAATTGTTTGAGATGGTTATCTATGTTTTTACTCCCATTTAACTTTTCCATCTTTGATATATCAAATTTTCTATGTAAATTATCAGATATAATTTTGGCAGATAAATATGATTGCCTCCAATTAGGCCCTTGGATAAAGTGATGATCTTCATTGGATGTGGTAAATATACCTGGTTCAGATTGGATATCAAATTAACCACTCACTATTTGGCCCATATTATGATGTTCTAACCCTTTCACTTTTTCATGGTACCTTTTTTTCTTTTCTTTTGTTCTTTTGGTGCTTCTTTTCGTTCAAAGAGTCTTGTTTACTTGACTTGTGATGTTGGTTTTGAACATTTATTCGACCGACATTTCTCATGGTGAATCTTCCGCTTCTTATGACAATGATCACTTCTCGAAGAAGATGAGGAAACTTCAGACTCATAAGTTGAAACTTTACTAGATTTTGAAGAACTAGAACAATCCATCCTTCTATGTGTCTTTTTTAACGCTTGATAAAAAAATTAGAATGGTCTCTTTGGTGTTTATTCGGACTATGTTGAGGATCACCCTCTTGTACATTACGTTTTTAACTTTCTAGTTGTACCTTACCCTTAAGATACATCTTATATTCTTTTTGAGACCTCAATGCCACAATTTCTCCTCGTAATCGGTTCTACTCCTCTTGCATGAGAAGTCTTTCATTGTTCTCATCATTCATATACGGTATCTAGAGAGATTCTTCTTTGATCCTGACTCCCTTATTCTCTGTGATATGATCTATTTTCATTTTATGATCCATGATCCGGGTACCTTTAATAGGCTTCCACTGTGGTCGTCAATTTGATATGGACATATTTAATTATATAGGCTATTAGGTAAATTAGAAAAGAGAAGTTAATTTTAGATAGAGAGTAGAGAGATAAATGATTTGCTTAAGTAAATATTTAGAGTGAGAAAGTCTCATTTTAGCAATAAATGCTTCATCCACATTAGATGTTCCTTAAAATCCATTTTGTAGAATGGATCTCCTTAATGGACCTAATAGGTCAATCTAATTTTATAGGAAAAATTCTAATTACCCAAACTCCGCGTCTGAAATCCATCTAATCATATATATATATAACATTAATAAAATAATTACATTTAAATAATAATAATAATGAAAAAAAGGAATATTAGCCTTTAGTCTAATTTTTTCTTGAAATATTTATGCTCTCATCAAGTTTAACGTGAGCTTCTGTATGCATCTTCAGTTTAGTCAATTTGGAACCTCTAGAGCGACTCTAATACTCAATCTTAAGCCTTCTTATATCTTTCTCAATTTTGATATACCTGATCTCATACCTCGTCTATTGGTCTCTAAACCATGTTATCGAATGCAATATGAATGGTAGTTATCTTAACAACATGAGCACGACTTACTTGGTTGATTTGTGCCCAAAGGAAGACCTGATCAAGTAAGTTTCCAATCCCTGTTGAAATTCGGCTCACGTTGGAACTTCTGCCTTATTGAGGTCTTCCATGCTTTAAGTAGTATAATATGAGTAGCTCTCAACTTCTGTAGATGGTTTTGGAGAGAAACTTCCGAGTACAAATCTCTTTACACATATGGTGCCACTGATGAAGCCTAACTTTTTCAGCTTACTAGCTCGACCAAGTCAAGCTACCACTCAGAACTAAGAAAGGAATTTAAGAGAAAAAATTGAAAAACTTATAATATAAAAATAATTGATCATCAATCTTAAGAAATTTGGTTTCTCTATTTTATGATCAATTACGACGACAATGATAAAAAGAATTGTAGAGCCTTCTCCCAAACATTCAAGAACGCAACTTCAAAGTGGTACAATCATTTTCCTGAGGGTTGCATCAAAAACTCCGATATGTTTTGGAATATGTTCTGTCAGCATTTTGTGGGAAGTAAAACGTTCTGTGTGAATGGTGATACGATTGTCAACTACAGACCAAAAGTGAGAGAAATTCTTAAGGATTATACAAATCATCTTATTAAGGCTAAGACTGACATAGATAGTTGTGAAGATAAAATGACGTTAGCTGCTTTCCGAATCAGACTCCTCCCCGGAATAATGAAAGATAACGATTTGGAAAGGCAAGTTATGACCTTTGGGGCATTGCTAGATCAAGTGGAGAAAAGAATTCTGGCGGAGGAAACGCAAATATCGGAACAAAATTCTTTGGCACATTGTGAGCAAAATCACTTCCATTAGAATTCAATGGCAACACATAACAACCTACATCCAAAAACTGTCGTCCAAGTTTGTGTACCAATTTAAACAACTCAAGTATCTCCAAAGCCAAAAGTGAATACACAGGTTTTTAACACACAATAATATACTCGTCATATGTCCAACAAATGGATCCGATTATCAAATTTTTTAGAGTTGATAGAGTGTGTTGCAACAATTTTTGAAAGAACACGTCCACACGTACAATTCCGTAAGCCATTTCCAATACAGAATCCAAGGCAAAGTAGAAATAATATGTACTGTAAGTATTTTGAGGATATTGGGAATGACACAAAGTATTTTGTAGCATTAAAAAAAAAGATACATGCCTTGATTGAAAATGGAAAGCTAACAACATTTGTGAAGAATGATTCTCTTGTCGCTTCAAAACAAGAAAATGCTCTGGTGATTTCGGAACCTATTGATGTAGAATGTATTGATATATTTGACATTTCCAAGAAGTATTTAGATCTGAAACCATACACTAACAACGTCCATATGGTGGAAGAATCTGTTGTAAGAGGAAATGTTAATTAATTATGTCATTTGTTTGAATCATTAACAATTTTTGGAGGGGATACTGTTTCAGAGACATCAAAATATTCTCAAAAGAGACATATTGTTAGTTTAACAACTCAATTAGAGGTAGGAGTTTCACCATACTTGTACAGAAATCCATCTCAAATACTTGGTTTTGAAGATGATGATATGGGGGATGTAGGTAGTCCTCATGAAGACGCGGTGGTTATTGTAGCAGAAATCATTGAGGACGAGATATGAAGAGTATTAGTTGATACAAAGACTTCTGCCAAAATTATGTTCATGACTACGTATAACAAGATAGCAAATCCACCAACAATTTTTCTTTCAGATTGGACGATTTTAGGGTTTAATGGGTAACAATTGAAGTGGTAGGAGAATTTGAAGAGAGAGTGAAACTAGGTTGGGTACCATTTAAAAAGGTAGTAACATTTTTGTTTATTTGTGGTAGATGCTCCAACGTCTTACAATGGAATTTTTGGAAGGTATTGGCTATCTAGAATGCATGTTGTGGCATCAACCATTCACAAATGTTTGAAATATATCGTGGGAAACAATGTTGGAACAATTAGAAGCAGCCAAAAAATGGGAGAAGAATGTCATCGAATGACTCTGGCCCTAAGGTTGGACTCGTACAGGGCTACAATATCCTTTATAGACTGCTAATCCAGTTTTAGTGAAAAATAAGAATGGTAAATGACGAATGTGTGTGGATTTTACGGATAGATCCCTTCCCAGTTACACGGTTATATCAGCTAGTGAAGTTTACTTCAAGGAACCGACTACTCTCCTTTATGGATGCATATGTTGGCTACAATCAAATCTAAATGGATCCAAAGGAACATGAAATCACCACATTCATCATTAGAAGTTATGTCTTTTGGGTTGAAAAATGATGGTGCGACTTATCAGGCTTTTGAGACCAGATTGGGAGAAAAATGATGGGGTGACTTTTGAGACTCAGATTGGGAGAAATTTTTAAGTATATATCGATGACATGTTAGTGAAAAATATGAGGGATGAAGACCAATTGATAGATCTAGAAGAAATATTTACTAACTTAACAAAGATAAATTTGAAATTGAATCCAGAAAAATGTATATTCGGAGTACGGTCCGGAACATTTCTTGGGTACATAATCAGTGAGCGAGGGATAGAGGTTTATCATATACAGTTAAATGCTTTGAGCACTATGGCACTAATGAGAGAGTATTCTCCGGCTGACAGGAAAGAAGGTATCCGAACAGACAAAGTCACTCGAAGTATGGGAAGCGACTGAGCATAGTTTAAGTTTGAGCGGCAGGAAAAGAGGAATAAGATACCGAGATTAAACTACGAGCTGACCAAGAAATCAGGGTTTGCCTAACGATGATGAAGAAGAGGGATAACGCTCGGACCAATTAAGTATTTCATCAACTTAAAGAGTCAATGGACAAGATGACTTGAATAGATAACCAAGCGAGATATCCCAAACGAGCAAAAGGTGGTCAATTGAATCGAGATCGGTTCGGCATACGAACACCGAATGATCGTTTGTTTATGTCCGGTCGGGTATGCGGATGATACCGACTAAGTAACGGTGGTACAAAATATATAAATAGGGGATAGAATCCAAGAGATATGTAAGTTCTCTTCTCTGATATATAAAAACGTAACTACTTGGCCATTCTCTTTGTTATTTCTCGTAACAAATTTGACACCATTTGTGGGAACAACAAAGTGTTAAGTTACTTAAACTATGGTAGTTACTAGGTCATGGATTGAGAGAGAGGTCTTGAAATCAAGTGAAGTAACAGGGAATCAGATATCGGTAGTAAATCATGTCTTATCCTTGCCGTCAATCCAGAGGTCGTAACTGCACTCCCAATTGCGCCAGTGGAACTAGTGTCGCAATTGCAGCCAGCCAGCAGCAGGAGGGAATGGAAGTAGCAACCCCAAGGTTTGCGGTGGCTCCCATCACGCTAGACTTACCAGGCCTAAACCTTGTTATGAACCCCACTATCCAATTCTTGGAACAACAGCTCCAACACATTAAGCGGGAGAAACTCAGAGTATCATGCGATCGAGACGCACTAGAGCGGGCCATGCACACTGCTTTAACATGAATAAATGACGCTCTTCATGCGCTTACAGCCAAAGTGCGAGGAGCTAGCCGAGTTAATCATCAGTCAGGGCTAGAGGCCATTCGTGCTAACCACGCAAATCGATCATCCAATCGCGTTGATAAGCAGGAAAGAGAAGAAGAAGAAAGTAGGGGAAAAAATAATCCAAGGAACAAGAGCCTACTCAGGAGGGACGCACCACAGTATCGAAAAAATCCCAGGAGAATGAAAATGTCTATTATAATCAGGTGAGACCCAGAATGTCCAACTACATCCTCAAAGAGTTTCCCTTTTCGGAGAAGATCCTCGAGGCGCAGTTGCCAAGGAAATTTGACCCTTTCTGGATGGAGGCCTACGATGGATCAGGCGCACCTCGGAAAATTTCTGTAACATGATGATGGTGGTGTTCAATCCAGATGGCGCTATGTTATACAGGGCCATTTCCAAAACACTCAATGAGAACGCAATGGATTGGTTCAGCAGTCTGCCTAAAGAATCCATCAACGACTTTGCTGGTCTATGGAAGGCGTTTAGGGAAATGTTCATTGTCAATAAGGAGCTTAACGCGAGCGGGACTTGATTATGGACCTCTACCAGAGATGAGGTGAGTCACTTAAATTTATGTCATACGTTTTGTTCATGCTATGAATGCTTTTCCAAATCTAGAGGAGAATATTGTAGTGGCCTCACTTAAGCGAGGGCTCGGTCGATGGGGGGAACTGTACGTCGACCTGATAAAATTCCCAACGGAGATGATGGGAGATATTTTTTTCCCGTGCAAACACATTTATCAGGGTGGACAATGCCCGGAAAGTGGATTCGCCTGGCAGACATATTCCTGAATATAAGATTGGGTCGTCCAAACGCAAAATGTTGAGGAACCACCTTGACGAGATACCAGTCAAAGACTTTAATACTTCCAGAATCCATCCAGACGATTCACTCCACTGACCGAGTCCATATCGGTTGTGTACGATCAAACAAAGGGTATGAAGAAATACCAAACACCGCGGGTGATGAGCACCCCTGGCTCCAAGCGATTAAATTGATACTTCTTTTCTTACCGCAACAACCATGGGCACCCGACTGCCGAATATTGACAACTTTGGGAGGAAATCCAACTACTTATAGACAATGGCGAGTTAGTACAATTTATTAAGAAACAAGATCAACATCAACAACTTAATCTACGGGATGATGTGCACCCCCGCTATAGAAGACAAGCCAGGAAATTATGAGCAAGCAGACGCGGGAAAGGAATAGTGGCTACTCGCTATTTCCGAGGAACACTCCCTTAGTTAAATGACGCGACGTTGTCACCCCCTCATATGACTAGAGAGAGATCTGAGGTCGCCAGAAATGTTATATCATCAAGACAGGATAGCGGCCCATCTATTTTCACCATTATCGGGGGAAACTCATCGGTCTCACACGGAACAACTTCTGATAAAAGGGTGCAGACGGATCTTGATGTGTATGAAGTTGATGCCACATCATACCAAAATTATCGAGACCTAGTGGCAGACTTTAGATTTAACGATGACGACTTAAGGGGTGTCAGTACGACCCACGAAGATGTATTGACGATGCACATAGATATTAGATGTGTGATGATCATAAGAGTGTTGGTGGATGGAGGCAGCTCAACCTACATTATTTTCAAAGAGAGATATGACAGGATGCAGAAAGTCCCACCATATAAGCCTACTCGACGAACCTTTGTTGGGTATGAAGGCAAGACATCTCAATATGTGAGGGGAAGTAGAACTGATGGTTAAGGACAGTTATGGAGTCACTAAGTGTGAGCTAAAAACATTGTTTATGATCTCGGATGCGCCCAACCCATACCAGTGATAATCGGTTGACCTTCGTTGCACGGGATGGAGGCGACCTCAGGAAATACGTAAAGTATCCAGTGGGAAATACTGTCGGTATTATTTGAGGAAGCCAATGTATGGTGAGGACATGCTACGTGATAGTCGCTGACCCCACTAAAGCACTCAAATAGCAATTAGTTAGCAAGGGAACATCAAGAAAGTCAGGTATCATGTCTGGGTAACAAATCTGGTAATATTAAAAAGAAAGGAGGGCAATGGTGCATGTGCGTCGACTTCACCGACCTCAATCATGCTTGCCCGAAAGATGCTTTTTTCGCTGCCCCGCATTGACCAGCTTGTTGATTACGCTTCAATATGTGAGTACCTATCATTCTTGGATGTGTATTCACGGTACAATCAAATACACTATAACCCATCCGACAAAGAGCACACTGCCTTCCAAGCCGAGCATCGCCTATAATTCTACACTGTGATTCCGTTCAGATTGAAGAAAGTTGGGTCCACATATCAACTATTAATTAACCATAGTTTTAACGATAATTTAGGGAAACACATGGAGTGTATATCGACGACACAATTGTAAAGACGTACACAGGGGAACAATAGCTATAGGTGCTTCAAATAGTGTTTAACTTACTTCGCAAGTTCAATCTCAAACTAAATCCGGTCAAATTCACCTTCGGAGTAAGCAGTGTCAAATTCATAGGTTACATGGTCAGCCAAAGAGGCATCAAGGTCGACCCCACCCAGCTGAACGTAATTCTATAAATAGCACCCCCGTGTACAGTTAAGGAAGTACAATGCCTCACGAGGCAGCTCGTTGCATTATCACGCTTCATATCTCGAGCCTCATATAAAATTCACCCGTGCTTTGAGATTTTAGGAGAAGCGAAGAAATTCGACTGGACAGAGAAATGCGATAAGGCATTCAATGAACTGAAGCATTACCTTACCTCGCTAGAAATCTTGTTTGCCCCTTTAGCTGGCGAACAATTGTTCCTATATTTTCCAGTCTCTCCTTTTTCAGTGAGTGCAGTTCTTGTACGGGAGCCGAACGAAATACAATGACTTATCTACTATTCTAGAAAAACCCTGGTTGATGCTGAGACAAGGTACCTCAACTTCAAAAAACTCGTGTTGGGATTAGTTAAGGTTTGTGTGCGAACAAGCTTTTCCCTTAAAGTTGTGTTTCAAAAGCCGAAAGTGTTGGCTAGATTAACTAAATAGAGCATCGAGCTCGGGGAATATGCTATACATGTTTGAGTCGCGCACTGTGATAAAGGGACAAGTCATAGCGGATTTCCTTGCAGAATTCTCCTCTTTCGGAACAGAAAACCTTCGTGAAGGGGAACTCGCTGACAGCAAGAACATCGAATGGATAATCGAAGCCCATGGGGCTTCTAGCACGTCTGGCGGAGGAGCAGGGGTCGTAATTTGTTTGTCTATGAGTAAGAAAATCAAATAGGCTATTAGATTTAATTTCTTAGTTACGAAAAACGTGAAGGAATACGAAGCAGTTTGTGGCATGAAATTGGCTCTTATATGTAGAGCTTGAATTCTAAGGGTCCGTTCAGAATCACAGTTGGCAGTCAACCGTGCAAAAGGAACATATGATGCAAAACAAGAAGGAATAAGAAGTCATTTAACTATATTGAAGGAGTGTGAGTCTAAGTTTGTGAAAGTTTCGTATGAGCAAGTCTCTCGAATGGAAAATTCTATCAACGGACGCGATTGCAAAGACTGTAGATGTGGAGGAGAATCTGTTGATCATCACTCAGCAACTGCCGACCACAGAGCTCATCGATAGGAATGAAATTGTCCATGCAATTATTATATCTGACTCAGCTGTTTTTCCGACCGATAAAAACGCCGTTCGAGCTCTCCAGCAAAAGGTTGCCTAGTATTATGTATTGGTACAATGTTTTATATAGAAAAAGTGTCACTCATCCTTTGATGTGTTATCTGGATCAAGCAAAAACCAACTTGATGTTACACGAATTACACGTAAGAGAAACATGAGCTCACTGTGGGCATCAAAGTTTTATCCGATGTTTTCTATTGGCTTGATATTAGCCAAAATTGGCGGCCGATGCGGATCAATTACTCAAACATTTCACCAATGCCTACAATTTGCCAATACTAGATATTCATTGAGTGAGCCTATGCAAGTCGTCCATGTCCCTTGTCCCTTTGATAAGTGGGGCATCAACCTCGTCGGGTCACTCCTTATGGCGGGCGCAAGGCATTTCCAAATTGTTGCAATGGACTATTTCACAAAATGGGTAGAGGCCAAATCATTATTTTAAACTAGAGCTCAAGATGTTTGTGACTTTATCCATAATCAAATACTTTTCGGGTTTGGAATTCCACGTGTTTTGATGACAGATAACGGCCCTCAGTTTCAAAATTCAGTAGTAACGACGTTCTACAAACGGTATGCGATCGAGCAACATTTCTCAACAGCGTATAGCCCTCAAGCAAATGTAAAAGTATAAGTCACCAACAAAACAATCTTGGAGGGGATAAAAAAGAAACGTGAATGAGCCAAAGGTAAATGGCCTGACAAGTTAGTGATTTTCCTATGGGCGTACCGATCTACTCATCGAGCTACGACTGAACACACCCCATTTGCGCTTGTGTATGGCAGTGAAACAGTGGTTCCAGCAGAAATAATTGTGCCAAGCCACCAGATCACGAGTTTTGAGGAAAAGCCCAATTTAAACAGTCGGGCAAAAATCATCGACCTTATTAAAGAACGTCGCGACCAAGCACGCGTTCGAGCATAACACTACATGAGCTTCATGAGGGGTCGGTTTAATACTCGCTTAAAGCCACACAGTTTCAAGGTTGGAGATATGGTGATGAAGAAGATATTTTAGGGAGCAGGCAACAGAGCAACTGGAAAATTAGGTCCTAACTGGGACAAACCCTACACTGTCATTTCTAAAGGCCAAAGTGGAGCTTATCGGTTAGCAGATGCCGAGGGTTGCGCCTTGAAGCACCCATGGAATGTAAATCATTTAAAGCTGTGTCCCTAATCTATATAATTATGAGGATGCGCTCCTCCCCCCCCCCTCCCCCCTCATTGATGTCGCGGGAGGGTTTTTTTAATGAGACATCTAAACTCTTGTTCATCTTATTAATATATTTTATCTCTTTCAAATTCCATGTGTTTATAAAAAAATTTCCATCCTTATAATAGCGGTCGGGTCAATGACCACGCCTACGGGCTACACAAGTGACCATACTCAGTCCATACCAAGTGTCTATAAGCACAACCGGGCTAATTGGCCACGCCTACGGGCTACGCAAGGGATCAGCGCTTAGAAGGCTGACCGAGCTAGGAGGGACAAATAATGTTACCAGATGGCTCAGAGATCCCAGGTCATCTCGGGGTTCAATGACAGTAGTTCTGCCAAAGTCTCCTTCTGATTTTTTTACCATCATGTCCATCGTAACCCCCATCACTTGCGTTTCCCTCTCATCCAAAACGGCCCCCAATCTCTTTTTCCACCGACCACGTTCGACATCCATCTCTTTCTTTTCATTCTTTGCTTTTGTCTTTAGTTCTCCATTTACCACCATCAGCGCGGCCAGACGCTCAGCTTGATCTTCAACTCTCTACGCCTGTGCCATGTTTTGTGTAAGCAGACTGACACTCTACGACATCAGGTCTTCGTTCTGTTTGATCAGTTTGTTACTTCGGGCACGAAGAGTGGAATTACCATAGGACATGTTTTTGCATATGTCTTTTCTCGATGCCAATGAACTATTTAAAGCTACAATTTCCACCTGAAGTGCCTAGCTCACTTCGTTTGCCTTATCTTTTGACGGCTTGGCAGACTCATAGACATGCTTAAATCGGATGCGCTTGGCTGCCATATTTTTAGCAGACCAGAACAGCATAGGCTCTAGTTTCTATTTCTCTATTACCTCTAAGTCAGCATTCGACATCCTGTGGTAGGACAACACGACTGAATTGTGATGCATCTGTGGATAATACCAAATCAATGCATGTTTGATATATAGATTATTTCAACAAAATAATTTAAATTATGTATTGACTTACCTCAATCGCCAGCTCAACTTGGCGTTGCAGAATGTCACTCATTGGCATAACGTCATCGTATGACAGCTCGGGCATCATTTGAGCTGCTCAAACATCAAAAATGAGGGGTGCGGTATAACAACTCTGGTCGGCGGTAGCTCCTCCATGGGTACTCCCTTTCTGCTGGACCCAACCTCTTTGTTTCCAGTAGGAATCCGAGCTGGCTTAACAATATTTACAGAAGAGGGTCCAATGCCCATTCCTTGTGCTAATGAGGCTGAAGGACGTATACTGGACGAGTTCACAAACACCTTCATTCTTTGGGCTATCTCATCAGGAATTCGCTTTTTTCATTCCCTATTTTCATCATCACTGTCCTCGATCTGACCCGCATGGTCATTCGCCTGGTTTTCATCTAACACAACCACCTCAGGATCTTTCGCCTGATCCTGGTTAGTTGTTAGATGTGCAAACTGGTCGACCAACTTCTGGGCCACCACAACTTAATCCCCGTTGTCCTCATCTACCAGTTGCAACTTCCTTGTTGCAAGAAGAACAAGTCAACTATCAACCGAGCCCTTTTTGTAAAGGTATGACCAACTCATCAGATTTTTCTTCATCTTTGCGGACACGCCGCGTTTGACCTTCTACCACATTACCTCCAACAGGGGCAGTCTCATCTTTCTGCTGATTCACTCTGTTAGCAGCTTGAATTGCAAGTACATTTTCACTTTCATTTTCGACAGGGCATAGATATAGATCCCTCTGCTTCTTTAGATCTTCGGGTCTGAGGCATTGCTAGCGAAACCCCATCGTTATTCCTTTCCTGATATCTTTTCTCCATCAGCACCCTTATGCGCTCTACCGATTCTACAGCACCTCCGTCTGTCATAGTCACTTCTCCTTTATTTGAAATCTTCAGCTCATGAACTGGCCACAAGGCACCTTTCAGAGAATTCACATCTGTAAATAGCAGAGTTGGTTCTTGAAACCAAGTCGAGCTCGAAAGGTTGCCGACTTTCACCAAAGGATTCTTGAATCCCTCTGCTAGGCCTTCTTTGCACCAATCATGATGAGTCCTTTCACCTGCAAAAACAAGTACAAAATAATTAACACCAAGAACAATGCGCAAATCAGAAACTTCATAAACGACGCTTACACTTCACTTCCACTTTCTCTCTAACTGGAAATTCATTTTTGGTTTCTCGTGCTCCCAATTGCCCAACACCAAGATAAATGAGTTTTTTCAGTTTTTACCCGATGAAGGGCATTCGACAACTTTCCTCATCCCGATCAGCTGGGTGTAGAACAAATGATATTTGGCAATTTTTGCTACATCAATGCCTAATAGTAAATCGGTCAAACATACCTTAATTCCTAATAAGTGTGAGCTCAACACTAAACTAAGAAGCATCATCCACCCATTTGCGGCTAATTGGGTCGGGCATATACATTTTACACTAAAAAAAGTCTCGAATTAATGAGGGTAATGGCAATCGAAGCCCCAATCAAAAACGGTTATGAATAGACTCGTTTCATGAACATGGGCTTGATAAGGATGTTCACTAACATATGGCACTCTGACTATTATGAGAGTCATATTTATGAGAGTATTAAGAGAAATAGCTCTCTAAGAAGGCCAGGTCTTCAGATTTAGACTCTGTAGTTTTCACCACTATCTTCTTCATTTCCTGTTTGGGTGTGATTGTATCTACTTGTTGACTACAATGAGCTAATATGAAAAATAGGAACAAGTATAGGAGGATGCGACTTAGAAAGGATATCACACCTAGTGTATGCGATTTTTGATTTCGTATCGAAGGGGTTCATTACTCTTTCTAACACCAGCGGGTTTTCCCCAGAAAAAATGATAATAATAGATGAATAAAATTGGCATACCTTTGTTCGAGTTTGAAGGAGAGGAAGATCTTTCTGAAGGAATAGTCTTGAAGCAGTAGCAAATAACAAAAAATGAAGAAATAATGTGATGTAAGATTACAAAGGAGGAAAAAGCAAGTGGGAAGTTTTTAATTTACCTTATACCCACGTGAGATGTAATAATCAAGTTTTTAGAGTTATTAAGGCTTAAACACGCATCATCAAAACCCAAGCGCCATTTTCATAAAACGGCTGGGTGTCAGAACCGTCAAATCCGACGTGTGTTGTTAAAATCAAACACGTGTTGATAAGAATAACTAGACCTAAGAGATCTACCAATTTAATAATTATAAACTTAGGCATGGATATGGCAGAACCTTGATATTTCAGCTCGTCTTGTTAAAATTACTTCATCGATTCCATGCTATCAGCGCATAATTCATGAACTAGAGGGTACCCTGATGAGGGGGTATTCTCCAGCTGACAGAAAAGAAGGTATCCGAGGAGACAAAGTCACTCGAAGCATGGCAAGCGACCGAGCACAATGTAAGTCTGAGCACCATGCAAAGAGGAATAAGATACCAAGCTTAAACTACAAGCTGCGCAGGAAAGCAGGATATGCCTAACGATGATGAAGAAGAGGGATAACTCTCGGAAAAATTAAGTATTTCACCAACTTAAGGAGTCAATGAGCAAGCTGACTTGAATAGAGAACTGAGTGAGACATCCCAAACGAGCAAAATATGGTCAATTGAATCGAGCTCGGTTCGGCACGCGGACGAAACCGAGCACTAGAGGATCATCAGTTTATGTTTGGCCGGATATGCGAATGATACCGACCGAGCTCAATTAACGAAGGAAATAGTCAAAGGAACGTCTTAATGTCACTAAATGGAACTAGTCAATTTCACTCGTGAGTTACTTGTCCAAGAAAATGGTCAAAGGAACGTCTTATGGTCAAAATATGTAAGTTCTCTTCTCTGTTATATAAAAAAGTAGCTACTTGTCAATTTTCTTTGTAATTTTTTGTAACAGGCACCACCTTGAATGGTTAAAGAAGTACAAATTCTGATAGGAAGATTGCATCCTTGAATAGATTCATATCTTGGTCATCGGACAAGTGCACCCCGAAATTGTTTTAACTGGACACAATAATGTTTTGAGGCATTTCATCGAATTAAATAATATCTTTCTCACATAAATTTTGACAAAACCAAATCTGGGGGGAAATTATACGTTTATGTAGCGGTGTTGGATTATGCCGTGAGTGTAGTTTTGATTCGAGAGGAAGGAAATTTCCTAAGACCAGTGTATTACATCAGTAAAATCTTTTGAATGCTGAGAAATAGTATTTAAAGTTAAAAAATTTAGCCCTCGCGCTAGTAACTACTGCTCTAAAAATAAGACCTTATTTTCAGGCTCACTCTATCACTGTACGAACATAGTTTCCATTGAAAAATATGTTACAAAGGCCCGATATATAAGCAAGAATGACTATGTGGTCAGTTCAATTGGGAGATTTTGATATTGAATTGAACCTAGGACTGCAATTAAAGCACAGGCCTTAGCAGACTTCCTAGTTGAATTTCATTCTGAAAGGCCAGACATGGAGGTTGATAAAGAAAATTCTGAGTCAGAATGGATATTCCAAACAAATGGGGGTTCAAGTGCATCAAGATGCGGTGCAGGGGTGTAGTTGGTTTCTTCAGAGGGAATTTACATGTATCAAGCTATTCGTTTTGCGTTTAAATCATCGAATAATGAAGCATAATATGAAGCCGCTTTGGTAGAATTGAGACTTTCTCAAATGTATAAGGCTAAAAAGTTTAGGCTAATAAGTGACTCGCAACTTCTTATAAATCATGTGTCTGGATAATCTGAGATAAGAAAATATCATTTAGTGAATTATATGTGGGCGTTAAAACATTTTATCCATTCGAAGGCAATTCATTCAAATGTATATATACAGACATACTAAGTACAAAAAATAACATAAGAATGGTTTCAGGAAAATACGACAGATTCTAGTGGTTTGGGCACGTCATTAAAACCTCTCTGGTCGACTAGGGTAGGAGAGAGTATGCTCCCAAATATTTACATAAGTGTAAAACAACATAAACTAAACTAAGTTCTCAACATTCCATGGGTACCTCAAAAAATTGTTTACTTGATCGATCAGTCGATAAGTTCCATACTTGACCATTTCACTTACCATATATGACCCTTCCTAGTTTGCTGCTAGCTTTCCAGGTTTGTTTTTGGTATGTAATAAAACATTTTTCAATATTTTGTCTCCCACTTTGAATTTTAAACGTATATTTAATTCTCATTAAACTTTGATAATGAACAGTTCTCAAATGAGCTTTTATTCTTTTTTCTTCAACAAAATCTAATTCAACTCTTATAGTTGTGTTATTATATTCTTTGGAGTAGCTTTGAATTCAAAAAGATGAGAGGTTAGATTCAATCGGTGTCACTGAGTCCATCTCATAAAACAAAGAAAAATGAGATGCTTGAGTGGCAGTTTGCGGTTAGCACGATGAGCTTATAACACATTTTTCAAGTAATTTGATCACTTGCGTGTTGCATAAATTCTTTTTTAGACCAACCAGAATAGTGTAATTAACAACCTCTATTTTCCCATTGGCGTGAGGGTGAAAAGGTGAAGAAAAACAATATCTAATTCCTCTAGAATTACAGAAAACTTTCATGTCTCTATTTTCAATCTAGGGGCCATAATTTGTTGTAATGCTTTAAGGGATCCCGAATCTGCAACATATGTTAGAGAAGATAAACTTTATCATTATTTTGGACGTAGTTCCATAGAGAGGTGTTGCTTCCACCCACTGAGAAAAATAATCAACTACTAAAATAATAGTTCGACAACCTCCAGGCGTCATTGGTAGGGGGTCCTACTAAATTAGGCCCCCATCTATCAAAAGGTATCACCTAGAGATATTGATTCTAGTGTAACTGTCGACACACTTATTGCATTTAAAACTTTTGGGATGGGTCACATTATTTAACTAAATTTTTAACATATGTGTGATGGAAGGCCAATAATACCCTGTTAAGAAGACTTTTATTGTTAAAGATTTATAACCATAGTGGGTAGAGCCTTCCCCATCATGTAATTCAGATAAAATAATTAGGGACTCATCATAACTAAGGCATCGCAATAAAGGCATGCTGAAGGATTTTTTATAGAGGACATTTCTCAAGACTAAAAATCCATGTGCTTTCAACTTCAACTTATTAGCCAACAATTTATCAACGCACAAACTTCCCTCAGTAATAAACTATTTGATCTCATGCATCAATCCTTGTTAGTTATTGTTGATACTTAGAAAATTTCTTCAGTGTTTGTCCCAACTTCAAAGTCTGCTACTATCGAATGGAATTTTTGTATTCAAATCCATGGATATGCTTCGGAGTAAGCAATAGTAGTTAAGAAATCGACCATCAAATTTTCACCTCGTGGCACATGCTCATACTCCACATATCTATAGAAGGTGGATATTTATTTAAAACTTGTAAATACTTCACCAACTAATGTTTTCTTACTTGGGATTGGACCTAAGCATGATGTATGCGTAATTGCGAATCACTTATCAATCAAACTCTTTTGGAACCACATATTTGGGCACGTTTTAGTCCATCTATTGCTGCCTCATTCTCAATTTCATTATTTAATGCCTTAAAACCAAAACATATTTTTTGGTAATTGAATATCCAAAGGGAGATAGTAAATATATTCATACTCCACAACCTAACATGTTAGACCTTCCATCTGTTCGGACTACTAATTCTTTCATAGGTTTTTCAATAGTGGATTCCATGTATAGTCTTTCTCAGTGAAATTCAACCAATAAGTATGCTACAACTTGTTCCTTGATTGCAGTTCAAGGAGTGAAATCTATATCATAATACCCCAGGTCCACACCCCACTTGGTCATCTGACCCCCTATATCTGGTTTTTGCAAAAAAAATTGAGTGGAAAAAGGTTCGAACAATGATAGAGTGTGTTTGGAAATAGGGCCTCATTTTTTTTTTTTGCTACTATCACAAGGGTCAAAGTAACTTTTCTACCTTCAAATACCTTTTTCGACATCTAATAAACTCTTGTTAACATAGTAAACGCGAAGAGGGTAACTATCAACTTCCCAATCCAAAACTGCACTTACTGCATAGTCAGATAATGCTAAGTAAATGTATAACCTCTCTCTCATCACCGCCTTGGATAATGTTTTTGGTGAACATAAATGTTCTTTGATTTTAACGAATTCCTCAACACAATTTGGAGACCAATTAAATTCCTTAGCATTCCTTAAGATTTGGGAAAAAGGTGCACACTTGTGAGATGACCTTGATATAAACTTGTTCAACGGAGCCAACCTTTCGGACAATATTTAGACCTCTTTGGTGGATCTGGAAGGGTCCAGAGTAAGTAATGCATGTAGCTGTGATGGGTCGGCTTGAATCCCCTTTTTTAATTATAACATATCCGAAAAACTTTCCATATGGTACTCCGAATGTGCACTTCTCCGGATTTAACGTCAATTTAATAAATTCTAAGTTTGAGAAAGTTTCTTTGAGGTCAAATAGGTGATCATCATCCCTTAAACTTTTTATTAACATAATGTCAATGTAAACTTCAATGTTGCTTTCAATATGACAAGAAAATGCTTTATTCACTAGATATTTGTAGGTAGCCTCAATATTTTTCAAACTGAATGGCATAACTTTATAACAATGCAGACCCCCATCTGTGATAATGTAGTATGGTCTTGATATTTTGGATCCATCTGTATCTGTTTGTACCCAGCGAACGCATCTATGAATTATGGTAACTTGTTTCCAGAAGTAGAATCTATTAACGTATCCATCCGAGGGACAGGTAACAGATCCTTCTGACAAACTCTATTTAGGTTTATAAAATCGATACATATATGCCAATTTCCATTCTTCTTTTTCACAAGTACTGGATTAGTGGTCCCTAGTGGGTAATAAGATTCTCGAATATACCTAGATTTTATCATTCGATCTACCTCTTTAATAATGGTTTCAAATTTTTCCACATAACATGCCTTTCTTTTTTATATGATAGGGCCTATGCTGGATTGTATGGCACACTTGTGATAAATAATGCTTGCAGGTACACCCGTTACATTATTAGTATACTAAGCAAACACATGCAAATTCGTGGATAAAAATGATAATAACTCAACATTGTTTGGAATAACCAAACTATGAGTCTCTCTTGCATCATCTATTTTGCTTGAATCTGAAGAGGACTCTATTAATTGTTCTTCCTTTATGGCTTCCATACTCTCTAACCCCTTTGGGGAAAAAGCAGTGACATATCATTCTCTAGCCACTTTTTGGCTACTTTAAACAATTCCCACCTGGCCGCCGACTGTGTACTTTACGCCTTGGTGAACTGTTGATGCAACAACACATATCTTTAATAACTAGGATCGACCGAAGATAACATTGTAAGGAGTCAGACCATCAACTACCACAAAAAGTACTATCTCAAACTTTTTAAATGGTCTTCTTCTGAGGATAAATTCACCTTCAAACTCCCCAACCACATCGTCAGAGCTTCCCGTAAATCCCACTATGGTTCTATTTGATCAAAGAATGACGCACAAGTTCTCTATTAACTTGTAAGTGGATAAAAACAAAATATTAGGTGGGATCTTTGTGTCAATCAAGATCATTCGGAATTCCATTCCCTCAATTGCAGCCCCAATCACCACAACATCTTCATGTGGTCCAGGAATATCTCTTAAATCATCCTCATCGAACACAATAAACGAAATTGTATTCTGATACACTTGAGTAAACATTTTCCCTTCTAGTTCGATAGTTAAGCTGACTACATGTGTTTTTCAAGAACAACTTGAGGGGACTGTCAATGTTAAGGGTGGCAATTCAGGTGGTGTCCGGCCCGATCCGGCCGGGTTTTGTCCGGCCCGAACTTAGAACGAGTCGGGTTCGGGTTCAGAAAATATAACCCGCAACCGGGCCGGGCCGGGTTCGGGTTCCAAATTTGTTCGGCCCGTTCCGGCCCGAAAATCATAAAATATATATAAAAATAATATTTTTATATATAATATAAGTAATATTTTTAAAAAATAAATTAATATATTTAAAATAATTTAAAAATATTTAAAAAATATTAAAATTAATGTTCGCGGGCTCGGGTTTGGAAATATGAACCCGGGAACGGGTCGGGCCGGGTTCGGGATCAAGTGTAAAAAAAGCGTGCTCAAGCGGGCCGGTCCGAACCCGGCCCGCGGACGGCCCATTGCCATACCTAATCAATGTATCCCCTCCCCAAAATAAATGGTTAATGATTTAAAGAATTGACATAATTCGGATAATTTTCTTTTTTAACATATCATCATAATCGGACCTCAATCCGGATCGAGATCCAAATACTCTGAATCCTCATCAAACTTATTATATTGCTTGGTATTTACCATAGTATTTTCTTATTTATGTGCCGCTTTGATGACTTCTCTTTAGACAGTAGATTGTCCCACTTGTGACTCACTCGTGTTCGGTAGTGATCTATTTCCCACTTGTGCTTTAAGAAAAGTGGTTATTTTCATTCTCAATTAAGTTTGGATTTATTGCTTCAAATCAATGCAATATTTGATACCATGCCCCACATCATTATGATCCCTACAAAATAGGGTATTACGATTCACCCTTGGAGGTTTGAATCAAAACTGCATGAAATTATTTGACTTGTCATAAATGGTTTCAACATTTTTAGTTAGCTCTGCAAAATAATCAGGTGGGACCTACTGATTTACTCTAAGTCTAAATTGTTGGCCATAGGAATACTGATTAGCCTTAGATCGATAGGAACTCTGTCCAGAATCGTTCATACGATAACTGGTCGTATTTTATTGTTGAGAGACTGAACAACTACTCATAGAGTGACTGGGCAACTTCAATTTTTTATTTCTTTTACAATAATCTGTTTCCTAATTTAGGATAATGGACATCCCCAAGAAAATGTTTTATTCAGCCTCCAGAAACATGTTAAAGTTTTGTATTGACCCTTGGGAAATTTGATAACTTATCATCATTAAAATTCATCATGAAATTCTTGAACTATTTGAGATGGTTATCCATGTCTTTACTCCCATTTAACTTTTCCATCTTTGATATACCAAATTTTCTATGTAAATGATGAGACCTTATTTTGGCAGATAAATGTGATTGCCTCCAATTAGGCCCTTGGATAAAGTGATGATTTTCGTTGGATGTGGTAAATATACCTGGTTCAGATTGGATAGCAAATTAATCACTCGCTATTTGGCCCATATTATGATGTTCTAACCCTTTCACTTTTTCATGGCACCCTTTTTCTTTTCTTTTTTATTTTGGTGCTTCTTTTCATTCGAAGAGTCTTGTTTACTTGACTTGTGATGTTGGTTTTGAACATTTATTCGACCGACATTTCTCATGGTGAATCTTCCCCTTCTTATGACAATGATCACTTCTCGAAGAAGATGAGGAAACTTCAGACTCATAAGTTGAAACTTTACTAGATTTTGAAGAACTAGAACAATCCATCCTTCTATGTTTCTTTTCCAACGCTTGATAAAAAAAATTAGAATGGTCTATTTGGTGTTTATTCGGACTATGTTGAGGATCACCCTCTTGTACATTACGTTTTTAACTTTCTAGTTGTACCTCACCCTTAAGATACATCTTATCTTCTTTTTTAGACCTAAATGCCTCAATTTCTCCTCGTAATCGGTCCTACTCCTCTCGCATGAGAAGTCTTTCATTGTTCTCATCATTCATATACGGTATCTGGAGAGATTCTTCTTTGATTCTGACTCCCTTATTCTCTGTGATATGATCTATTTTCATTTTAGGATCCATGATTCGGAGGGTTCTGAAGATAATTTTTTGTACATTGGGTTTTGGATTTTGTTATCCGGGTACCTTTAATAAGCTCCCACTATGGTCGTCAATTTGATATGGACATATTTAATTATATAGGCTATTTGGTAAAGTAGAAAAGAGACGTTAATTTTAGATAGAGAGTAGAGAGAGAAAGGATTTTCTTAAGTAAATACTTAGAGTGAGAAAGTCTCATTTTAGCAATAAATACTTCATCCACATTAGATGTTCCCTAAAATCCATTTTGTAGATTGGATCTCCTTAATGGACCTAATAGGTCAGTCCAATTTTATAGGAAAAAATCTAATTACCCAAACTCAACGTCTAAAACCCATCTAAGCATATATATATAACATTAATAAAATAATTACATTTAAATAATAATAATAATGAAAATTAAAAAAAAAAATTAGCCTTTAGTCCAAATTTCTCCTTGAAATATTTATGCTCTCATCAAGTTTAACGTCATCTTCTGTATGCATCTTTAGTTTAGTCAATTTGGAACAACTAAACCGACTCTAATACTCAATCTTAAGCCTTCTTATATTTTTCTCAATTTTGATATGCCTGATCTCATACCTCGTGTTTAGAGGTCTCTAAACCATGTTATCGAATGTAGTAGTTATCTTAACAACATGAGCACGACTTACTTGGTTGATTTGTGCCCAAAGGAAGACCTCATAAAGTAAGTTGCCAATCCATGTTGAACTTCTGCTCACATTGGAACTTCTGCCTTATTTAGGTCTTTCGTGCTTTAAGTAGTATAATATGAGTAGCTCTCAACTTCTGTAGATGGTTTTTGAGAGAAACCTCAGAGTACCAATCTCTTTACACAGATGGTGCAACTGATGAAGCCTAACTTTTTTAGCTTACTAGCTCGACCAAGTCAAGTTACCACTCAGAACTAAGAAAGGAATTTAAGAGAAAAAATTGAAAACCTTTTAATATAAAAATAATTGATCATCAATCTTAAGAAATTTGGTTTCTCTATTTTATGATCAATTACGACGACAATGATAAAAAAATTGCAAAGCCTTCTCTCAAACATTCAAGAACGCAACTTCAAAGTGGTACAATCATTTTCCTGAGGTTTACATCAAAAAGTCTTGAGGATTATACAAATCATCTTATTAAGGCTAAGACTGACATAGACAGTTGTGAAGACAAAATGACGTTAGCTGCTTTCCAAATGGGACTCCTCCCTGGAATAAGTTTCGTGGGAAGTAAAACGTTATGTGTGAATGGTGATACGATTATCAAATACAGACCGAAAGTGGGAGAAAATCTTAAGGATTATACAAATGATCTTATTAAGGCTAAGACTAACATAAACAGTTGTGAAGACAAAATAACGTTAGCTGCTTTCTGAATGGGACTCCTCCCTAGAATAATGAAAGAGAACGATTTGGAAAGGCAAGTTATGACCTTTGGGGCATTGCTAGATCAAGTGGAGAAAAGAATTCTGGCGGAGGAAACGCAAATATCGGAACGAAATTCTATGGCACATTTTGAGCAAAATAACTTCCATTAGAATTCAATGGCAACACATAACAACCTACATCCAAAAACTGTCGTCCAAGCTCATGTACCAATTTAAACAACTCAAGTACCTCCAAAGTCAAAGGTAAATACAGAGGTTGTTAACGCACAGTAATATACTCACCATATGTCCAACAAATGGATCCGACCATCACATTTTTTAGAGTTGATAGAGTGTGTAGCAACAAGTTTTTAAAGAACACGTCCACACGTACAATTTAGTAAGCCATTTCCAATACAGACTCCAAGGAAAAGTAGAAATAATATGTATTGTAAGTATTTTGAGGATATTGGGCATGACACAAAGTATTGTGTAGCATTGGAAAAAAAAAGATACATGCCTTGATTGAAAATGGAAAGCTAACAACATTTTTGAAGAATAATTCTCTTGTCGCTTCAAAACAAGAAAATGCTCTGGTGATTTCGGAACCTATTGATGTAGAATGTATTGATATATTTGACATTTCCAAGAAGTATTTAGATCTGAAACCATACACTAACAGCGTCCATATGGTGGAAGAATCTATTGTAAGAGGAAATGTTAATTAATTATGTGATTTGTTTGAATCATTAACAATTTTTGGAGGGTATACTGTTTCAGAGACATCGAATTATTCTCAAAAGAGACATATTGTTAGTTTAATAACTCAATTAGAGGTAGGAGTTTCACCATACTTGTACAGAAATCCATCTCAAATACTTTGTTTTAAAGATGATGATATGGGGGATGTAGGTAGTCCTCATAAAGACGCGGTGGTTATTGTAGCAGAAATGATTGAGGACGAGATACAAAGAGTATTAGTTGGTACGAAGACTTCTGCCAAAATTATGTTCATGACTACTTATAACAAGATAGCAAATCCACCAACAATGTTTCTTTCAGATTGGATGATTTTAGGGTTTAATGGGTAACAATTGAAGTGGTAGGAGAATTTGAAGAGAGGGTGAAACTAGGTTGGGTACCATTTAAAAAGGTAGTAACAGTTTTGTTTATTGTGGTAGATGCTCCAACGTCTTACAATGGAATTTTTGGAAGGTATTGGCTATCTAGAATGCATGTTGTGGCATCAACCATTCACAAATGTTTGAAATATATCATGGGAAACAATGTTGGAACAATTAGAAGCAGTCAAAAGATGGGAGAAGAATGTCATCGAATGACTCTGGCCCTAAAGCAAAAAAAAGGGGGACTAGTCAAAGAAAGCATAGGAATTAGTTGGGCCTTCCTCGGGGTCCGACCCCGTAGATGATCCCAAGGGAGACCCCTGTATTTATCATCCCAGACGAAAGTTTTAAGGATCATATTATTTCTCAAGGAAAAATTTTAAAATTTGGCACAAAGTTATCTCTGAGGGTGAGGGAGAAGTTAATCCAGTTCTTATCAACAAAGTTGCATTTGTTTTTGAAGGTGTATCAAATATGTGGTGGGGGTTCCCACGGATATCATTTGTCATACATTAGCATTTCGAAGTAATGTGCGTCCGATCATCCAGAAGACGAGATTTTTTCCCCAAGAAAAGTATGAGGCTATCGTGGCTAAGGTAGATCGTTTAACTAAGGTTGGACTCGTACAGGGTTACAATATCCTTTATAGACTGCTAATCCAGTTTTAGTGAAAAAGAAGAATGGTAAATGACGAATATGTGTGGATTTTACGGATAGATCCCTTCCTAGTTACACGGATATATCATCTAGTGAATTCTACTTCAAGGAACCGACTACTCTCCTTTATGGATGCATATGTTGGCTACAATAAAATCTAAATGAATCCAAAGGAACATGAAATCACCACATTCATCATTGGAAGTTATGCCTTTTGGGTTGAAAAATGATGGGACGACTTATCAACGCTTTTGAGACTCAGATTGGGAGAAAAATGATGAGGCGATTGGGAGAAATTTTTAAGTATATATAGATGACATGTTAGTGAAAAATATGAGGGATGAGGACCATTTGATAGATCTAGAATACACATTTTCTAACTTGACAAAGATAAATTTGAAACTGAATCCAGAAAAATGTACATTTGGAGTACGGTCCGGAACATTTCTTGGGTACATAATCAGTGAGCGAGGGATAGAGGTTTATCCTATACAGTTAAATGCTTTGATCACTATGGCACTAATGGGAGAGTATTCTCCGGCTGACAGGAAAGAAGGTATCTGAACAGACAAAGTCACTCGAAGTATGGGAAGCGACTGAGCATAGTGTAAGTCTGCACGGCAGGAAAAGAGGAATAAGATACCGATATTAAACTACGAGCTGAGAAGGAAATTAGGGTTTTCCTAAAGATGATGGAGAAGAGGGATAATGCTTGGACCAATTAAGTATTTTATCAATTTAAGGAGTGAATGGACAAGATGACTTGAATAGATAACCGAGCGAGACATCCCAAACGAGCAAAAGGTGGTCAACTGAATCGAGCTTGGTTTGGCACGCGAACACCAAATGATCGTTTGCTTATGTCCGGTCGGGTATGCGGATGATACCGACCAAGCTCAATTCACGAAGGAAATAGTCAAAGCAACGACTTCATCTCACTTAAATGGAACTACTTAAGCCAATAACGCATTATTCATAAATACATGGCTCATGATATCAATATATTTATGCATATATTTAGTGGAAGTGAATGTATGGTAACCGCTAAGTAACAGTGGTACAAAATATATAAATAGGGGATAAAATCAAAGAGATATGTAAGTTATCTTCTCTGATATATAAAAAAGTAACTACTTGGCCATTCCATTTGTTATTTCTTGTAACAAATTTAGCATCATCTGTGGGAACAACAAAATATTAAGTTACTTAAACTATGGTAGATACTAGGTCATGGATTGAAAGAGAGGTCCCGAAATCAAGAGAAGTAACAGGGAATCAGAGATCGGTAGTAAATCATGCCCTATCCCTCCCGTCAATCCGAAGGTCGTAACCGCACTCCCAATTGCACCAGTGGAACTAGTGTCGCAATTGCAGCCAGCCAGCAGTAGGAGGGAACGGAAGTAGCACCCCCAAGGTCTGCGGTGGCTCCCATCACGCTAGACGTACCATGCCTAAACCTTGTTATGAACCCCACTATCCAATTCTAGGAACAACAGCTCCAACACATTCAGCAGGAGCAACTCAGAGTATCATGCGAGCGAGACGCACAAGAGCGGGTCATGCACTCTGCTTTAACATGAATGAATGACGCTCTTTATGCGCTTACAGCCAAAGTGCGAGGAGCTAGCCGAATTAATCATCAGTCGAGGCCAGGGGCCAGTCGTGCTAACCACGCAGATCGATCATCCAAGCGCGTTGATAAGCAGGAATGAGAAGAAGAAAGTGGGGGAAAGAATCATCCAATGAACAAGAGCCTACTCAGGAGGGACGCACCACAGTATTGAAAAAATCCCGGGAGGATGAAAATGTCTATTATAATCAGGTGAGACCCAGAATGTCCAACTACATCCTCAAAGAGTCGCCCTTTTCGGAGAAGATCCTCGAGGCGCAGTTGCCAAGGAAATTTGACCTCTTCTGGATGGAGGCCTACGATGGATTAGGCGCACCTCAAAAAAAATTCGTAACATGATGATGATGGTGTTCAATTCAGATGGCACTATGTTATACAGGGCCATTTCCATAACACTCAATGGGAACGTAATGGATTGGTTCAGCAGTCTGCCTAAAGAATCCATCAACGACTTTGCTGGTCTATGGAAGGCGTTTAGGGAAATGATTGTTGGCAATAAGAAGCTTCGCGCGAGCGGGACTTGATTATGCACCTCTACCAGAGATGAGGTGAGTCACTTAAAATTTATATCATACGTTTTGTTCATGCTATGAATGCTTTTCCAAATCTAGAGGAGAATATTGTAGTGGCCTCACTCAAGCGAGGGCTCGGTCGATGGGGGGAACTGTACGTCGACCTGATAAAATTCCCAACAGAGATGATGGGAGATATTTTTTCCCGTGCAAACACATTTATCAGGGTGACAATGCCCGGAAAGTGGATTCGCCTGGCAGACATGTTCCTGAATATAAAAGTGGGTCGGCCAAACGCAAAATGTTGAGGAACCACCTTGACGAGATACCAGTCGAAGACTTTAATACTTCCAGAATCCATCCAGACGATTTACTCCACTGACCGAGTCCATATCGTTTGTGTACGATCGAACAAAGGGTATGAAGAAATACCAAACACCGCGGGTGATGAGCACCCCTGGCTCCAAGCGATTAAACCGATACTTCTTTTCTTACCACAACGACCATGGGCACCCGACTGCCGAATGTTGACAACTTTGGGAGGAAATCCAACTACTTATAGACAATGGCGAGTTCGTACAATTCATTAAGAAACAAGATCAACATCAACAACTTAATCGGCGCGATGATGTGCACCCCCCTATAGAAGACAAGCCAGGAAATTATGAGCTAGCGGAGGTGGGAAAGCAACAATGGCTACTCGCTATTGCCGAGGAACACTCCATTAGTTTAATGACGCCATGTTGTCACCCCCTCATATGACTGGAGAGAGATCTGAGGTCACCAGAAATGTTATCTCATCAAGACAGGATAGCGGCCCATCTATTTTCACCATTATCGGGGGAAACTCATCGGTCTCACACGAAACAACTTCTGATAAAAGGGTGCAGACGGATCTTGATGTGTATGAAGTTGATGCCACATCATACCAAAATTATCGCGACCTAGTGGCAGAATTTAGATTCAACAATGACGACTTAAGGGGTGTCAGTACGAACCACGAAGATGCATTGACGATGCACATAGATATTGGAGGTGTGATGATCATACGAGTGTTGGTGGATGGAGGCAGCTCAACCAACATTATTCTCAAGGATAGGTATGACAGGATGCAGAAAGTCCCACCATATAAGCTTACTCAACGAACCTTTGTTGGGTATGAAGGCAAGACATCTCAATATGTGGGAGGAAGTAGAACTGATGGTTAAGGACAGCTTAGTGAGCTAAAAACATTGTTTATGATCTCGGATGCGCCCAACCCATACCAGTGATAATCGGTTGACCTTGGTTGCACGGGATGCAGGCGACCTCAGGAAATACGTAAAGTATCCAGTGGGAAATACTGTCGGTATTATTTGAGGAAGCCAATGTATGGTGAGGACATGGCTAACCCGGTAGATAACCCACGAGAAGCAGAGTAGCCCTAGGAAATCCTTTCGGAATCAGTGGAGGAGGCAATAGCAGAGGGGCACATGCTACGCTTGGGTAATAAATTAACTTTTATTTTCAAAAAATATTTGATTGAGATATTAGCAAAAAAATAGATGTATTTTCATAGGAGGCGAGCGATGTTTCAGGTGTTGACCCTTTGGTTATATGTCATGAGTTAGCAATCGATTCATGTGCTAAACCGATACGCCAAAAGCGGTGATCTTTTTCCACCGAGAAGTAGGATGCTATATTGGCCGAGGTAACAAAGCTATCTCGGTTAGGGCACATCAAGAAAGCCATGTATCATGTCTGGGTAACAAATCTGGTAATGTTAAAAAGAAAGGAGGGCAATGGCGCATTTGCGTCGACTTCACCGACCTCAATCATGCTTTCCCGAAAGATGCTTTTTCGTTGCCCCGCATTGACCAGCTCGTTGATTACGCTTCAATAAGTGAGTACATATCATTCTTGGATGTGTATTCAGGGTACAATCAAATACACCATAACCCATCCGATAAAGAGCACACTGCCTTCCAAGCCGAGCATCGCCTATAATTCTACACGGTGATTCCGTTCAGATTGAAGAACGTTGGGTCCACGTATCAACTATTAATTAACCATATTTTTAGCAATAATTTAGGGAAACACATGGAGTGTATATCGACGACACGATTGTAAAAACGTATACAGGGGAACAACAGCTAGAGGTGCTTCAAATAGTGTTTATATTACTTCGCAAGTTCAATCTCAAACTCAATACGGTCAAATTCACCTTCGGAGTAAGTAACGTTAAATTCATAGGTTACATGGTCAGCAAAAGAGGTATCAAGGTTGACCATGCCCAGCTGAACGTAATTCTACAAATGGCACCCAAGTACAATGCCTCACGAGGCGGCTCGCCGCATTATCACACTTCATATCTCGAGCCTCATATAAAAGTCACCCGTTCTTTGAGATTTTAGGAGAAGCGAAGAAGTTCGACTGGAGAGAGAATTGTGACAAGGCATTCAATGAACTGAAGCATTACTTTACCTCGCCAGAAATCTTGTTTGCCCCTTTAGTTGGCGAAAAATTGTTTTTATATTTGCCAGTCTCTCCTTTTTCAGTGAGTGCAGTTCTTGTACGGGAGCCGAACAAAATACATTGACTTATCTACTATTCTAGCAAAACCCTGGTTGATGCTGAGACAAGGTACCTCAACCTCGAAAAACTCGTGTTGGGATTAGTTAAGATTTGCGTGCGAACAGCCTTTTCCCTTAAAGTTGTGTTGCAAAAGCCGAATGCGTTGGCTAGATTAACTAAATAGAGCATCGAGATCGGGGAATATGATATACCTGTTTAAGTCGCGCGGTGCAATAAAGGGACAAATCATAGCGGATTTCCTTGCTGAATTCTTCTCTTTCGGAACAGAAAACCTTCCTAAAGGGGAAGTCGCTGACAGCAAGCACATCGAATGGATAATCGAACCCCATGGGGCTTCCAGCATGTCTGGCGGAGGAGCAGGGGTCGTACTTTGTTTGCCTATGAGTGAGGAAATCAAATAGGTTATTAGATTTAATTTTACACTTACGAAAAACGTGGAGGAATACGAAGTAGTTTGTGGCATGAAATTGGCTCTTATATGCAGAGCTCGAATTCTAAGGGTCCGTTCGAAATCGCAGTTAGCAGTCAACCAGGCAAAAGGAACATATGATGCAAAGCAAGAAAGAATAAGAAGTCATTTAACTATATTGAAGGAATGTGAGTCTAAGTTTGTGAAAGTTCCGTATGAGCAAGTCTCTCGAATAGAAAATTCTATCAGCGAACGCGCTTGCAAAGACTGCAGATTTGGAGAAGAATTTGTTGATCATCACTCAGCAACTACCGACCACAGAGCTCATCGAGAGGAATGAAACTATCTATACAATTATTATATTTGACTCAGTTGTTTTGCCGACCGATAAAAACGTCGCTCGAGCTCTCCTGCAAAAGGTTGCCTAGTATTGTGTATTGGACAGTATTTTGTATAGAAAAAGTGCCACTCATCCTTTGATGTGTTGTATGGATCGAGCAAAAATAAACTTGATGTTACACGAATTACACGTAAGAGAAGCATGAGCACACTGCGGGCATCAAAGTCTTATCCGATGTTTTCTATTGGCTTGATATTAGCCAGAATTGGCGGCCGATGCGGATCGGTTAGTCCAACAATTTCACCAATGCCTACAATTTGCTAATACTGGATATTTATTGAGCGAGCCTATGCAAGTCGTCCATGTCCCTTGTCCTTTTGATAAGTGGGGCATCAACCTCGTAGGGTCACTCCTTATGGCGACCGGCGCAAGGCATTTCCAAATTGTTGTGATGGACTATTTCACAAAATGGGTAGAGGCCAAGTCATTATTTTAAACTAGAGCTCAAGATGTTTGTGACTTTATCCATAATCAAATACTTTCCAGGTTTGGAATTCCACGTGTTTTGATGACAGATAAAGGCCCTCAGTTTAAAAATTCAGTAGTAACGATGTTCTGCAAACGGTATGCGATCGAGCAACATTTCTCAACAGCGTATAACCCTCAAGCAAATGTAAAAGTATAAGTCACCAACAAAACAATCTTGGAGGGGATAAAAACGAAACGTGAAGGAGCCAAAGGTAAATGGCCTGACAAGTTAGTGTTTTTCCTATGGGCGTACCGATCTACTCATCGAGCTGCGACTGAACACACCCCATTTGCGCTTGTATATGGCAGTGAAACAGTGGTTCCAGCATAAATAATTGTGCCAAGCCACCAGATCACGAGTTATGAGGAAAAGCCCAATTTAATCAGTCGGGCAAAAATCATCGACCTTATTAAAGAACGTCACGACCAAGCACGCGTTCGAGCAGAACACTACAGGAGCCTCATGAGGGGTCGGTTTAATACTCGTTTAAAGCCACACAGTTTCAAGGTTGGGGATATGGTGATGAAGAATATATTTTAGGGAGCAGGCGGCAGAGCAACTGGAAAATTAGGTCCTAACTGGGACAAACCCTACACTATCATTCTTAAAGGCCAAAGTGGAGCTTATCGGTTAGCAGATGCCGAGGGTTGCGCCTTTAAGCACCCATGGAATGTAAATCATTTAAAGTTGTGTCCCTAATCTATATAATTATGAGGATGCGCTCCTCCCCCCCCCCCCCCTCATTGATGTCGCGGGAGGGTTTTTTTATTGAGACATCTAAACTCTTGTTCATCTTATTAATATATTTTATCTTTTTCAAAATTTCATGTGTTTATTAAATTTTCTCCATCCTTATAATAGCGACCGGTTCAATGGCACACCTACGGGCTACACAAGTGACCATACTCAGTCCAGACCAAGTGTCTATAAGCACGACTGGGCTAATTGGCCACGCCTACGGGCTACGCAAGGGATCAGCGCTTAGAGGGTTGACCGAGCTAGGAGGGACAAATAATGTTACCAGATGGCTTAGGGATCCCAGGTCATCCTGGGGCTCAATGACAGTAGTTCTGTCAAAGTCTCCTTCTGATTTTTTTGCCATCATGTCCATCGTAACCCCCATCACTTGCGTTTCCCTCTCATCCAAAACGGCCCCCAATCTCTTTTTCCACCGACCACGTTCGACATTCATCTCTTTCTTTTCATTCTCTGCTTTCAGTTCTCCATTTACCACCATCAGCGCGGCCAGACGCTCAGCTTGATCTTCAACTCTCTACGCTTGTGCCATATTTTGTGTAAGCAGACCGACACTTTGCGACATCAGGTCTTCGTTCTGTTTGATCAGTTCGTTACTTCGGGCATGAAGAGTGGAATTACCATAGGACATTTATTTGCATATGTCTTTACTCGATGCCAATGAACTAATTAAAGCTAAAATGTCCACCTGAAGTGCCTCGCTCACTTCGTTCGCCTTATATTTTGACGGCTTGGCAGACTCATAGACAGGCTTAAATCAGATGAGCTCGGCTGCCATATTTTTAGCCGACCAGAACAGCATAGGCTCTAGCTTCCATTTCACTATTACCTCTAAGTCAGCATTCAACATCCTGTGGTAGGACAACACGACTGAATTGTGATGCATCTGTGGATAACACC
The DNA here is from genome assembly GCA_036936605.1 of Limnanthes douglasii subsp. nivea. Classification (NCBI taxonomy): domain Eukaryota; kingdom Viridiplantae; phylum Streptophyta; class Magnoliopsida; order Brassicales; family Limnanthaceae; genus Limnanthes; species Limnanthes douglasii. Next base: position 143,579,774 of record JAUPFV010000003.1, read on the forward strand.
AAATCAGTTCATATTTGATATATAGATTATTTAAACAAAATAATTTAAATTATATATTGACTTACCTCAATCTCCAGCTCAACTTGGTGTTGTAGAATGTCACTCATTGGCATAACGTCATAGTATGATACCTCGGGCATCGTTTGAGCTGCTCAAACATCAAAATTGAGGGGTACGGTATAACAACTGTGGTCGGCGGTAGCTCCTTCATGGGTACTCCCTTTCTGCTGGACCCGACCTCTGTGTTTCCAGTAGGAATCTGAGCTGGCTTAACAATATTCACAGAATAGGGTCTAATGCCGACCCCTTGTGCTAATAAGGCTGAAGGACGTATACCGGACGAGTTCACAAACACCTTCATTCTTTGGGTTATATCATCAGGAATTCACTTTTTCGTTCCCTATTTTCATCATCACTGTCCTCAACTGGACCCGCGTGGTCAACCGCCTGGTTTTCATCTAACACAACGACCTCAGGAGCTTTCGCATGATCCTGGTTAGTTGTTGGATGTGCAAACTGGTCGACCAACTTCTGGGTCACCACAACTTTATCCACGTTGTCCTCATCTACCAGTTGCAACTTCCTTGTTGCAAGAAGAACAAGTCAACTATCAACCGAGCCCTTTTTTGTAAAGGTATGACCAACTCATCAGATTCTTCTTCATCTTTGCGGACACGCCGCGTTTGACCTTCCACCGCATTACCTCCAACAGGGGCAGCCTCATCTTTCTGCTGATTCACTCTGTCAGCACCTTGAATTGCAAGTACATTTTCACTTTCATTTTTGACAGGGCATAGATATAGATCCCTCTGCTTCTTTAGATCTTCGGGTCTGAGGCATTGCTAGCAAAACCCCATCGTTATTCCTTTCCTGATATCTTTTCTCCATCAGCGCCCTTATGCGCTCTACCGATTCTACAGCACCTTCGTCTGTCATGGTCACTTCTCCTTTATTTGAAATCTTCAGCTCATGAAGTGGCCACAAGCCACCTTTCAGATAATTCACATCTGTAAATAGCAGAGTTGGTTCTTGAAACCAAGTCGAGCTCGAAAGGTTGCCGACCTTCAGCAAGGAATTCTTGAATCCCTCTGTTAGGCCGTCTTTGCACCAATCATGATGAGTCCTTTCATCTGCAAAGACAAGTACAAAATAATTAACACCAAGAACAATGCGCAAATCGATAACTTCATAAACGACGCTTACACTTCACTTCCACTTTATCTCTAACTGGAAATTCATTTTTGGTTTGTCGTGCTCCCAATTTCCCAACACGAAGATAAATGAGTTTTTCAGTTTTTACCCGATGAAGGGCGTTCGACAACTTTCCTCATCCCGATCAATTGGGTGTAGAAGAAATTAGATTTGGAAATTTTTGCTACATCAACGCCTAATAGTAAATCGGCCAAACATACCTTAATTCCTAGTAAGCGTGAGTTCAGCACTAAACTAAGAAGCATCATCCACCCATTTGCGGCTAATTGGGTCTGGCATATACCTTTTACACTAAAATAAAGTCTCGAATTAACGAAGGTAATGGAAATCGAAGCCCCCAATCAAAAACGGTTATGAATAGACACGTTTCATGATCCTATGCTTGATAAGGATGTTCACTAACATATGGCACTCTGACTATAATATCCTCAGGTATTCCATACCTAGCCCTAAAGCTTAGTAACCTGCTGTCATCCAGATAGTCATATATATGATAGTATCAAGAGAAATAGCTCTCTAAGAAGGTCATGTCTTTAGATTTAGACTCTGTAGTTTTCACCACTTTCTTCTTCATTTCCTGTTTGGGTGTGATTGTATCTACTTGTTGACTGCAATGAGCTAATATGAAAAATAAGAACAAGTATAGGAGGAGGCGACTTAGGAAGAATATCACACCTAGTGCATGCTGTTTTTGATTTCGTATCTAAGGGGTTCATTACTCATTCTAACACCAGCGGGTTTTCCCCAGAAAAAATGCTAATAATAGATGAATAAAATTGGCATACCTTTGTTCGAGTTTGATGGAAAGGAATATATTTTTGGAGGAATAGTCTTGAAGCAGTAGCAAATAACAAAAAATGAAGAAATAATGTGATGTAAGATTACAAAGGAGGAAAAAGCAAGTGGAAAGTTTTTAATTTACCTTATACCCACGTGAGATGTAATGATCAAGTTGTTAGAGTTATTAAGGCTTAAACACGCATCATCAAAACTCAAGCGCTATTTCATAAAACGGTTGGGTATCATAACCGTCAAATCCGACGTGTGTTGTTAAAATCAGACACGTGTTGATAAGGATAACTAGACCTAAGAGATCTACCAATGTAATAATTATAAACTTAGGCATGGATATGGCAAAACCTAGATTTTTCTACTCGTCTTGTTAGAATTACTTTATCGATTCCACGCTATCAGCGCATAATTTATGAACTAGGGGGTGCCCTGATGAGGGGGTATTCTCCAGCTGACAGAAAAGAAGGTATCCGGGCAGACAAAGTCACTCGAAGCATGGGAAACGACCGAGCATAATGTAATTCTAATCACCACGCAAAGAGGAATAAGATTTCAAGCTTAAACTACAAGTTGAGCAGGAAAGCAGGACATGCCTAACGATAATGAAGAAGAGGGATAACGCTCGGACAAATTAAATATTTCACCAACTTAAGGAGTCAATGGGCAAGCTGACTTGAATAGACAATTGAGTGAGACATCCCAAACGAGCAAAATATGGTCAATTGAATCGAGCTCGATTCGGCACGCGGACGAAACCGAGCACCAGAGGATCGTCAGTTTCTATTTGGTCGGACATGCGAATGATACCGACCGAGCTCAATTAACGAAGGAAATTGTCAAAGGAACGTTTTAATGTCACTAAATGGAACTAGTCAAGCCACTGATGCATTATTAAAAAATAAGGCCCATGATGTAAAAATAGTTATGCATGTATTTAGTGAGAGTGAATGCATGGTAACCGCTAAGTAACGGTGGTACAAAATATATAAATATGGGATAGAATCCAAGAGATATGTAAGTTCTCTTCTCTGATTGATAGATATATATATATATATATATATATATATATATATATATATATATAAGTAGCTACTTGTCAATTATCTTTGTTATTTCCTGTAACAGGCACCACCTTGAATGGTTAAAGAAATACAAATTTTGATAGGGATATTACATCCTTGAATAGATTCATATCTTGGTCATCGGACAAGTGCACCCCAAAATTGTTTTAACTAGACACAAGAATGTTTTGAGGCATTTCATCGAATTAAATAATATTTTTCTTCACCTAAATTTTGACAAAACCAAATCTGGGGAAAATTGTATGTTTATGTAGCGGTGTTGGATTATGTCGTGAGTGTTGTTTTGATTCGAGAGGAAGGAAATTTCCTAAGACCAGTGTATTACATCAGTAAAATCTTTTGAATGCTGAGAAACAGTATTTAAAGTTAAAAATTTATCCCTCGCGCTAGTAACTACTGCTTGGAAAATAAGACCTTATTTCCAGGCTCACTGTATCACCGTACGAACATCTTTTCCATTGAAAAATATGTTTCAAAGGCCTGATATATAAGCAAGAATGACTAAGTGGTCAGTTGAATTGGGAGATTTTGATATTGAATTGAACCTAGGACTGCAATCAAAGCACAAGCCTTAGCAGACTTCCTAGTTGAATTTCATTCTGAACGGCCAGATATGGAGGTTGATAAATAAATTCTGAGTCAGAATGGATAGTCTGAACAAATGGGGGTTCAAATGCATCAGGATGCGGTGCAGGGGTGTAGTTGGTTTCTTCAGAGGGAATTTACATGTATCAAGCTATTCATTTTGCGTTTAAAGCATCGAATAATGAAGCATAATATGAAGCCGCTTTGGCAGAATTGAGACTTGCTCAAATCTATGGGGCTAAAAAGTTTAGGCTAATAAGTGACTATCAACTTCTTATAAATCATGTGTCTGGATAATCCGAGATAAGAAAATGTCATTTAGTGAAGTATATGTGGGCGTTAAAGAATTTAACATTAGTATTCGAAAGCATCAGATACGAGCATGTTTATAGGGCTGGAAATTTTGTGGTTGACTCTTTGGCTACTGCTTCATATTCCAATGAGTAACCTTGGATTATCACACAAGAAAATTTGTCAATAACTAAGGGATTGGAGGTAGTAGAAGGATCAATCAAAGCCTTTCAAATTTCTACAAGCACAGCAAAAGATTGGATGAGTGAAATTAAATAATTCTTAATAAATGATGTTTTACTCGTTGATAAAGTAATGGCCAAAACAATACGGTTTAAGGCATATGGCTATATAATCCTCGGAGATATCTTATACAAAAATTATTTTAGCATGCTTGTACTTTGATAGATGGGGCATTGATTTGGTCGGACCGTTACCCACGGCATCAGGAGTGTGACAAACAATAATTATCGCGGTGGACTATTTTTCTAAATGGGTAGAAGCTGAACCATCGACATGAAAAAAAAAGCTAAGGATGTGATTAGATTCATTATTTCTAATATTTTTTCGTTTTGGGGTTCCTAAGAAAATTACGATGGATAATGGTCCACAGTTTGACAACACGGAAACAAAGGCTTTTTGTTCTGCTAAAGGAATAAAACAATGCTTCTCGGCACCTTTCCATCTACAAGAAAATGCCTAAGTCGAGGTCATTAATAGACCAATTTTTGATGGGTTGAGAAAGAATTTGGAAGGAAAGGCTGGAAAATGGCCTTATTATTTACAAGAAGTCTTATGGACATACAGAACTACTCATCGAACAGCCACCCAAGAGTCACCATTTGCATTTGTTTACGAGATGGATGATGTTGTTACATCTGAAGCAATCTTTTGTTCATATCGAATCAATGTATATTCCGAGCAAGCCAACAATTGAATTTTTTACACTATCAAACTTTAATGAGAAGTGGGTACGCTTCCAAAGCTAGGCGATGGGATTTTAAAGTATGGGATAAGGTGTTCAGGAAAGTATTTCTTCATACGAAAGAAAAACAGTTTGGCAATCTAGGGCCTAACTGGTAGGGTCTGTATATGGTTACAGAGAATATATAGTCAGGGATGTATCGGCTCAAAGATAAAGAAGAAAGAGATCTTTATCACTCGTGGAATATTGAGCACCTTAAACAGCATTTGGAATGAATGTATAAGTTTGCATATATTTTTAAAATTAGTGTAAGTATTAGTGACACACTCTTTCCTACAATGGTGGCGCATGAAGGTTTTAATGAGGTGCCTTCATAGCCGACTTATATATAATATTATTTTGTCATCTTAAAACAAATTGCACAAATTTTATCTTTTTGGACCGGATGGGTCTTCCAACGAATGTTGGTCAATAATTTTTATCTTTTTGGACCGGAAGGTTCTTCCTACGAATGTTGGTCAATAATTTTTATCTTTTTTTACCGGAAGGGTCTTCCAACAAGTGTTGGTCAACAATTTTCATATGTTGAAACGAGAAGAAATTTTATAAAAACTAAAGCATTATGAGGTTTTCATATCAAAAGCTTTGGAGGAGAAAGTTAAAGCTTGTTTATAAAAACTAAGGCATTATAAGGTTTTCATATGAAAACATTTGGAGGATAAATTTGAAGCTCTTTTATAAAAATTAAGGCATTGTAAGGTTTTCATATGAAAAAGTTTGGAGGATAAACTTAAATCTCTTTTATAAAAATTAAGGCACTCTAATGTTTTCATATGAAAAAAACTGGAGGAGAAAATTGAAGATCTTTAACAAAAATTAAGGCATAATAACTTTTATGATATGAAAGCTTAGTGGAGAACATATAACCAAATAATACTTTCATTAAGAACTTTCATAGTGCAAAGTGTATTTTGAAAGACACAATGACTTAACAAAACCATGCTTATAACATAATTGGTTCATAAGGTTTACACAAAAATAATTAAAATAAAAACTAAGTAACACACCCCAATCCTACTCTGAGGGGGTATCTTCCTCATTGTCTTATGACGAACTACTGCTCGAGAAGGAACTGTTTGACTCCTCAGAATCATTGGATGATTCTTCATCTACTAAAGAAACACCCTTCAGACGATGTTTCTCTAAAACACGCTCCCAAAGACATCCTAACTTTGAATTGAGAAGATGTTCATGAATCTCTACTACTAAAGGCCAATTTAGTCCTCACATCCCTCTCTTTTAAACAGGAAACACAGTCAACAGCATTTCCTCAAGACAAGTATTTTTGTACCTTTTAATGTCGTCTCTAATAAATTGATTCTCAACACTGAGTTTTTCAATCTCTTTGACAGCATTCTCAAATTTTATTTCTTCCTACAATCTCTCGACAAATTCTCATCATTCTCCTACAAACGAAAAATCGATGGCCAACCTTCATCCATCTAAAATTTGAATCCTTGAACAAAATACACTCAAATACAAATCAAATTATTTGAATAATAATAATTATTATTAGGGTTTAGTACCATTTCAACCCAATACCCAAAGTATTATCCAATTAAGACCCATATTTTCATATATCTCCAAGAAATACCCATTTTTGTGAAATATTTACTATTAAAGACCCATTAATACTCTAAATACCCCTACTCTATAATATAAAAGGTTTTTAAACCTATTATTCACCTTTTTCCCAATTTTTTTCCTCTCTCTTCGTGAATAAAACAACTCTCTATTAGGCGATTCTTTCATATATTTTTACTCGATTTTTTGTTTTTCTTTTGTTTTCATATGATTTTGATTTGTGTTTTTACTTGATTATGCGAAGATACTCAATGATTTGTGTGTTTGAAACTCGAATTTGAGCTCGAAATCTCTGTTTTTTAAGATCTGTATACGTAGTGTTTTGAGTCGAATTTTTTGTTAGTTTTGAGTTCGAATTATACTAATGTAGTTTATTTGTAGCATTGTATTAGTGTTTCGTTGATTTTAGTGTTTTATTTTGTGTTTTTGGGATTTTCAGACGCGTAACAGATTCTGGTTTTTTTAGTGAAGGAGATGCGAAACCTGTATGTTTTTTCACTGGTAGATGCAAAATATATTTTGTGATAGATGCAAAACGTTTGGATCTGTACCTACTGATAGTTGTGAAACCTGTAATCTTTCTGGAATAATAGATAAAAAAAACACGTTCTTGATAGATGTGAAACGTCATTTGTTCTAAAAAATATTTTTTTTTAATTCATAACATATCATGAGTGGTACTAGTTTGTTTGTCTTAAAAAAACAAAACCAACTGTATTTTCAGATTTTTTTTCGAGTTACGGTTTAAAAGATAGAGACTTTTAAAGTTTTAAATTCTTTAGGGTTTCGCGAAGAAGATGCGAAACCTTCTTCGTTATGATAGAAGTAAAACCTATTTTGTTGTGCTAGATGAGAAACCTTTTTTATTTTTCTAGATGCGAAACCTTCTTTATTTTGATAGATTTTAAACCTTCTTTATTTTGATAGATGCGAAACCTTTTTTATTTTGATAGATGCGAAACCTTGTTTATTTTGCTAGATAAGAAACCTCTTTGTATTGATAGATGCGAAACCTTCTTTATTTTTATATATGCGAAACCAGTCACTAGATGCGAAACCATATAACTGAGAAACATGTAAAAATATAATTTTTTTAAAAAAAATTCATAATATATCATGAATGGTACTAGTTTTGTTTGTCTTAAAAAAACAAAACCAATGATATTTTCGGACTCTTTTTCCGAATTACGGTTTAAAAGATAAGGACCTTTAAAAATTAAAATTAAAAAACAAAGAAAGAGAAATTAGTTACATAAAAATTAGATGGTATTTAAGATATAAAGTTCCATAATATTTTTGTTAAATTGGTACTAAGTCTCTCTTATAATAATAATAAATTAATAATAATTATTACTACCGCTATTATTATTATTATTATTTTAATATGATTTTAATTGATAGATAAAAAATAAAATAACAAAAACAAACCGTATAAAATCATCATGTTCAAATTTTTTAGAAAAAAGATATCTTATAACCATTCGGATCATTATTTTCGAATTATTATTCATCTTTTTTTAATTGTACATAATTTCGTATATTGGTTATTAATCTCCGATAACGAAGAAGTAGTACAGATGGATAAAGTCAAAAAAAATCAATTTGAAATAAACAAAATAATAGGAAGTTATTAAGAAAATATCTTTAGAATAAAATAACAAGTACTTATTAATATATCTCACTCCCCCTCTTCATTCTCTATTGAGTTAGCAGCAGAGTGCTTGAATCAGCTATGGCCAATTACCTACCAGAACCGATCCTAGAAGAAGAGATACTTTTAAGATTACCGGTCAAATCTCTAGTCAGATTCAGGTTTGTATGCAAATCATGGCTTTCTCACATATCCAGTTCTCGATTCATTAATTTACACTACCAATTCTCGATTTCAAACCCTACTTGCAACAATCAGAAGATTATTTTTAAAAGGTCTGGAGATCTCAAATCTTTGGATTATAATGTATCACCTTTCGGGGATGATTCCGCCGTCAAAACTCTCACGTTACCGGAAAAGGGTCTATATATCTTGGGTTCATTCAATGGATTGGTTTGCCTCCATAGGGCAAGTTACGAACCGATGTATATATGGAACCCTATCACTGGTGACTATAAAAAACTACCTTACCTCCCTATTAAGAACCGTTGGCCGTATAATTATAATGCTGGTTTTGGGTATGATGCGTCCACGGATGATTACAAGGTTTTCTTTTGTTACTGGGAGAAGAACCATGCTAATGGTGAGATTGTTGTTAGAACATTTGTGCTTTACTCGCTCAAACAAAACCGACTGTTGGAACTTTGTACAAGGGGATCAGAATGTAGAATTAAGTGAAGAGCCACGAATGACTTTTTTTAACGGAGCTTTTCATTGGATAAGTGGCTACAGGAAAATAACGGCTTTTGAATTAGCAGGCAACACTTTTAAGGATATCATCGTACCCAAAGCTATTGGTCACTCTATTAAAGGTTTAGGTGTTCTCGCCGGAATACTTAGTTGTGTGGTGTTAAACATTCTGACTTTGGATCGCACTATATGGTCAGTGGGTGAATATGGTGTTGGGGTGGATGGATCTTCGACTAAATTGACTACAAAGAATGAAACATATCTGCAGATTGGAAATAAAGTATGCAGTCCATTATGTTTAACAGTTGACGGTAAGGTTATATTATTGGATGGTTTAAGACTTTGGAAGTTTAGTCGTAAGACTAAGACTATGTTTCCTAAGACCATTCTTACTTCTCAAGCAGCTGTTTATGTGGAGAGTCTATTCTCACCCAGTGGTCTAACTGAGAACACATCTCAATTACTATAAAAATCTTTTGGAAGCCAGCACTGCACTGAGCACTGCACTAGTGCGGAAACCATATTCCCAGCAAACATAAAGAAGAGTATATGTTGTGGGTGTTGATACAAACACATGAACAAACTTGTTATTTTTCTTTCTATTTTAGTCAGTTTTTTATTGGAAGAACGTTTTCTCTCTTATTATCATTTTTTTTTTACAACTGGAAATTAAATGAAATTATGAAATGGACACAACAAGATCAGTAGCTCCAAAATAAACTGGCTTGAATATATTAACTGTATTTGCGCTAATTTATAACATTAGCATACGAAATTGTGTTAATGATGAGGAGTTTTGTCAAACAAGATATTTCACCATGTAAGCCCCTTAGAGTTGATAACCCAGTGTCCTGCAGTAATGTCGGGTTCCTACACCTGAAATGACACTATTTTAGTCAACCTATGTTCCTTGCGACTAATCCACTCTTCTTCTTCGTCAAAAGAGTACGTGTTGCAACATATCAGCCCCTCGGCCATGAATGCGAACTGCTGTTCCATATACATGAAATTCACGTACAATTGAACACTTCCCCATAAGTGCAGGGCAAGTAACATTCCAGCAACATTTCCGCAACCGAAACACACGCAAACAAGAATATCCTAACATGTATCTTCAAATGAAAGAAATGTCTCCCAGCCTTCATTTTCTGTATAAACTCTACCAACACGCTCAACTTGTTCTGGCCTAAATTTGTAGTGTATGTCCTGAATTTCATATTTTTCGTCAATAATTTTTTTATTGCCTTTTATCTTTGGGGGTGTATCTCTTCGGTGGCCTTACGGCACCATACCTCCCAACAAGTCTCACCTCAACCACAACATCAGGTTCCACACTAACTTCATGTTTCTGCCCGACCTCAGTTTCTGAACCAACATTACCATCGGTATCATCTCCTTCTTCCTCATCTTTTTTGAGTCCCGGTGACTAGGAACCCTAGCCTTAGTGGAGAGAAATACGAAGTTTTCTAAACATTCTATAGATTTTTTTTTAGTCGGAGCAATCCTCCAAATATGACTCTCTACTAGATTTGAAGAAGTAAAATATCTATGGAATTGATCCAAATATGATTCTTGGTTAGATTTGAATAAGGAAAATATTTATGGAATTGATGGGACCAAGTACTGTTGGCCCAATAGCTTAGTTGTGCAAAACTTTGACTAGCTGATTTAACATAGTCCTCAGACGGTTTGGCGATTGCTTTTATTGCTGCTCCCAAATAAGACTTTAGTATAGCAGATAAATTGAGTAAGTAAAGATAAAGAGAGAGGAAATAAAAACTCCGAATGGTCTATTTCAATGTAAGCCGTTGGGGCATCTCAGCAGAGTTCTCAAAGCGTATCTATTATAATCCAGAGACGAAGATGAATCTTTGTTTCCACTTTTTATCAACCTCTAAAAGATCGTTTATAATCTTGTATTTTCTTTCAAGAGTTAACGAGTAGAAAGGAAAATCAGAGTTTTTAGCAATATCTGTCAGCCTAATGAATTGTTTAATTGAAAAGCGATTTAGAAAATCTGAAAAGCCATAATACAAGTCATCAGTGTGGACAACATGTTGGGGCCGTCTTGGGTTGGACATAGCTTTATCAAATCAAAGCACTTTACTAGAGCATGGTCTAGAGGGAGTCGAAAACCTCAATTCAAAATCTCGGTGTAGACGATCAACTCATGGTCCCGAACAAACAAAGAAGTTTCTCCAACTTCAAGAAACCGAATCTTGATGGAATCCGGAATCTCTCTTTGGTCCCTGAGTTTAACTTTTTCCGATTGATCAAAATATTTTTACTTTATTTTGTATAGCGCGAACAAGTGTTTGGCTTCAACTCTTCGGATATTGTTTCTGATTTCTAGGTTCGAGAGTAGGTCAGTGGGATATTTAATTTTCTTCTTCATGGGCAGGTCAGTGGGATTTTTTTTTATTCTTCTTGGGTACCTTCCCTTGGTGGATATGAGAAGCTTCAAGGATATAAGCTCCCTGAGTCGGTCTGGAAGGTCCGACAATAGGAAATAATGCGGGAACAACTTGAATTGGTAGAGTTTCAAGAGGACTTATACCTTCTTCTTAGTTATCGTCTGATTCATCAATAAGGTGTTTTTTTTTTGCACCTCTTGAATGGATTTAAGGTGTAGAGCAATAGTATTCTCTGTTCGAACATCATTTGATGAATGTTTCCAAAGAGTGGCTTCGGTAGTTGTTTGAGGGGTACCTTATGGTGTGTTTTGAAGAGTAGGAACTGAGGACACGAGATTTATCTTGGTATATCTTTTGACCATGGGATCTAGAGATTTACTCTTCTTTGTGCAGGTACCTTTAGCTTTCTCAATTACTTGGCGTTTATCGCACATCGGAAGAAATGGAGAGGTCTTGCTAGATCCTTTAGAAAGCCCAAGGTCACCATTTTCGCTCCTCGAATAAGTCTGACCAGGAAGTTGAGCAATAAAAGAATCGGATGGAATGTTAGTACCTGAAGTTCTTGTCGCCTTGGAATGCTTCTTGATATAATACGTTATCTGAAGAATTTGCAAGGGTCGGGGTTTTTCTAGGCCGGGGAATTTTTTTTCGGCCAAATCTATTTCCTCCATGTTATTTTTTATTTCCTCCATCAATTGAAAAATCCTCCATGATGTTATTTCCTCCATAAAGGAAGTTACAAAATTGTCCTTTTACCCATTTTTTCTTCACAAAACCATTACCCTAACATACTCATTCTATTCAGAACAACAAAACTCATTCTTCACCCTAGAGAACTACCTTACAAAGAAGAAAATCTATTTTTCACTTATCACTACCTTACAACAGCTGATTCGAAGATAGAGAAAGCTTGGAGAAAAAAATTCTAGGTTCTTCCCATTATCAAATTTAGGGTTTGTAGTTAGATTTTGTTGTTCGATTTCGATTAGGGTTTGAAGTTAGATTTCTATGTTGGATTCGATTAGGGTTTCATTTGGGGTTTGATTTCATTGTTAGAATCGATTAGGGTTTGATCTTGGTTTGCCTTGGGATATCCTACTGTTTTGAATTTTTGTTTTCCCACTAAGCATGTGATTCTGAGTGCCCTACTCGGATTCACATGCTTTTTTTTAAACCGAGCAGCAGCTGATTCCGAGTGGCCCTCTCTGAATCAGTTGCTGCTCGGTTTTAAAAAAAACATGTGATTCCGAGTAGGGCACTCAGAATCACATGCTCAGTGGGCAAAAAAAAATTCAGAACAATGTGTGTTATTGATATTGTAGATAGATGGTAGAAAAAAAGAACATTTTAGGTGGTTTTAAAACAGGGATTAGAAGTCTGTACTACGTCTCCGTAAGTGCACCTTTGGTTGAACTATTGAATACGGTAAATGCTAAAAGATCGTTAACACTTGGTAGCAAACATGTTTAGGTGTAGACATGTATACAACTAAATTATGTTACCTACTTTTTTTCGTATCTTATTTATCACAGAATTGAAGACGACAATAGGTTGATTATATTTAATAGCGAGCACCATGCTTTTCTTACACTGGTGTTTTACACTTGATTCCGAGAGGGTCACTCGGAATCAAGTGCAATGTCCCAGTGAACAAATTATCACATAATATAACGAGACAGGGGGTTTGCAACTGGTTCCGAGTGGCCCTCTCGGAATCAGTTGCACATTTTTTTTGAAAAATTGCAACTGATTCCGAGTGGCCCTCTCGGAATCAGATGCACATTTTTTTTTAAAATTACACATGATTCCTAATGCCCGGCTCGAAAATAGTTGTTTTTTTTCAGAACTGTAAAAACAGGTTTAGCTGAAAAAAAATAAGTTTCGAAATAGGTATTTTCAAGCTACAAAGTTGTAAAACGTAAAAACAAGTTTAAATTACATTGTTTGTCGATTGAGTGTTGTTCTCCGGCTTTGGTTGAGTTTCTTTATTTTCCATGATTAATCTTCAATAAAATTGAAGTTCTTTGCTTTACGGTTAATTTTAGAGGTAGAATCATATATCTTTGATTAAAGTTAGGTTAATGCTGTGTTTTATCGCTAGGGTTATACTCGTGAGGCACGTCTAAGACGGTTTCCGTAATCTTGGTCTATGGCAGCAGCTAAAGGAGCACAAGCAGATCTAGACTCTTTCTTTATCTGTACTTGACTCAAAAAATTAAAACTACATAACATTCTATCCTTTAAAATATATGGTGCAAATTAATAGCTAAACAAAACTATTAACATTTTATTTAACACCTAGTCACAGCAGACAGAATTGAACCAAATTGTAGTGAATGGTTATGGACTTAGAACTGCGCTTGACGATCACAAATCACGTTATCCTATGATACCACAGAATAAATAACCATAGTTTTAAACCCTAAAATTAAAACACAAGATTTATTACGTGAGTCTTAAGTTTTCTGAAACTATATTATAAAAGTGTGCTACATATCTAAAGAAATACCAGCAAGACTGAAACCTGGCTATCATAATCAAAACAGTGTAACAAGAAAATTGAACAAAATCCAGTTAAAAGAAGGTAGCAAAACATCAATAGAAACTAACTAAAGTAGAAAAAAGAAATATTGAAACGAAACACAGTGAACAAGCTTAGTCCACCTCCTCCATCTTACTGCCTTCAGCATCAACATCAGCATCATGTTCCTCGAGAGGGGGCATTTCGTCGGCAGCATCCTCGTCAATGTTCAACCCGAGTTTAAGCATCCTGTGGATCCTGTTGCCAAAAGTGTTGGGGTCCTCAAGACTAAAACCAGAGGTAAGTAGAGCAGTATCGAACATAAGGAGAACAAGGTCCTTGACAGACTTGTCATTCTTATCGGCCTCTGCCCTCTTCCTAAGCTCATCCATGATTGGGTTCTCAGGGTTGATCTCCATTGTTTTCTTACTGGACATGTACCCACCCATGCTGTTATCCTTGAGGGCTTGGGCTTTCATGATTCTTTCCATGTTTGCTGTCCACCCATACTCACCAGTTACCAAACAGCACGGAGAATCAACAACGCGGTCTGAGACAACAACCTTCTCAACCTTGTCACCAAGCACATCTTTGATCACCTTGCAAAGACCCTCGAATTTCTCCTTCAGATCTTCCTTTTTCTTTTTCTCATCCTCGCTCTCCTCAAGCTTGAGGCCCTCCTTGGTGGCAGAGACAAGCTTCTTACCCTCAAATTCCTTTAGCTGACCAACAGCATACTCATCAATAGTGTCAACCATGTAAAGGACTTCATACCCTTTCTTCTTCAACCTCTCAAGGAATGGAGAGTTCTCAACAGCCTTCTTACTCTCACCGGTAATGTAGTAGATGTCATTCTGTCCCTCCTTCATCCTGGTCACGTAGTCCTTCAAGCTGGTCATGTCATCGCCGCTCTTTGTAGAGTGGTAGCGGAGTAACTCGGCAATCTTTGTCCTGTTCTGAGAATCCTCATGGATTCCAAGTTTGAGGTTCTTGGAGAAAGCTTCATAGAACTTGTCATAGTCTTCCTTGTTCTCGGCAATCTCAAAGAATAGCTCAATGCACTTCTTGACCAAGTTCTTGCGGATAACCTTCAAGATCTTGTTCTGCTGTAGGGTTTCTCTTGAAATGTTGAGAGGCAAGTCCTCAGAATCAACAATACCTTTAACAAACCCAAGATATTCAGGGATAAGTTCCTCACAGTTGTCCATGATGAAGACACGACGAACATAAAGCTTAATGTTGTTAGGCTTTTTCCTGGTGTCAAACAGATCAAAGGGTGCCCTCCTAGGTGCAAAGAGCACAGCCTTGAACTCGAGCTGACCCTCCACAGAGAAATGCTTGACAGCTAAGTGCTCCTCCCAATCATTGGTAAGGCTCTTGTAGAAAGCAGCATATTCCTCTTTTGTGATCTCCTCTGGCTTCCTCATCCAGATGGGTTTTTGTTTGTTGACCAAAGACCACTCATGCGAAATCTCCTTGATCTTCTTCTTTTTCTTCTCCTCTTTCTCTTTTTCCTCATCTACTTCCTCCACTTTCCCCTCTTCGTCTTCCTTCTTTTCTTCTTCGTCCTCATCATCAGAGATTTCTTTCTCTGTAGTCTTCTCAATCCATAGAGAGATTGGGTAGCTGATGAACTCGGAATGCTTCTTTACCAAATCCTTGAGACGGCGCTCCTCAAGATACTCAAGCTGGTCCTCCTTGAGGATAAGAGTCATCTTGGTACCCCTTCCCAGCCTTTCTCCAGTGGTATCTCTGGTAACCGTGAACGAACCACCAGCTTGGGATTCCCAGACATACTGCTCATCGTCATTGTGCTTTGTGGTGACAATGACTTTCTCAGCAACCAAATAAGCTGAGTAGAAACCAACACCAAACTGCCCAATCATGCTGACATCAGCACCAGCAGCCAATGCTTCCATAAACTCCTTGGTGCCAGACCTTGCAATTGTACCAAGGTTGTTTACCAAATCTGAGCACAGACAGCAATTATTAAAATTTAAAATTTACTGGATAAAGTTTTGAAGATAAATGAGAGCTGAAAAAAATAAGTTTCTAACTTACCAGCTTTGGTCATTCCAATACCACTGTCAATTATGGTTAGAGTGTTGTTGGTCTTGTCCGGGATGATGTGAATGAAAAGCTCAGGCTGGGCCTCAAGCTTGCTTTTGTCGGTTAAACCCTCAAACCTGATCTTATCAAGTGCCTGAAATTGAAATTTAAACCGAACATTATAATACGAAAATAGCTGAATAAAGTTTTCAAAAATATGTGTTCACAAATCAGCAACGAACAACCACGCTTTAGACATACATCAATGACAATGAGGTATTTAAAAAAAAGCAGACACTAGCCAAGACCCAAAGGACAAACGGAGCAAGAAAGAATACAATTGTTAGCATAATTGAACTAGGTGACCCTAAAATCTCTATCACTGGGTAACCTAATTCACAGAAACTATTTACAAAGTGACTAATAGATCAGGACCAAAAATCCTCTTACTTCACAGCATATGATGCTGCTTCGACTACTACCTAACTTACAGATCGAAAATGAAGTCAAAATCAAAGATCTTGACAATAATAATAGATCTAAATAGGGCCATAAAATGAATGGATAAAGACGAGCCATAGAAAGAGATACATACATCGGAGGAGTTGCTGATAAGTTCTCTAAGGAAGATCTCCTTGTTGCTGTAGAAGGTGTTGATGATGAGACTCAACAACTGGTTGATCTCTGCCTGAAAGGCAAACGTCTCTGCTTCAGCCATAGTAGTATAAACCAACAAAATAAATTGGAGGTCTTTTAGATTGAAAATGAACGAGAAATGTAGAGATGTTTAGAGGCAGAGTTATTCGAGACTGAGGCCGTCTTTATATGCAGATAGTTGCTAGGGTTTCTAGATACTTCTATTTGACTGGATCAAAGTCTATATTTATTATTAATCTCTTAATCTAATAATTGTGCGATATAAGCAAATAACGTGGAATTAGAAGGATACAATTCTAATTACAATTCTAATTGAAGAGCAACAATACAAAAAAAAATGTTTTGTATTTTTGTTTTTATTTTATTTTTGTACATAAAAAAATACAGCTAATTCGAAACTAACCTGGGAAAAATTTGTATGTAATATATTTATAGATAAAATAATTAAAATAATTATAAAAAAAATACCTATAAATACCTACTCAACTTTGAAATACCAAAATGGTATCCATTTTTAGACTAGTTTCACAAAATTCTTCAAATCATATTTTGGACAAAATTACCCTATAGGGTATAAAAAGGGTAATTTGGTTGCAATCCATTTTTTCACCATCTAAACCTGACTTTTGGGTTCCAATTCCCCAGCTTTCACATTTCTAATTTTGAGAAGAGAGAAACACGGGACCCGATACAGAAGCAAAACCCAAAAAATGATACAACTGAGTTCGTCACTTTAGCGAGAAAGAAAACCGACTTCGTCTCCGATCATCGGCGAGTGTAGGTCGACGCCGACATCAACTACGCTGAAGCAACATACCGACGTCGTCGAACCTAAAACTGTAAGTAGCCCACCGTCGGCAGACGTTATATTGGCCGGACAGAATAACCCGACGTCGATCAGTGCAACCATCTGTTGTTTTAACTTCCGAGTCCGATCAACGGTTAGAAGCAGAGGTTACCGGGGACGCACGGTGGTTTCGATACAGTTCCCGGCATGGTTATACTCTAAGAGGTTAGTTTCGATTTCACGGTGGTTTTTTTATCGCCGGACTTTGCAATGTAATGTCGAATAGTCTGTCGAGTCTTATTTTGGCCGGACGAGGCACTGTATCTAGCAACATGTTTCTCAGTATTGACATGGACAATACCAAGTTCTCCGGGGACGTTTTTTCTTAATTTATGTAGTTCTTGCTATTGAGATGTCGTTGTTTTATCTTGACAGTTCGTGTGTTAGTTAAGAGTTGAAGATGTTTGGGTGATAGTGTAGTTGTTATGTTAGTGTTGATGTTAATATCGGAGAATGTCGATGGAGAAAGTAGTGGTTAGTAGTTTTTTTTGTCGAGAATCGCAACGTCACCGTGAATTAGTAGCCATATCTAGCAATGTATCTGTTTCAGGAAGTATTTGCATCATATGCATGAAATGTTGTACATCTCTAGCAATATATGCAATCTGTGTTGCCATGTCTAGCAATGTCAGTAGTGTGTTTACAGTAACATACAACACGTCTAACAATGTAGTAGTGAATCTGGTTTATGTCTAGCAATGTGTAAGAAGTTAGTTGATGTTGTTGTTTGGTTAGTAAAACCATTGAAGTGATTGATTCATATTGTCTTTGGACTGTGCATAGCTTTTCGTATTATTGTGTGATGATTGCGATAGATGTTAATACTGCAATGTAAGGATTATGATTAAGTTGACTCGAAATTGGGATATATGCAGAGAAATATGACTAAGACGGGCGTATTCTACAGGTCAGACTTAGTCACTATAATCAACCTTCTAAGACGGGATATAATTACAACAGAACACATAGAATCTGCAAGAGACACCCGTTCTATATGTTTCGAAAACATCGTTCGAGGTAATGAACACATAATCAACCTTCTATACGTTTCTGAAAACGTTGTTATATTGCTAGTGTTTGTGGTCAAGTTTTTTTTAGTGTATCTAGCAATCTCATATCCATGTATCTAGCAATGTGATATTAGAATTACAGTCAAACAGTTATTTCACTGTATCCAGCAATGAAGTAGTCTCCTAAATCGCATTATAACAAAGCGTTCCTTGATTTTTCAGTTGGCCTATTGCATGAAGAAAAAATACACAACTGCTGTGAAAGATGGATACAAAATCAAGACAATTAGAGATATCCCAAACAAGAGAATGACAGTCTTGACTGTGGTATTTTTGTTTGTAAGTACGCAAAAGACATCATTCAGAAAGGATATGTTCCTAAAGAATATGGAAAGGATATGCAAGCCAAAACAAGAGCTGAAATATGTAAGCATTTCCTCAATGATTTAAACATAAACCGACGATGGTAGTGTTGGGAGAATTTTTTTATGTAATTCATATTTTGGGACAAGGGTTGTGTGATTCATTTAAAATTGGATGCTAGTATAAGACGATTACTCAAAACTTTGGTAACAATTACAACATATCTGATTGTGTTAAGGATATCGAAAATGTTATATAAATAATTTTTACCAGTGTCATTTCTACCAACTTTAGTATTACTATCAATTTTTATAGTATTTTTACCAATGTCATGTTTTTCTAAAGTTTATAAGGAGATCCTGCCATTTTTATTGTATGAGTAAATTCAACACAGCTAGCAATCATATACTGTTGTATCTAGCAATGTCTTTATATTGTGTCTAGCAATTTTACACTCTTGTATTTATCAATCTCCTTATAACGTATCTAGAAATGTCTATAACATGTCTAGCAATGTTATGCATTTCTATCTAGCAACCTCGTTACAACCCATCTACCATTATTTTGATGATGAATCTATCAAAATCGTTATACTGTATCTAGCAATGTTCACATGATGTATCTAGCAACCTCGTTACAACCCATCTAGCAATCTTTTGATGATGTACCTATCAAAGTCGTTATAATGTATCTAGCAATGTTCAGATGTTGTATCTAACAATATCGTTCTAAGGTATCTAACAATGATAGGCGGTTGTATCTATCAACCTCGTTACAACCCATCTACCATTATTTTGATGCTGATTAGGATGTCCATGTACTTCATGTTAGTGGAATGTTCATGTCTGGAAAATGCTGTATCTAGCAACTTCATATACACGTATCTAGCAATCGCATTATAGACTTACAATCGCATGGGTATTACACTGCATATAGCAATGTGGCATCAGAAACTTAATTTCAATGCAACTACAAATGATGTTGCATCTATCAAAGTCGTTATACTGTATCTAGCAATGTTCATATGATGTATCTAGCAATATCATTATAAGGTATCTAGGAAATGTTATGCGGCTGTATCTATCAACCTCGTTACAACTCATCTACCATTGTTTTGATGATGAATCTATCAAAGTCGTTATACTATATCTAACAATGTTCACATGTTGTATCTAGCAACCTCGTTACAACCCATGTAACAATCTTTTGATGTTGTATATATCAAAGTCGTTGTAATGTATCTAGCAATGTTCAGATGTTGTATCTAGCAATATCGTTATAAGGTATCTAGCAATGATATGCAGTTGTATCTATCAACCTCGTTACAACCCATCTACCATTATTTTGATGTTGATTAGGATGTCCATGTACTTCATGTTAGTGAAATGTCCATGTCTGGAAAATGTTGTATCTAGCCACTTCATATACACGTATCTAGCAATCTCATTGTAGACTTACAATCGCAGAGGTATTACAATGTATCTAGAAATGTGGCATCATAAACTTAATTTCAATGCAACTACAAATGATATAACAAGTATCTAGCAATGTCAAACACTGGTAAAGAATAGAATTAACGATACAATCAGACGTTGTATGAAGTAATATTACAGTTCCAAAACATACAAATCGAAAGATAAGGAGTGCTTATCTAATGATACGAAAAAGAACAAAAAAACGAACTTAAGTTCATAACGGAGCATCGCAGGACCTCCTGTTGTGTCCTGATTTAAAACAGCGACCACACCGGGACTGGTTGGTGGTTACCTTTCCTCTTGATGGAATACGTTTTTTTCTCGGCCATCCCTACAGATAGCAGCTATTAACATTCCTTCTCCAACAAATCCAACATGTGCAGGCTCATGTCCACTTCCACCTCCTAAATCACACTCATCTTCTCCACTGTCCACATTTTCTTTGTATCACTCTGCAATACACAAACAACTCCTTATTTAGTTCAATCTAAACATATGCACCAAATGTAATTCAATCCTATAAACTAATATGAGCTAGATCTACTTTTTTGAAGATGATGAACAAAACTCAGTAGTTTAAGTAACTTTGAGACCAAAAGAAACATAAATCTGTAATTAAGATTTATAGATCTGACTCGCATTTATGTTTTATAGGCTTTAAAATGAAAGTAGATTATGTTATCGTATCGTCTTGTGTTGTCGATGGACCATGAGACACACCAGAAATGCTTGGTCATGGTGCTTCCATTGGTGGAGCTGGGGGACTAGAAATCGGCGATAGTGATGGAGCCGTCAATTTTTTCTTGCTAGGTGCCGGAACTGGAACCTCAGCTGGAGGAGAAGCGAGTGGTGCTGGTGGGGGAGTTGCTGGAGGTGGAGATGCGACTGGAGGAGGAGTCGTCGGAGGAGGAGTGGATGTTGGATGAGGTGAGGTCGATACTGGTGGTGGAGCGGATACTGGTGGAGGAGTGGCGGCGGGAGGTGGAGATGTGGTGGTTAAGGAAGGTGGAGATGTGGTTGGTGCTGTCAGAGTGGGAGGAATATAAGTGGCTGTTGGAGCGACGGATGAAGCTTGACCACCGACGCCGGCGACGAGAACGAGTGGAGGCTGGTTCAGAGAGAGTAGAGGATGGTTCAAGATTAAAAATTCAAAATTGTTGATTGGGTGAAAATACCCATTAATTCTCAAAATAAGACTTATATACTATGTTGAGGGTAGTTGTGGTATTAGAAAAAAAAAGGTCTTGAAAATGAATTGTTTTATTGAAGTGGGCATTAAGTGAGCATTAACCCATTTTTGGGTACTAGATACTAATATGTTTGGCCAATAGGTACTTAGTATGTCATTTCCTTATAAAAATAGATTTCTTATATCTTAAATATTTTATTAGAATCTCCAAGATTGGAGTTCCATCGAGAATCAAGTTTTGATCCAGTCTCGCCGATCCTTCTTCTTTTCTCTCTCAATCAATCCTTTTGATTGCCTGCCTTTTCTTCTCTGCTTCGGTTCTCTTCGTAAAATGCACAATACAGAGCAATACAACCAAGATTACCCTGCACTCAACCGTGATATTGAATCCCATGGAAATCTTCATAAAAAATCTTTCGTAGAAGCTGTCAATGACAAAAGATCCAGTCCAACAGTCACACTAAAACCTGACTCCATCATCCATCACCAATCCCATATTTTGATTCAGTTCAACAAAGAGACTAAAGACTATCTTCAAAGTTTTCAAAAACATACCTTAATAGCTAAATTCTTTCAGGGTATACAAAAAAAACAAATCTTAAACCATTTTTTGAACACTAAGAAATTCATAGGTGATGTAAGTGTCTGTAATTGGGATTCAAGACACGTGCTTATAGAATTCTTCAATAAAGATGACCTCTGTAAACTCTGGGTCAGATCCATCTGGACTGTTGGGGATAAAATCATGAGACTCATCAAATGGTCTCCTGATTTTAACCTTAAGTACGAAAATCCAGTAGTCCCGACTTATATTAGGATTGAAGGTGTCCCTTAATATACGTATAAAGAGGAAATAATACTCATCATTGCTGAATCAATTGGTGATCCTTTGAAAGTTTGGATCATTTCCAAGAATCGAGCCCTCTTTAATGCCTGATATGTGCTAGTTGAATTAAATGTCTCTCTGAAACTGCAACATTAAATCTGGGTGGGGTTTGGATCAAACGATGGATGTTGGCTTCATGTCAGCTATAAAGATGTCCCAGCCTACTTTAATCAATGCTACCACCTTGGTCACGACTCTGCAACTTGTAGGATAAGATATCCAAATAACATGTATGAAAATGAAGAGAGTAAACAAAATAAGGAATAAATTCACAGCAAACCTGAGCTTAAATCCCAAATCTACATTCCCATCAACAAGGTCAAATGTGACAGAATTGAAGAAGACTATACCAAAGTCATCTCACCCAACCTTAACCCTCTTGATTGAAATGAAGAGAAAGGAAACGCTTATGTCAATACTAATTTTCAAGTTACAACCCCAAAAAGTATTTGACATACTATAAGTTATCAAAGATCTTGAGGAAAACTACAAAGATATTCAAAATCAAGACAAAAAACAGAGGATGATGACTCTTACTCTCCCAACCACCTTAACTTTGGAAGCTTTCCATCAACACCCATTTAAAGCTTAAAGATACTGATCCCAATTTCAAGGCCCTCCTCAACAAGAGACTAAAAGCTGCCAAATTCAAAAAAAGAAACAAAAATGAGAAAAAAAATTACAAACCCCTGTTTGGGGACAAAAAACACAACAACAACTCACCTGAATATGATCAACCTTCTTAATTAGAATATTCGTGGTATCTCCAACAAAGCTTCCCAAAGAAGACTGAAAAACATTATTAAAACTAACAAGATCAACATCATTTGCATTCAGGAACCTATGATGGATTCTTCTCACATTTCATCTATTGTAGCTTACATAGGTTTTAACAATTTCTCCTTTAACCGCAACATCAAAATTTGGCTTCTCTGGTCTGACTAGTTTAACATTACTATTACCTCTGACCACCCTCAGCTCCTCAATGCTGGAATAAACCTTCCTAACACCAACAACACCATTACCCTAACTGTTATTTATGCCAAATGCCAAAGGAGTAGCAGATTGGATTTATGGAAAACTCTTAGTAAAATTGCTGAATCTGTCAATGCTTGGATAGTTCTTGGTGATTTCAACACCATCCTCAACTCCACAGAACAAAAAGGCTGCACCATCTTCTGCTCCAACAACTCTGAATATTTCAACAAAGCAATCAAAAAATTTAAACTAGAAGATGCATGCTACATGGGCAACAAATTTACCTGGACAAATATAACCAAATAGAAGCGCCTCGATCGAGTCGTGTACAACTATTATTGGACTGACCTCTTTAACAACACTCATGTCCACCACCTCTCTAGAACCTGCTCAGACCACATGTCAATCCTCGTCTTTGTATCCAACGAAAACACCTACAAAAAAACATGTTTTAAATTTCTTAACACGTGGTATCTTAATGAATATTTTTTACCTTTTTATCTGCTAACTGGAAGATTAACATGCAGGGACCTCCCATCAACAAATTCTGGAACAAGTTGAAGCGTTTGAAAGATGCCCTCAAAGTATGGAACAAAAATATCTTTGGAAACATTTTTAACCTGATCAAAGAAGCTGAGAAAGAAGTTAAAATCAATGAGGATAAGCTTTTGGAGAATAATAATAACATTAACAGAGCTAACCTCTCAAAATCTCATGCCCTCGTCATCAAGACCCTGAACCAGGAAGAAAGTTTCTAGAATCAAAATACCTATTCTACTTGGATTAAAGACAACGATCACAACACCAAAACCTGCCATAATTTCATCAAGAAAATGATCAAGAGAAACTGCATCTCTATGTTCAAAGGTGGTCAAAACTGTATAACCAATGAAGATCACATATCTAATTCAGCAGTTTCATACTTTCAAAATATTCTCTTTGATATTTATATTACTAATTTTGATTATGAAATTAACCATCTTAACAATTATCTTTTCAATTCTATACCAAACATCATTACTGGACAGGACATACTTAACTTACAAGTAAGCCAACTGAAGAGGAAACCTTCAAGGCTATCAAAGGTCTTCGTCCACCAGTGTAGCAAAAATAGATGGGTTCAATTCAACATTTTTCACCCAATGTTAGACCATAATTAAAGTAGATTTTCTTGAGGCAATCATATCTTTCTTCAAGGGATATCCTCTTCATCAAGGGGCTCTAGTCACAGGTCTTGTTCTCATCCTAAATCTTAAAATCCTTCTTTTTGGAAGCATTACAGGCCCATAAGCCTTTGCACCACTTTCAACGGAAACATTTTTAAAATAATCTCCAATAGAATGGAGTCTATTATGCCCAAAATTATCTCTGATAGTCAA
Organism: Limnanthes douglasii subsp. nivea; assembly: GCA_036936605.1. Taxonomy (NCBI): domain Eukaryota; kingdom Viridiplantae; phylum Streptophyta; class Magnoliopsida; order Brassicales; family Limnanthaceae; genus Limnanthes; species Limnanthes douglasii. The sequence goes on from JAUPFV010000003.1 coordinate 143,604,414, forward strand.
GGAGCATATGTATCTCAAAGATCTATTCATAACAACATCTTACTAGCTAGTGAGCTTATTTATGATTTAAATGAGAAAACTAAGCATGGTAACATCATCATTAAAGTTGACATGGCTAAGGCATTCGATAAATTATCTTTTAACTTCCTTAACCATGTCCTCTCTACTTTTGGCTTATGTTCAAACTTTATCAGACTTATTAACAACATAATTACCAAGGTTAAAACCTCTATCTTAATTAATGGTCAAGCCTCTGGTTACTTCGGCACTAAAAGGGGTTTGAGACAAGGTAATCCCTTATCTTCTTACCTTTTTATAATTGCTAAAGAAACCCTAATTAGAGGCCTTAATATCTTGTACTTCAATAATAAAAAAATTCAATATAAGACCAAAAGCCAAATCTGTATACCGTCATTAGTATTTGCTGATGATAAACTTATATTCTCTAATGGATCACCCTATGCTATTGTTACTTTGAGTAAATTTTTGCATGACTATCAAGACTCATTTGGACAAACTATCAACAAGGAGAAGACTTCTGTCATAACATCCAGCAACCTTCCAAATACCAAGATTCAAACACTTACTGATAGTATTGGTTTTACTAATGACAACCTTCTTATATCCTACTTGGGTGTAACACTCAATAACAATAACTGGAAGAGTAGTTATAATACTTTGATTACTAGTATCAGCAACAAAATTAAAGATTGGAAGGGGAAGAACTTCTTTTTTTTCTGGTAGACTCAACCTCATCAATTCAGTCCTCATGTCCCTCCCAACTTACTGGATGCAGAGCAATAACCTTATGACCTGCATAATTGACAAAATAATGAAGCTTTTTAACAGTTTTCGCTAGGGATCCAACCAAAATCAGTCTAAGACTCACTGGTGTAAATGGAGTAGAGTATGTAAAACTTACCCTAAAGGAGGTCGTAACGTCATAAGTCTCGATGATCTTTAAATAATAGCTTCTTGCAACTTGTGGCTTAAGTTCAGACAGAATAACACCTTATGGGCCAGATTCACCTACAGTACCTATTGCAACCATTCCCATCTCCTTGAAGCAGACTCCAACCCTACCAAATCCTCCAAAACCTGGAAGAGACTGTGCTCCATCAAAAACATAGTTGAACCCTTAATCAACCATACTGATCCTGATCACATCAAGTGGACCATCTTCAAAGATGGGTCTTTTAACATCAGGGATACCTGGAACCTTCTCAGAACTAAGCACAATTTCTCCAAACTTTTTTGTAATCTTTGGAACAACATCACCCCAAGGAAGTGTTCCTTTTTTACCTAGAGGATCCTCCATGGCTAGCTTCCTACAAATGATATCCTATAGAAAAAACACTTCACTCTTGTGTCCAAATGCCATCTATGAGAGTGTTGAAACTATCAATCACATATTCATGAATTGTCCCCTGTCTTTGAGCATATGGAACCACTTTGCTCAGATTTTTAAAATCAGAATCGAAATATTTATGACCTTATCTCACCTCCTGAGATCTTGGTTCTGGGCATATTCCAAACCTACTCATATTTGCTCCATTCTTCCTCCTATAGTAGCTTGGGTAATTTGAAAAATGAGAAACAACTCCAAAATTAAAAACCGTCTCTGCACAACTGCTCCTGTATCAATCTCATCTCCCACATTATTTTACAGTCTTGACTCTGCTTCTCTACTCAAGCCTAAGCACTGAACTCCCTTCAACATCGTTGCAACTGTCATGGGTTCCTTCAACAACGTCAATCAAGCCTCTATCTGTTCATTGGCATCCTCCAATCAGCAACAAAGTTAAAATTAACATTGATGGGTCGTTGTTACCAAATGATAATGCAAACGGTAGTGTTATTATCAGAAGCAGTGATGGTAACTTTATCGATGCTCGTAGTCAACCCTGTGGGAAGTTCTCCTCTCTCTTTGCAGAAATCAGGGCGTTTCTTGAAGGCCTTATCATTTGCCATTAGTATAACATCATAAATGTCGATATTGAGACCGATTGTGAGATGATTGTCTCTCTTCTTGCCTCTGGTCCTTGCCTCAACGCTCTAATCAAGTCCATCTCCTGCATCCGCGATTTCATCAAACCTTCTATGGTGATTAAGCATATCAACCGAGCTCAAAAGCAAGGATTGAAGTTGCTTCAAACCTTCAACTCCAACAATATGCCTCCTCATCTCCAGTCAATCATTGATCTTGAAAAGCAAGGAATCCCCTATATAAGGGACAATTCTTAAACCTTGTTGTTGGTAACGCGTTAGTTTCTCGTTTTTCTATTTATAATTCTTAACTCACTGTCGAAAGATATAGACCCATTTGAATTGAAGATGAAGACTCTTAACCTTCGTAAACTGTTGTTTGCCTGACTCGTTGTCGAAAGAAGTAGATATTAGATATTTGTGTGAGAGATTTAAGAACGATGTAGAAATGGATTTGTGATTTGAGAGATTTAGGAACTAGATATTTATGTAACATATGATATATGATTCGAGAGATTTAAGAACTAGATATTTGTATTTTATCGCTTAATATGGTTTGATTTTATGCTTATATTTCAATTGTAATCTATTATTAAAATTATATATTTGTTTATATTCATAATTTTTATTATATTTATTTGTTGTATATTTGTGTTAGTTTTTTTAATTACATGTATGCACGAATGGTACCTTAATTAACTATTGAGGAACACTAATATTGGATTTCTCACGTATTGTTTGCACTAGTGCTTTTTCATTAATTCCGTTCAGTAGATGGCAAATCAACAAGGTTCGTCCGAATATTGTGAATGCAAACGAAAGTTTACTAAGATTGAAGAATAAACATAAACGATGAAAATACTTAAAAGAACGACAAAGACAACGGGAGGAGGTTAATGAACGAATTCGGTCAAAAAATACAAAAAGAATTAAACAAGACAGACAACACGAAAAAAAAGGTTAGATGATATTGTTAGAATAATTGTAATGTTCTTCGAGTTTCATATAATTTTGTGGATTTAATTTTATAAAACGATTAAAATTTCACGTAAAATAGTTTTTTTATATATTTTAAATATTATTATTTAGATTATTTCATTTTAATATTGATTAAATAAAATAGTCAAACAAAATTATATAATTTATATAATTTTTTTAATAAACAAGATCAAGAAAATAAAATCAAAATTACGGTGTATGTACCAGATCATCATAAGATCTGATCAGTGCGGTAAAAATAGAATTTGTGAATATAATATGAACAATATAAATCCAAAAAATTTGAAATTACAAATTGATTCTTAGTACAACAAAATTGTTTGTGAAGACGGTTTATAAATATTAAAAAATCTTCGTAAGAGTAAGAGTGACATGTATGTAATAGACCACCATAAAACATAAATACAAGAAAAATATATATTTGAATGGTAAAGATTTTCTCTAATTAGAATAGGTGTCAAGTTCAAATAACATATATTTTATTTATTTAATATATATTTTATCTAATCCTAATTAGCTTTAATTTTTTTGAATTAACATAAAATTTGAGTTTTTGTAAACATATGTAACCCTCTTAACATAAAGGTTTTTTTTATTTGTGATGTTGTTTGTTTAAATAAGTATAATGAAAACTTATTTGCTTTGACATTTGTAATTTAATTAATTTGTTTAAATTTGTTTAACTTTTTTTATTGATTTGTTTGAATATTTCTAATTGATTTGTCTGAATGTTGAGTTGTTCAATTATGTGGCATGTTTGAATCTTTTTACATATTTCAAGATTTTTACAATAAATCACTTGGAATGTTGACAATATATTACCCAAATAACTTTGATTACATTAGTAATTAGGAGTTCTCTAGCCAACTGTAGTCTTATATTAACTGTGATGAAGATTAGAAATAAATTATAGTCATATATATATAAACTGTCGGATAACAGTAATTCATATTCACTATGTATTATAGTGGTCCCCCATATTTCATTTGTATATTAAACGAATCTCTAATAATTTATATGGAACCTTATGTTCATTATTTGAATAAAACAAATTAGCAATGCAGATATGAAAGACTTTAAAAAATGCAAAATTGAAGAAAGTGCAAACAAAATTTTCATATCTTATTATTTTTATAAAAATAAAATTAACAGGAAATCATTTATTTCTTAAAACACACGAGTTTTAAATCATAATCCATAAGCTTTTATCCGTAAAATAATACTTCTAAGATTTTAGAAGTATGAGAAATTATCATGAAATTATTTTTGAAGAGTTGTCGAAAGATGATACTTCATAAGTCTGAAAAGTATAGTTGTGAACAATTCTAAAAATAATTGAGAATTAAATATGAATCGTGAATTAGATATGTGAATAAAAATCGAAAATAAGACATTGTAATAGTATGAATGTTGTAGAACTTAAACATTAGAAAATATACGGTCAGGTACAAAACATTCGACACCAATAATAATAATAATAATATTAAAGAAAAATTGTTTCATATGTGGCAAAGCTAGTCAATTTTCTTGTGATTGTAACATTAAGAAGAGTGATAAGAGCATTAACTATATGGAGGAAGATATTATGATTATGGTGATTGAGGTAAATACATGTGTATTTATTTATGTTTCCCGTGACAACTCTTTATTAAAAGCAATAGAGGAGTAGAACAAAAGATATACAAATGAGAAACACAGCCAAATTCATGATAGAATGATGCAACAATGTTGAGTTATATTATAAGCGGGAAATGGATAACTCTTGCAAATGTATTGTATGCTTCATAAATAAACAAAAAACGTAATTTATTATGAACTACTAACTAAATTTATAATATTACGTATACGGATCTGGTAACCTTATTTTATCCAATGATAGTTTATTTTTTGAAATAAATCTGCTTGTAATAATATAGTGAAATTGTATACTAATAACTCGTTTATTAATGAAGTGACAAAAACATTAATTTTGTTCTCGTAATTATTATTTATTGTATTGTGGTAAACTTACATGTATATGTCATAATATTGAAGCATGTATGATACTTGTTAGTCCTTTTCTCACGCAAGTATACGCGGTCAAATTGTAGCAAGTAATAAGTAAGAAAGATCGTTCCCACGAAGACTAGGTGTATAAGACAAGAATTCACTTATGCAACAACGTATGATTATTAAACTAATGCTTGAACGAGTAATAAAGTATGAATGTAACTAAACAAATCAAGTACGAGAATATCTAATGAGTTTTACTTATACGAGAGAAAACATGGAACCCTAACTTCATTGTTTATTTTACTTAGAGTATTAATATACTTAATCAATATGTAAGATAACTACGATTACTAATCAGATAACACAAAATCAGAATACGCTACCTTTCAGTACACGTAAACCAAACCACTTAAACAACCACAGAAGAGATAGCAGTTAAGCAGATACCGCATGCATGACAATCCTATATGTCTATATGAATTGAGGTACAATTGGTTTTAAGCACAAGTTACCTATTTCGATTACATAGGGTAATATGATATGGTTAATGACATATTACGAATCATGAACAATCACAATATGAATCATTCAAGAACCTATGCTAGCATGGTAAGTTCTAACCCTTAAATATACTTTCGCATTCATTAAAGATAAACAATTTAGATGTTCGCGACGCATCTAACAAAAATAACAACCATACTAGGTAACCGATAAATATATCTCAAAAAATCAATTAAGCAATAAACCCTAAATAATATTCAAACAAATCCGCTAGGGTTCCATGACAATGATTAGTTCATAATCGAACAAATCGTTATCATAGTCTTAAAAATTAACATAGTTTGTTGAATACAAATAAGAATAAAAACAAACTAAAAAGAGTATAGAAAAATTAACATAGCGTGATGTATAAAAATAAGAATAAAAATAAATTAAAAAGAGTATAGAAAAATTAAAATAGTGTGATGTATAAAAATAAGAATAAAAATAAATTAAAAAGAGTATAGAAAAATTAAAATAGCGTGATGTATAAAAATAAGAATAAAAATAAATTAAAAAGAGTATATAAAAATTAAACTGAAAAAGAAACTCAACGTCAATTCACCGTGAATTGCCGTTTGTGTTAATCGAACTTCAATTCGACGTCTGACACCAATTAGCTTTTCGAACCGTCGCCAAACCAATTGGTTTTTGAAACTGTCTGACGCTAGCCTTACTTTTCGATCGGCCTACAATTGTACTCCTTTTTTCAAATCTGACGCTAACCTTACTTTGCTTTTCTAGTCCGGTTTCTTTTTTTTTTTTCTTTTTTTCTTTTTTTTATTTTATTTGTATTTTTTGCCGAAAGACCAGCAACCAAACGGCACACTCCTTTCTCTTTTACATCTGTCTCTTTATATATATATTCTGTAGAAACCCTAAAAATAATCAAATTACGTAACGTAAATATTTATGTTAAATAAAATAATATAAACAATTAAATTACGTAACGTAAATATTTATGTTAAATAAAATAATATTTTAAACAATATACCTTTTATGATTCGCTTTAATATTTTCTTCTTAATTTAATATTTTAAACAATATCTTAGAAAATATATTTTCCTTTTTTCAACATTACTCCCTACGTTCTTATTATAGGTCGTTTAAAGAAACTAAATTAATTCCATATTAGTTGTCGTTTCACAGTTACCAATGTAATATTAAATGATATTCAATTTGATAGCCAATGAAACCAATTGCCTTTTTTATCAAACTGCAGCTTTTTATTATAATTGACCAATTAAATTTATTCTTGTTCTAATGTTTATAGGAAATAGAACTCGTAATGAGTTTCCTTAATATCCGTGCTCCCACCTTAAACGTCCATTAATATTAATATGGAACGGAGGGAGTAATATATTTTTCAAGCATTAATATATATATTTTTTTGAAAATCACTTGTGATAATATATTTTTAGCATTAATATATTTTCTTTTCTTTTCAAGTGTTCCAAAATTTTCCTAAATACATTAATTTTCCAGTTTCTTCAATTTCAACCCAAATTTATTAATATTGTCACAATTTACCCACGGCACAATCGACTTTAATAATACTGGAAAAACATGTTAAAACTCAACGAATACTTGAGAGCCGGTGATGATTTTAAGAATAATGGAAGTGTAATAAGTGATATGAAATGCAGTTATCAAACCCCCAAACTTAAACCGTTGCTTGTCCTCAAGAAATGCAAAACAAGTTTAACAATTGATGCATGAATGCAATTGAATTTAAATGGATGCAAGAGCGCAATGATCCCGAACAAGTAACCGTAACTAATTAAGCATAAATGCCTCAACGAATGTAATGACCTCGGAATGTGAAATAACTAGGTACTCAAATGTTAGCAATACAAGTGAAGAAGCGTGCGTGTGTGCTCAAACTCAATCGACATGTTTTTAGTACCAATTAATGGACCTTACTTGTTCTCATCATAATAATCACAAGATTAGAAACGAAATACAACCTAGATTCTTCATAGTCAAGTTGCACATCCATATTTCTCCGGGGTTGTCAAAGATTTATTATGCTTTACTCTATATACAGACACTCAAAGGCTTATTTGACCGTGCAATGGATGAGGTCCCTGAAAGACTTATACAATGGTGCCCATGTAGCGAGCTTTAGGTTAGCAGATCCGAGACCGGAAAAGTCTTAGGTCACTAGGCACAAAGTCCCCTAGAACTTAATAACTCGAGCACCAAAGAGCTCATCCTAGCCAATTTTGCCTTCTTCTTTCTTTTTCATCTTTTTTTTTAAGCAATCGAATTAAGAATGAGTGCGTTTCGCTCCATCTCATTCCACCCCTAGACTACTCGCAATACGCAGCCCCCAGCGAGAGGACGTACGTCGACGAGCGGCTACTAGCCTTTGACGCCTAACTGAATAATACGCATATTTATCTTTCAACTCCCCCAAACTTATCTTTTTGCAATCCATGAGCTAATAAAGGATTAAGGTGTAATTCTGAACCTAAGCAAGGATTATGTATAACAATACTCAAGTATGTCCGTAACTAGCATAAAAACAATCGATGAGTCTACATGTATTAATTGTGCTTCTACATCAAGCAAGCTAACTGACAAGCAACCTAATTAGATTTTATTCCTACTGTCATTCCAAACAATTTCCATCATCGGCTACTTAAGTAGAAACAACAACTCAAGGGATCAAAGACGCGAAATGCAAAAAAAATAAATAAAAAATGCTATGCTAATAGACTAAGTCGATCATAAACACATTCTATATAATCATGGCATGAAAATGCAAGATAAGTATGACTAACATGAATAACTACTATGATGAATGCAACTAAAAGAAATTAAAAGATAAAAGAAACACTCCCCTATTCGTCCAGCAGTGTTGATCGTTGTTTCTCAATGGGTTGCCTCCCATGAAGCGCTTTTTAACGTCGATAGCTCGACGATACCACTCGGAATCATATAGTGTCGAGGCGGATGCTGAATGCCTCACGGTTCCCCACATCTCCATAGTAATGCTTGAGTCGCTGACCATTGACTTTGAATGCTTTGTCTGGAGATTCCTCAAAGATTTCAACTGCTCCATGTGGATATACTGTCTTGACTTTAAAAGGTCCAAACCATCTTGACTTGAGCTTCCCTGGGAAAATTTTTAGACGAGAGTTGAAAAGAAGAACCAATTGACCCGGCTCAAAAGCTTTATGTAGAAGCTTCTTATCATGCCATTTCTTGACTTTTTCCTTATACGCAAGTATACGCGGTCAAATCGTAGCAAGTAATAAGTAAGAAAGATCGTTCCCACGAAGACTAGGTGTATAAGACAAGAATTCACTTATGCAACAACGTATGATTATTAAACTAATGCTTGAACGAGTAATAAAGTATGAATGTAACTAAACAAATCAAGTACGAGAATATCTAATGAGTTTTACTTATACGAGAGAAAACATGGAACCCTAACTTCATTGTTTATTTTACTTAGAGTATTAATATACTTAATTAATATGTAAGATAACTACGATTACTAATCAGATAACACAAAATCAGAATACGCTACCTTTCAGTACACGTAAACCAAACCACTTAAACAACCACAGAAGAGATAGCAGTTAAGCAGACACCGCATGCATGACAATCCTATATGTCTATATGAATTGAGGTAAAATTGGTTTTAAGCACAAGTTACCTATTTCGATTACATAGGGTAATATGATATGGTTAATGACATATTACGAATCATGAACAATCACAATATGAATCATTCAAGAACCTATGCTAGCATGACAAGTTCTAACCCTTAAATATACTTTCGCATTCATTAAAGATAAACAATTTAGATGTTCGCGACGCATCTAACAAAAATAACAACCATACTAGGTAACCGATAAATATATCTCAAAAAATCAATTAAGCAATAAACCCTAAATAATATTCAAACAAATCCGCTAGGGTTCCATGACAATGATTAGTTCATAATCGAACAAATCGTTATCATAGTCTTAAAAATTAACATAGTTTGTTGAATATAAATGAGAATAAAAATAAACTAAAAAGAGTATAGAAAAATTAACACAACGTGATGAATAAAAATAAAAATAAAAAAAATAAATTAAAAAGAGTATCGAAAAATTAACATAGCGTGATGTATAAAAATAAGAATAAAAATAAATTAAAAAGAGTATAGAAAAATTAAAATAGCGTGATGTATAAAATAAGAATAAAAATAAATTGAAAAGAGTATAGAAAAATTAAAATAGCGTGATGTATAAAAATAAAAATAAAAATAAATTAAAAAGAGTATATAAAAATTAAACCGAAAAAGAAACTCAGCGTCAATTCACCGTCAATTGCCGTCTGTGTTAATCGAACTTCAATTCGACGTCTGACACCAATTAGCTTTTCGAACAATCGCCAAACCAATTGGTTTTTGAAACTAATTAGCTTTTCGAACAATCGCCAAACCAATTGGTTTTTGAAACTGTCTGACGCTAGCCTTACTTTTCGATCCGCCTACAATTGTACTCTTTTTTTCAAATCTGACGCTAGCCTTACTTTTCGATCCGCCTACAATTGTACTCTTTTTTTCAAATCTGCTTTGCTTTTCTCGTCCGGTTTCTTTCTTTTTTTTATTTTTTATTTTTCTTTTTTTTTCTTTTATTTGTATTTTTGCCGAAAGACCAGCAACCGGCACACTCCTTTCTCTTTTACATCTGTCTCTTTATATAGATATTCTGCCGAATCCCTAAAAATAATCAAATTACGTAACGTAAATATTTATGTTAAATAAAATAATATAAACAATTAAATTACGTAACGTAAATATTTATGTTAAATAAAATAATATTTTAAACAATATACCTTTTATGCTTCGCTTTAATATTTTATTCTTAATTTAATATTTTAAACAATATCTTAGAAAATATATTTTCCTTTTTTTTTCAACATTACTCCCTCCGTTTCTTATTATAGGTCGTTTAAAGAAACTAAATTAATTCCATATTAGTTGTCGTTTCACAGTTACCAATGTAATATTAAATGATATTCAATTTGATAGCCAATGAAACCAATCGCCTTTTTTTTTTATCAAACTGCAGCTTTTTATTATAATTGACCAATTAAATTTATTCCTGCTCTAATTTTTATAGGAAAGAGAACTCATAATGAGTTTCCTTAATATCCGTGCTCCCACCTTAAACGTCCATTAATATTAATATGGAACAGAGGGAGTAATATATTTTTCAAGCATTAATATATATATATATATATATTTTTTTTTGAAAATCACTTGTCATAATATATTTTTAGCATTAATATATTTTCTTTTCTTTTCAAGTGTTCTAAAATTTTCCTAAATACATTAATTTTCCAGTTTCTTCAATTTCAACCCAAATTTATTAATATTGTCACAATTTACCCGCGGCACAACCGACTTTAATAATACTGGAAAAACATGTTAAAACTCAACGAATACTTGAGAGCCGGTGATGATTTTAAGAATAATGGAAGCGTAATAAGTGATATGAAATGCACTTATCAATACTCAAGGGTATCCATTTTTTTATTCACTTTCGTGAATCTTATTCCCTATGTGTGGAAACAATAAGTAAAAAAGATGAAATAACTTACTGTAAGCCATAATCCATTTTGCATTAAGGTCGACAATGGAAGACTTGATTACTGTAAATGAAGGTTATGGATCTTCCAGCAACTTATGAGTTGGCACAAAATGATCCTTAAAAGAGTAAGATTGAAGCCTATAAAAGAACCTACAAGAATAGATCGAGATATGCATGCATGCAGACAAAGAAAAATAGAGAGAGATGAATCAAATGTTTTAAAACCAGCACATATGTTTGACGTGTTGAACTAAGATTAGACTTTTATATTTTATATTAAGATAATAAAATTTTCTTAATTGTATAAAAGATAATGAAATCTTCTTGCTTACTTAATTTACTACATGTTCTTTATTCTTTATCTAAATCACTCTCTTACTTATATTTTTGTAATAAATCATGATGAACTCACTGTTGTCATGAACCATAACCCTCATTTGGCTTCTAGACCCCAATACTGAATTATTGGATTAAAGAACACTTCCCAAGGTTACCTTAATCAATATCCATATATTATTTATTCCACCATAAGACTGAGTATTGCAAGTTCAATATTCTCAATTTATTACTTTAGTTATATAATTGGACTTGTAAAAATAAGTATGGATACTTTAAATTAAACATGGCGAGACATTCCAACTTAGAATTTATTTACAATCTCCCACTTAGATCATTCATGTATATTACAAATTTATTCATCTAAATTATGTATTATATAATGTTGTTGTTCACGAATAATATCTAAATACCCATCTATGTGAGGAGATAGCCAACAACAAACCAAAGAGTTCCATCACGACCCATAATGCGTAATGGTTCTAAATAAATAATATTGGTGAATACTTCTTTAGTGAACCCTGATATCTCATGTAGTGTAGCATGAAAGTATGACATGACCGTGTAATTAACACCCATCAACTTTTTAGTTGGTCCTACTGAAATGAGATCGCTGAATTTCATGACAAAACTGAAAATTAAATTATTGTATTATTAATAGCAATTCAATCTGAAGTACTTAAACATGTATTATTGATAACTTAAGTGTATGTATACAATAATAATACAATCAAAAATATTGAGAGCTTATCTGAATTTAATTATGAATCGAAATAAATTTCAACTTAAGACCTCCCACTAAATTTGAATATCATTTAGGCTAAGAATGCATACATATATTTTGTGTTCAAGAAAGAATTTAAACGTTGAAATCTTAGTAGGAATAGATGGAAAAGATAAATTAATATGTTTTATATTGTACTGTAATCTAAACTGAATTAAATAAGTTTGTTTATTTGCTCTATCTGTATTTGCTTGATTATAAGGAAGTGTATTTCTCTTATTTATTGAATGTTATTAAGTGTACTATAAATTCATTCATATGGAATACGTAGTTTTAAATCACATTGTATTATCCATTTAACCTATAAAGTCATACACTCAACTGGTCATCTTAATTACCCGATTTTCTTTATGTTTTTATGCGATGATGGATAGTCAATATTGGATGACATATACGATATGTACAACGATTCATGGAATCACTTAGTTATTCACTTAAGATATTTATAATGAATGTTATACCTCAATCTAAATTAACCATGAGCGTACACCAAGAGTTTAATTGCCAAAGCATATACAATATTTTATACTACCTCTAAAATTTCTAAATAGGTTTTGAGATGTTTGACTAAAAAATTGTTTTTAAATTATCTCAACCAAACTAAAAGTTTGTCGTTTTCATACCATAACGGTTTAATATGCTATTAATATGTGTATTATCGATAGACCTACAAAATTATCAAGAGTAATCATGATTATTTTTTGTTTATTAATACATAAAACATACCTCCAATAAATTTTAAACTTAATATCATTAATATAGATTTATAAATAGCATGAAACTTGGTAACTGTAACTTATGGCAATGAATACGACAAGTAACTCTAAATCTGTATCCACTCTCATTTAAATTAATGGAATTCACAATACTCTACTAAGTTTATCTCAAAACTAAAAACAAATTACAATTTGGTAGATTATGACTTACGAGACATTTAAACTTAATATCATACATGAATTTTTAATTATTATAAAACTGATGATTTTATTAGATTCGAATATAATTGTTACAAACTTGTTAACCTTCTTGTGGACCAATTAACTTTTATAACTCATCGTTCTTAATTAATAGTGATATTTAGTTCTAACATATATATCAAGTTTTCTCAATGTTATTGATAAAGGTAGAATTTATTCGACTTGCGAGTCAAACCGGTTGCTATATAAGGCATCTTATATTTTCTTGGTTAAAGGGACGGGGGTTTGGAGGAGCTTGACTTTACAGGGCCGTCGCTCTAGGGTTTTGTTGATGGCTTTCTTGGTTATTTTCGTTTTTACCTATCAGTTACCATTTAGAAGGACTTTATTCTAATATTTATTTAGTAAATCTTATATTATGACGTGTGCAAGTCATACAACAATTATATTAAAAGAGTCATTTATTTGTTTTTTTAATTTCATAATCTTTTAAGAGGTAAATATTTTCACACTGAATTGATTCAGAGTGAAATGCAAGAGAAGCTAAAGAGGGATAAAAACCCTAATTTTTTTAATAAAAAACAACTCCCTCAACAATGTATAGAAGATATGTTTATATAAGGGTTCAAGTGAAACCCTAAAACCAAAAATATGAAAATTACTAAAATATCTTAAAGTATTAAAAACGCAAAATAAGATGATAGATGAGCCCAAATGCCTAAAAGGCCCATAGCTCACGAGAAAAGCTCGTGACTTGTGTTCATGACGTCGTTTCCTTCGAAACAAGGTGTCGTGGGTCAAAATCAGACACCGGAGCTCCAAACTGTCAATTCACCGCATTCTTCGGGTGATCGCCAGTCTTCATAAATTTCAGCGCTAAACTATCTGCATCATTCCCGCCGGGGTCGAGAAGATTTATCCTCGAATCAGAACCAGTCTCCTCGTCAGAAGAGTCAACTGCATAAGGAATCAGATGCTTAACATTAAAGACATCAGACGTACGAAGATGGCTAGGCAAACACAGTCGATAAGCATTCGGGTTGATCCGCTCCACAATCTCTATCGGGCCAATCTTTCAGCCGGCCAGTTTGTTGTACTCACTAGAAGGGTACCTATTTTTGGTTAAAACTGCCCACACATAGTCACCAACTTCGAACTGAATAGAACGACGATGAGAATCCGCCTCAGACTTATACTTGGCGGTGCTCAAGACAAGCTGATCGTAAGTCGTCTGGTGGGTTTGGCGAATTTGCGATACAAGCTCCTCAGCAGTTGTGTGAACACGAATTTTGTTGGGCAGGGCAAGCAAGTCGACAGGACCCCGGGGCACAACACCATACATCACCTGGAAAGGACAAAGACCCGTCGAGCGGTGAAGGGCATGATTGTGGGCAAACTCTGCCTGCGGTAGGCGCTGATCCAATGCCTTCGGGTGATCTCCCACCACGTTGCGCAACAAGTTACCGAGGGAACGATTAACCACTTCTGTCGGACCATCAGTCTGGGGGTGGTAGGTACGACTGAAACTGAGCTGCATATTAACCATGCGCCATAAACTGCGTCAGAAATGACTCACAAACTTGGTGTCACGGTCAGAAACAGGAAACACATCTATAAACACATCAGTCCCAACAGGGCTAGCAATAGGAAACACATCGGCAAACACATCAGCCACAACAGAGCTAGCAATGGGAAACACATCTGCAAACACATCAGTCTCAACAGGGCTAGCAACGGGAAACATATCTGCAAATACATCAGTCCCAACATGGCTAGCAATAGGAAACACCTCTGCAAACACATCAGTCCCAACAGGGCTAGCAATAGGAAACACATCTGCAAACACATTAGTCACAACAGGGCTAGCAATGGGAAACACATCTGCAAACACATCAGTCCCAACATGGCTAGCAATAGGAAACACCTCTGCAAACACATCAGTCCTAACATGGCTAGCAATAGGAAACACATCTGCAAACACATTAGTCGCAACATGGCTAGCAACAGGAAACACATCTGCAAACACATCAATTGTCACAACCTCCGCCGTAACCTCCGCCATATCATCATCATATGTATCAAACTTTGGGAGACCATCAGGAACAATGGGGGCCGGTTCAAATTCCTTGTGAGAGAAAAGACCCCTAGCACCCGCAGCATTCGGACATTCTACCTGACGATGCCCTAATTCTCTACAGTCAAAGCAACGTAACTTACCAACAGAATAGTTGGTCGCACCAATGGGAACGGTTGGATGTGGAACTGATTTGGACACCGAAGTTCGTGAAGGAGCACCAGTCCGTACGCCAATCTGGGTCTGGCGAGCCAACTGTTTTTCTGCCTGGAGGGCACGCCGATGGGCTTCGGAAACAGAGCACGAGTCAAACATGTTCAACACATCTTGAAGCTGAAGATGCAACCCACCAATATAGTGGGATACCCGCTGATGCGGCGACTCGTTCACATACGTACGAGCGAGCAGCTGATAGAATTATTTTGTATACTCGTCCACAGATCGTGGTCCTTGACGAAGATTCTGGAGTCGCTGGAATAGTTCCCGCTCGAAGTTGTAAGGTAGGAAAGCCTTGCGGATTGTTTTTTTGAACTTCTCCCAACTGCGGACTTTATCCTTGCCTTCACGCTCACGGTTCTTCTTCACTTGCTGCCACCAAGCCTGTGCCCTGCCGCGCAGGTGGATGGTGACCAACGCGACCCTTCTCTCCTCAGGAACTTCCTTGAAGTCCAGCACTTCCTCAATCTGGGATAACCAATCAACAAACGCCTCTGCTTTAAGGATACCATTAAAGTCCGGGATGTCTACCTTAAATCCAAGCTCCCAGCGGCGGCCGTGATAAGTATTTTCTTCGAACCCCTCCCCAAAAGGGTTATCGATACCTTCAACCTCCGTGCCTTGTTGCCTGGCGTTAAGATCAACCATCTGACGGGTAAGATCAGCCACCTGACGGCGTAGGTCAGCAACTTCACGATCACCGAAATCACTTGTATCTCTAGTCACTGCAGCGCCACCGCGACCGTTGGTTCTTTGATTCAGAGTGAAACGCAAGAGAAGCTAAAGAGGGATAAAAACCCTAATTTTTTTAATCAAAAACAACTCCCTCAACAATGTATAGAAGATATGTTTATATAAGGGTTCAAGTGAAACCCTAAAACCAAAAATATGAAAATTACTAAAATATCCTAAAGTATTAAAAACACAAAATAAGATGATAGATAAGCCCAAATGCCTAAAAAGGCCCATAGCATACGAGCAAAGCTCGTGACTTGTGTTCGTGACGTCGTTTCCTTCGAAACAAGGTGTTGTGGGTCAAAATCAGACACCGGAGCTCCAAACTGTCAATTCACCGCATTCTTCGGGTGATCGCCAGTCTTCATAAATTTCAGCGCTAAACTATCTGCATCACGAATTAAACTTGTTTGATGTAAGATCTTATTAATATTTTAAATTAATTATTTTAGATAAGATTTTATTGTTGTTACAATAGTTCATATTTAAACATTGAAAAAATGAATATGATCTTATGGAAGCCTAAACAGAGTTCTCATTTATATCACAATATTTCTAATGTTATTATGAAATTATTTATAATTTTGCATAAGTTAAAACTAGATTCGATTGTTACATCATAAATGATCTTCATGTTATTGTATAACTTTTTATAACATTAAAACTAGATTTTTATATTGATCATTAAGAATCTCAATGTTATTGTGGAACTCTTTATTAAATTATAGAAATTAGAGCTCGAAGATGCAGTACAAAATTACTTTTGCACAATCTCTTAAGGATATTGAGTTTTTCATTCATGAATAATTACAACTTCTTAACCTTAAATGGAAATTTGAACATTGATTCTTAGAGGCTAATAAGATATGATCATTACATAATGATCATTTTTTTATCATTTGAAACTAAACAAATAATTTTTTATTCTTTCCTAATATTAAAGTTGTTCACTAAATATTCTCCTCTCAAACTAAATATCCTTGAAATAACTGAATTATCTCATATCTAAAATTGGATATTGGTTTTAAAAATAATTATTATAAAATGGAACTAATTCCAAATTTAGATAATTATTATTATATCACACTATGATTCCCAATGGTAGGTCTGTAAGATTTTGTTTGTATTAGACGTCTCTAAATGTCCAAATTTCTTAAACCATGGTTTTTCTATGTTAAAAATTACTGTATTTATTTTACTAATTATCTCCATATGAACTTTGGTTAATGAAAAACTATTGCACATCTTAAATGTACAAACTTAAAAATCGAGTAATGACATTGTTCGCTATACTACCATACCTTCTTTGAGTGGTAACCACCAAGGACAAATATGATAAACTATTTGAACTTGTCAATGAACTCTATCTATATTGAACTATGTGCATAAAAGAGCCATAAATATACATGAACAAAAGATCTTTTGTATAATTATCTATAAATATGAATATCTTACTAATAGTCCTCTAATTTTATTAAAAAAGTTTCAATGCTTTGTTTACATCTAATTTCTTTCATTTTGATTTGCTCCCACGTGTCAATCATATATGAATAGTCATGATACATAAAAGATTCTGAAAAAAAATCTTATCAACTAGATTATCCACATATTTTTAAAAGATTTGACCTAAATATTTTTTATAAAAATGTATTTATTGTCATAATATTTATGGAACAAACCTACTTGGTTATTCAAAATTATAACTAAATGATCATGTAGATATCTGAATTTGAGGTAAATAAACAACAACATCTAAATCAGATAACTGGGCCAATATATGATATTCCGAAGTCGTACTGTTTTTTCACACTTGTTGTAAACATCCAAAATAAAATAAAAAATCCCACTTTTGTTTAGAATTATGGATTATTTTTAAATTTTATGTATGAAACTTGACCATTTGATTAAACTTAAAATTAATTTCTTATAAATTTTTATAACTCCCTTCAATTAAATAAATTGTTGATTTGTATCAATTCGAGATCCAACTATTTGAAAAACTAATGAATTCAGAACACTAATGTTTTATAACTTTTGCATTAAAATTTACAATTGTACATGACATGTTTTAAATATTTTCCATAGAATATTATCATTGTATATGGTTGAATTCCTAACCTTTTTATGAAAAATAGTCCATTATTATCGTCGAATAGATATCTAGATGTTCTTACCGAATAAATATATTATGGTTATTATTATATTTGAATAATGTAGATTATGTTATCTAAGGTATAAATATATTCTATACGCATAACACTTAAACTTAATTATCACATAGATAATATAAAGGGACTTCATTTTATCAAGTTGACGGTTCTGAAAAAAAAACATTCATATGTACCGTACTCGTCATAATCATTAGCGTAAATGTCGGGTGCCAACGCATTATACATTACCTATATAGTTAGTATTTTACCTTTAGATGATTTAGGTTCCATGTCAAATCTCAAAATCAGCCAAGCCTTTCTTAAGGGTCTAGTATATGAACATACCTCTATTTTAAGTCAGTTTTAATTATTTTTATGTTTAAAGTATTTTTATTCTCTTAAAATATAATAAAAGAGTTATTGGATATTTATTATATAATAGTTACTTTCTAAGTCTTTTTATTTTGTTTAAGAGAATTAATTAGAGTTATTGAGTACTTATTATCAAATATTTACTTTTAAGTTTTTTTATTCTGTTTTGTTAGAGTAAAAGAGAATTATTGGGTATTTAGTATTTAGTATTTATTATTCTATCTTTTAAGTAATGAAATTCATTTAATTATCTTCTAAGAGAGTTATAGAGAATTATGTGTTTCCATTATTGGTATTTCTTTGTATGTCTATATATAAAGCCTAGTCTTTGTAATAAATAGATTTTTTCAAGTTATAAGATATCAATAAAATGAGTTTGTACTCAAAATATTTGTATGGGATAAATCTATCATTAAATTATTCTTGTGAAAAGTGAGTCTAGTCGATCATTAATTCAGTTTTTATATAGGATAACTTAGTTTGAAGTTCTAGAAAACAAAGGTTTTTCATCACCTTTATGGCATAACTCGATCTATCATCTACCTATCATCACTATTATATTTTATTTTGTTTGTGAGTGTTCTCCGAACATCAACTAGTCAAAACTACTTTCATGTCTACATGAGAGTCGTACCTGACTAATTTATTGTAACTCAATGAACCTTTTAACACTGAAACACCAGTTATGCATAAAATATGTATTGTAATCTTCTTTGGGGGGGTGACCTACACAAACAACAAATATTCCTTAAGTTGTGATAAACCAAACTCATTTCATTCATGACTTATCTAACATTGACCACTCAAGTGGAATATAAGTTCTGCACATCAATCCTAGACAAATTCTTGTATTATGATTCATAAAAATACTACTTAATGATTATCCTTACAAATTAGACCTTAATGCACCTTACCTTAATACTCTTTGAGCATTTAAGTACTTCAGGGATGTGATATATCCTGTCAAGTTCTTATATAAGGGAGATTAATGCCAATCAAAAATCCATGCACATTAAACAAAATAATCACATGGCATGTATAATATCATATATACATCATAAAGTCCAAGTACCAGCAATAATGGTGATTACATCCGATACACGTGATCATACATTCTCAAGCACCAGTGTTTCTCATTGTGCATATAACAAGGATACATAACTGTAACCCTTAAACACACATCACAACACTTAAACATGACATACACATAACATAATCAACCAACTTAAATATGTCAAACATGTTAGATAAACGTAAGAGAAACATACTTTTCATCATACATATGCAATTGAAACAAAACATGCTATAAACTCGCATGCATGCATATATTATATATATATATACATATATGACATCCAAAAATTTGAATTGGTTAGCTGCACCATTGTATGAGGTATTGGGTAACTACCACGCGCAAAATAAATAGACACGTTATATATAGTGAAATTATGAGGTTAAATTACTTGGTATTCAAAAATACAACTGTCTGATCATGTTATTAAAATCACATAAATTGGATAATCGAGCGCAAATTCGTTATGGCCTTTTGAAGTTAAACATCGAGAATAAAAAATAATGTATATTGTACGTGTTCCACATTCATAAATGGGGTGATTGTAGTGAACTATTAGTGTAATGAGTTTGTCACGACAACCATACTCATGTTCACAAAGAACTCTTTCAATTATGAACCGAAAATCAATTTTGAATTAGGGTTTCTTCCTAAACTTATTAAAATCAAAGATGCACATAAACATACAATAGCATATGCACATTTACATGTAT